>OZ023171.1:7692768-7738773 GCA_963678695.2 Diplodus puntazzo | reverse complement strand
ACAATTTTTCTGTACCCTTAGATGGAGCCAGTACAAAAGTATTTTGGTGAGCGAGGGGAGGCACTACCCATGAGGACGCTCACCATAAAGGATGTAAGGAATCTTTAAAGCAGTGCATTTCTTTAAGATATGAAGCACAGTCACAAGTTACTGTACAGATTTTTTTGTATGTCATGAATCGAGGTCAATGAAAGTCAAATGAAAGATACATTTTCCAGGAATTACATTTCAGTGATCAGTAGTGCTTATGCAGTCAATTTTATAACTGCATGGAGAGGCGGAGGTGAAAGTAGTCCTCTGGAGGGAGGCCTTGATCCAGAGTCTAAGTGTTGGTGTTCCTGTGAAGATTAGCCACCTAAGACCTCGGCGATCTTTATTTTATGGGATCTAGCTATAGTTGTCTGGCCACACGGAAGTCGAAGTGAGTAAATTACTTCATGTATTGTATGTTGATGTTTCCACCACAGACAAACACAGATGTTTGTTTGGTGTGACATGGCTGTCTGTGTTTGTAGGAGAATGTCTGAAGAAAGCTAACATGTTAATTATTCAATATCAGCATGCATGCAGTACACGTTTCCATAGCAACACGGCTTGCACGAAACCATTATTAGTCATACATGACATTCATTTGCCAACCTGCCAATGTATTTCACATTGGTGATTGATGTGTCATGAGACAACTCAATATCAGACAGGGTTATTTATGTAACAATAACTAAAAAATGTCTTTTTTTTTAAATAGGTTGTTGCTGGACTTAAGGAAGTCACCGTCAAAGGAATCAGGGTGGTCCCGGAAGGGATTGAAATCCTAGACAACACTGATACTGAATGTTTCATTCCGGCTGGAGTCTGGGTAAAAACCTTTCCAGAGGACGCGTTCCCTCTCCCAGAAAAGATCAACGTCATTTATGACAATGGAAAGGTCACAGAGGTTTTTCTGGTGGAGGCTTAAGCCCCCACTCGCCACTCCCCAAACATGTTTTTTACTACAGCTCAGCTGCAGTTAGCACCTTTCCTATAAAGTTCACTAACCCCAACTGTCTCTGCAGAGACAGTTTATGTTGCTATGTCTCTGAGTTCAGCAGTTTATCCAAATGTGGCTTTGTTCCTGCTTTTCATTTCCTTTTGTCTGCACACTACAGCAAAAATGAGCAACACTAATTGTTTATGTCTCATGTCCTGTTTTGGTGCAAACACAAACAAGTGTGCTTGTCCTCCGTATGTTGTCCTCTGTATTTACTCCGTCTCTCAGTGTTTACTGTTTTGTCCAGAATGTAGTACAGACTGCCAAGACAAAAAAATCTGTTTGTTGATGTCAATACTCTCATGTTTTTGTGTCATATTTATAGCTTTTAGTGGGTCTGTTGCATTAGCACGATTTGCATTAAGATTGTCACAATATCAGACTTTGAATACACGATTGTAATTGTGGCCAAAAAATAATCACAATAACAATATCAGTGCCATATTGGTCCAGGCAGGCGAGCTATTTGAATGCGGGTACAGTGTCTTGCTTTCATCTGACATCAGCTGTAGCCATACAGTGTGGTAGTTGCTAGGTAGTTACTGTGTCGTCTTTCCTTCTTTTTTCAGTTTAAGGCAGCTGGCAAACAGCATTAAGGTTCATTACCACCTCCCATGCTGAGAAAGCCTGAGCGAAAAGAAACAGAAATGATTTAAGAGGTGCCTGATTATTTACATGATATTATCATCTGTGTATTATTAATATGATATCACGGTTATTGTCACAACCGGTATATTGGGACACCCTTAATTAGCACAATATAGACTTACACTGCAATGTCTGCCCAATGACAAAATATTAAAGATATGACTATGAATTTTACTGTTGTGGCATACTAACGGAGAAACAAAAAGGTTAATTTTTTGCTACAAAACTGAAAGCCATATCAAAAACAATTATTTTTTTGGTGCATTTTTATTGTACATGGATACTTGTTGTTATTATTTTGGATTTTTTTATTTTTTGAATAGCTTAGTAATTTGTGTAATAAATTACTAAGCAATCCAAAAAAATCCAAAAATTCTAAATCAATGTATATGAATGTAAATAGTTAAAAATATATTTAAAAACATTTGACATGTATATAAATTATAAATATTGTATTGTTAAATACATTTTGTGTAAATGGTGAAATCAGTTGGAGTAGTTTGTTCAAACAGCTGTTTGGAGGTAAGATGCGCTTTAGACAGGGACACACACAGGACACAATCAAGCATTGGGGCCTGAGAGCAGAGGGGCTGTCCATTTCACTTGACTGCTCACTTTAATGAAGTTAGTTACAGTGAGAATAAATCAATACTCTGAATCGGACAGAGAAATTCAATAAATCTCAATGTATCAATGATTGGGAACATTTAAATATTTAAAACAAAGTTCCTGGCTTAAATGAATGAAAAAATAATAGTTAAATATAGTTAAAATGTTGGGAAATATACTGTGTTTGTGTGCATGGCAACCCGGATGCGAGAGGACGCTGGCGTGAATATTGCCGCTTCTCGATTTGTGACAAAACGGCTTTTTCTGTTTAAAGAAGAAAGCCAAGTTGTCTTTACAAGCTCTGAGGCAGTGCTACTGCATTTGAAGCCTGCACACCTGAAGAATTGGCTCCATGAACTCACCTTTCTCCACTTTCTCCGATAGAGCTGTTAGCCTCACCGATCAGCTGCTGGCATAGCAACGCTAACTTATAAGCAGACGTGCTCTATGCTCTGTGGGCTGTCAATCGCTGCTCCGCTGGTCCTCCCTCCACCTCTTGGTTGTTTACCACCTGGCTCCATTGTTGCTCTCCTCTGCTGCTGTGGTCTCCCCTGGCTTGCGGCGATGTTGGATGGTTGCTGCTCCGCCGTTGCTGGTAGGGTCTTCAGGTATTCAGTGCGGGAGCTCCTGGACTTCTGCTGTCGCTTTGCCCCGGGCTCCATCGCTGGGACTGGATCTCCTGCCTCGCCCCCGCTATGTCCACGGGCCTCCAGACGCAAGTTCGCTTCTGGACGGAGGGTGCTGTTCCCTGCAGTGCTGGCGGCGGTGTTTGACACTGTGCAGCTCCTCTCTCCGTGCTGACTGACAGGCGCTCCATCTATTTATTCTTTGTTTTGTTTGTTTTCATATATGTTTGTTCCACTTTGTTAAAGGTCCCATATTATGAAAAACTGACTTTTTCTGGGATTTGGGGTGTTATTGTGGGTCTATGGTGCTGTCACACGCCGAGAAACTTTGAAAAAAGACTATCCATGCTTTTTTGAGTGAGATACAGGTTTCTTAAGAGGTCTTGCCTGCAGTTTCCAGATACACGAGTCAAATTTGCTGCGGCTGTCGACGTCGACGGCCGCACATTTGCATATGGCTACCCCACTGCCCCTCCCTTCACCGCACGGTGTCTCCACCCACCAGGTACAGCTCCGGTCTCGGAGATCCGCCATTACGCTACTGAAATCGCCATGGCCAAGCTCAAGGAAAAATGCTCTGTTGTTGGCTGCAAGGACCAGCACAACACACTCCATCGTCTCACAGCTGCAGAGGACAAAATAGCAGCATGGATTGAATTTATTTTTGAGGGCAATGTCCCAGCTGAAGTTGGCAAAAAACTGTTGGTGTGTGCGAACCACTTTGACACTGACTGTTTTACCAACTTGGGCCAGTACAAGGCAGGAGTAGTCGGCAGACTTTTACTCAAAGGAATACTTGCAGACCAAGGACATGTAAGTATACAAATAATGTGCTGTGTGTTTCTGTAGATTAGGCTGAACTCATGCCTGATGTACTGTGTGTTTTGCCATTGAGAACAAGCTAAGGTTAGCGGCTAACCGCTAACGTTAGCTTCCCTGACCACACAAGTTAGTGCTAAAGCAGAATCATTGTGTGTAGTACGTTTCTGATCTTGCACACTATGTAATGCGTGTCCCAGGGAAATGTCTGCATGTTCAAGTATTTAGCTGTGTTTATTTAGCAATTTTACACGAACTGACCAGGCAGTGTCACATAGTACCAGCTAACGCTAACCGCGAGCTTCCAAGCTAATGCTAACCGGGAGCCTCTAGTTCGCATCAACACGGTCTCCACATACAAACCGAGAGACCCGGTCGGTCAAGCGGTACATACACACACCCTCCACCGGGTCTAAGCTTTCAGGATTTTGTGAAATAATGCATTTGAAAATGTTTTGTAAGCTGGAATATGTTGGCATGGGCCGGGGCAAAACGAGTGTACTGTTGACTGCTACATAGAGTTTAGATTCTCTGCCCGAGCCCGACCCCGCCGCTATCCTCGGCCGGGCCGGGCCCTTGACCAAGCATTCGTGTTTATTTGTTTTAAATAACTCAAAATAATGACTATATTTCCAGCTAGGAAACGCGCATCTCTCTCCTCCCTCCATTTCTGTGTTGCTGCGTGGTGTACACGTGAGTTATCCTCATGGCTAAAACGTGACTTGAGACGTACGTGACATCACTCCCTGGGACGCAAGAAGAAAGCAAGAATATATTTTTTTACGGATGAAAATGACAAAAATAATTGTAACGCACAGTGACTTGAATAAATAACTTTAATCTGATTACTGGTTTGGAAATATTAACGCGTTAGATTACTCGTTACTGAAATAAAGTGGTCAGATTAGAGTAACGTAAGGTGTTGCAGCCTTTAGTGCTTCAATTATACTGTACCAGTGCTGTCATGTGTTATCCTATCCATATCTGGGAATGCTGTGCAGGTAAATTAAACTGTGATTACTTGTTGAGAACATTTGCCCATTTCTTGAAATTGTTTTCATGTTTGATTGTCTTTTTCCTGTTCAAGACTCTGCCTGGCTGCACTGCATTACAATGAGAATGCTGATAGGGGACAAGCCACCACATCATCAGGGCCCAGTATTTCAAACGTGATCTGACAGGATTATCCTGGTCGGATTGGATTAAATCTAGATCTGATCTGAAAACTGGGTATTTCAACACAGATCAGGAGAATCCTGATCCTGAAGATCAGGGTTTCAGCTCTGGTAATCCAATCCTCCCCTGAATCCAGATAAAAGGCTGATTTGGGTATTTCAAAAGTTAAGTCAGATATCTGGATCAACTTGATACCAAAATTTCAGGATCATTTGAATCCCACCTCAGAGGTGGATTTGACTTGGATTGACAAACTCTCAGCGCATACTTCTCCTAGATATTGTTACTCAAGATGTTTGTCACACTTAAGTGTTAGTGTTGTACTTCTAACAAGTAATTTAAGTAATATCAAAAAATGTAAAGCATAGTAAAATTTTTGACCACACTGTAAAACTGCTGTAAATAAAATTACAATTATTTCTCAAATTCTAGTTCACCAAACATTGTAACTTGCATGTACCAAAACAGAGAAAGACAAAGGAATGCAGGGTCCAAACAAAGTTTTATTCCAACAAAAAATAATGTGACCACTAAGGACCATGCTATTTCAAATGTCAAGCTGTTTCTCTAACAGCTTGATTGTTAATTCTGTCTCTTTTTGCTGAAGCAGCGTCAGCTTAATTTGCCGTTTGGCCAGTTCAGTCTGTTTGACTGCCCTTTCGGTCTCCATTTTGAGGAGCCTCTCATAGGCTTCCTCATCCCCGGCATGCCTCTTCCGTCGCCGTCGCTCTGGCGCTGGCTCTGGCCCCCGTGCCTGATGTGGTAGATAGATAAGTTTATTGGTCACATGCAAAGCTAAAACCAAGGTTTAAAAACAGTGTAGTGAAATGCAAAAAAAACAAGCTCTCACCAATGGTGGACCAGGTGGAGCAATGCTGGCACTTGATGGTGTTGATGGCACAGGTGTGAGCAGCACATAGTCAGCTGAAAGGTTGAGTGGCTCGTCAGACTCCCCCACACTGGCTGGCAAAATCCCATGGAGGGCATGGGAACTCTCCCCTCCAAGTATATCGAGGACAGTATCTGAGAATTCTCCAGCTTTACAAAATAAACAAGAACATTTGTATTGCACATTCATATAAGACATGTAGCTCATAGTGCTTCACAAAAGTGACATGAAATTAGTACTTGTACCATTAATGTAACATAATATGGGAATTTAGAAGACAAACAGTTAAGTCTTACCTTTGAAGGGCTTGTTCCCTGTTTGGGGGTTTTTCGCCTCCGCCTGGTCCTTGGTGGCCTTTTGCTTCAAGTTTTTCCACCGAAGCTTGACCTGCTCCACCGACCGTAGTTGGCCACTGCCAGTGGCATTTATTTGGGCTGTGATAGCAGCCCAAATCTCGCCTTTGGTCTTTGCAGACACACTGGTCTGGCCAGGGGTGCTGAAAGTGCCAAACAAAACACTATAATGTGACCTCACCCCATCCAGCAACGCATGCGTTTCAGCAGCTGTAAAGTTCAATCCCTTACTCTTTTGGGCCTCCATGGTGTCTGGAGGTTGATCAACCAGTCACTCTTTTATACCTTGCCAGTCTCGTTACTTTCAGGTGTGAGAGTATCCCAGGTTCATTAGTAAGGGCTTAAATTGGGTTCTCAGCTGAACACGATTGGTTGACAAGACAATGACAGCAATTGTACACCGACACCGACAGCAAAGGAGAAGGTATAGGCCACGGCATTATGCTGAGCGCCCCAACCTGCTCGAGCATTACTCAAATGAGGAGCTTTATGCAAGATACAGATTTGGGCGAGATGATATTACTTACATCTGTAATATTCTTCATCCTCACCTTGAACGTGCCACCCTGAGGAGCCATGCCTTGACTGTGGAGGAGCAAGTGCTTATAGCGCTACGGTTTTATGCATGTGGTTCCTTCTTTGAGGTAATTGGGGATGGACTGGCGGTGACAAAGTCAGCAGTCGGCCATGTGGTGCATTCAGTGTCATCTGCCCTCAGCAATCTTCTGGGTCAATTTGTGAAATGGCCTGAAAATGAAGACGACATGGCAAGGACCAAGAGGGAGTTTTTCTCATTGGGGGGGATGCCCAATTGTATTGGTGTTATTGATTGTACTCACGTGCATATTCAGGCACCTCATGCCAGGGAATGGGAGTATGTCAACAGAAAAGGCCGGCACAGCATTAACGTGCAGCTTGTGGGGAACGCTGACCTCATTGTCACCAACTGTGTCGTAAGATGGCCTGGGTCTGTACACGATGCCCGTATTTTGAGGTCAAGCCACCTCTTTCAAAGGTTCCAGCAGGCCGCCCCAGATGGCATCCTCCTCGGTGACAGCGGTTACCCCCTTCTACCCTGGCTGATGACCCCTTTTGCTACTGTCACCAATGATTCTCAGCAGAGGTACAACAGTGTCCATGCCACAACAAGAGGGACAATTGAGCGCCTGAATGGCGTGATAAAACGCAGATTTGCCTGCCTGAACTATCTCCGTGTGGAGCCACAGAAGGCCTGTCACGTCATCTGTGCCTGCATTGTGCTCCACAACATTGCACAAACGAGGAGAGTGCCACTTGGGGCTCCCATTGATGGACCTCCTCCCTGCGCAGAAGTCCCCGATCCGCTGCCTCCACCACCGCAGCAGCCTGATGGTCCTGCTGGAAGAGCTGTGAGAAATGCCATGGTTAATCTTTATTTTTCCACTTGAATGATTAAAGAAAAATGTGCACATTTTTTCTGTGTCAGTGTTAATGTCATGCTGCACATTTCAGCACTTTCCAAGCATTTTCAAGGTATATTTTCATGCTTCTGATTAATTGAAGACAAAGTGGCTTCAAGCTTAAAAATGCACCTTTAAAATATTTGGATATATTTGGATATAGCTTGAATGTGATTTTAAAACATGTAGCAATGTATTTCAGTTAGTGTTTTACACACTGATTATTTTACTTCATCAAATCAGATCCTTTTATAAATTATCATAATTATGTTGGAGAGGAATTAGGATGAAGAAATGTTTCTAATTGTGTCACTGACCAATACCACAACATAACAGGAGGGTTAATAAGGTGACAATTCAAATAGTTGGCTTGCATGATGTGTTGGTTGCCGTTCGTATGGTATTAAAACCGCTACACAATAGACGACGGTTAACTTACACTTTTGACGTGAAAGTCGGCGCTCTACTACTCCTTTCATGAAGTAGTCCACCATGTTTCAGATCCCGGAGGCGGAGACTTGAGATTGGGAAATCCGTATCCGACCAGGTAGGGATCACGGTGATCCACCCTGCCTGTGTTTTGAAATACTCAGATAAAGTCAGCAGGATCACCGTGATCCATGACTGAGAAAAGGAGGATTTCATTATCCGGATTATTCTGATCCAGATTACAAATTTTGAAATACTGGGCCCAGGAGATCCTCTTTTCAAACTGAGCTTTCCAAAGTCTTGGAAGGCAGAGTGCAGCGCCAAACCAGTGAAGACAGACACGACATTCTGTAAGTTCTACAATCTTTTATTTGAACCTCTCAAATTAAAACATGGACACACAGACATCACACAAAAGGTTGAAAACAAACACCTAAAATCTGAATTATTTTAAGATGGTTTTCAAAATAAATAATGAGAATGTATAAATGAGAAGTAATTAGGAGAAATAAGAGACACTTTACAACACTGCAGCACAAGGCGTTTTGGTTCTACTGCAGTTTTCCTGTAAACATGCATTTGTTTATTGCACTGCAGACTGCAGTGATGCACTGTTGGACCTGATCTTCCAGAAGGTTTTCCAGGACCCTGCCCCATATGTGAAGGAGGTGCTGAAACTCATAAACCCTGAAGACCTCTCGGACCACACAGACAGGCAGCACAACTCTCACTCTCCACCCCAGAGAGCACCAGCACCAACTTACAAAGCTTCTGTAGGCTATATTGGCTGAACACAATTCAATATAAAGTCAGCACTGAATGTTTACACCCATGGCAACTAGATACTTTCTTTGTTATTATTTTCATATTGATATTGAAGTTAAAGTCAAACTGTTTCACTTCAGAAATGTATTTTCTTCTACTTGTTATTATTTCATTCATGTCAACACATGTTTACAAATGTTTCTTACAATAAAACATCTTTCCTAACTGTTCTGTGTTTTCATTGTTTGATATGTAATTTTCATGGTAATAAGTAAAAGATAAACTATAAACAATGTAAGATAGAGGAAGCAGTTCTGTACTTTTCATCATAACACTTTTGTGATAAATGAATAGTATTTATGTGACTAAAAGCTGACTGCACTATTCCCCTCAGATGTAAAGGTCCATAGTGTAAATGTTCAGTGCATTCTGCAGTGCAGATACATTCAGGCAGACAGGTTCCAGGCCAGGATGGTCCACCATGCATGATGGTGTATCAGGAAGCTGCCGCAGTCTTCGTGTAACCTAGAAATTATGAAAGGTAAGTGAGTGACAATAGATTAGAGAAAAGAGAGCAAAAGAACAACCATGTTTGCCCAGTGTTCACACTTAATTGTGGTATTTCCATACAGCAGATATTCTGAGGTTCGGTATGCATTTGTTCACAATTGCCACAGGAACACCTGTTTTTATGCAGAATTTTTATTATTCATTGGAAACTATGATCACTAATCATGTCGCATTGTTTCTTTGGTAATATATTTAAAGTTTATAAACCGTTGTAACTGGTTAAAAACAATTCTGCTGGCAGAGAGGTGATGGGAGGCAACTGTGGCTTGATGAAAACTACAGTTGTTGAAAATTACTGGCAGTAGCTAATTACAGGTCGTCACTGCAAATAAGAGCAGGTTCTCAATCAACTTACCTGGCTACATAAAGGTAAATAATAATATGGGGTTACGCTTTTCTCTTGTAACGGCTGTTGCTAAATTACATCCGCGTTACTGCAACTGAACAGCAGTAAAAACCCGGCCGAGGTTTAGCTAAGCTTTATGATGTAAACACTCCAGGCCACGCGGGGCAGACGGCCAGTAAGCTCGTAAAAATTTCGTTATCTGCAGTAACATAAAAGTAATGTCGAGGTAACAAACTTAACTACTAACCACTGAGAAACACCAATGTTCATTCTTGGCTGCTTACTTTCTTCTGGAGCCTCTTGTTGTTCTGGGTCGGACCGCAGTCTGTTGTCCGGCAGCCATTACTCCCAGAAACTCCGCCGTTGCCATGGTCACATGATGCCATCCTCACGTCTTCCGCAGGCAGGAAGAGGTGGGCGGCACTGTGGGCGGCGCGCAGTAGCTCATTAGCATTTAAAGGGAAAGGCACTGAAACAGGCCACCTGGAGCAGGGCTGTGAAACTGGTGTTTCAAGAACCCTGCTGTGCTCAATCCTTCAGCTTTTATCGACCAAAGCATGTTACTAACATTCCATTTAGACATCAAGGAACCATGTCAGGAAGCAGAAATGATCATAATATGGGACCTTTAAGTGTCCTTGGGTACCCTGAAAGGCGCTATATAAATTGAATCTATTATTTTTATTATTATTATTATGTGAGTGCACACTTAAGCATGGCTGTATGTGTGTGTGTGTGTGTGTGTGTGTGTGTGTGTGTGTGTGTACATGTGTGGTCATGCGTGCATGCTTACATATGCATATCTGACTGCATTTGTGTGTGTGTGTGTGTGCGTATTAAACTGACTCATTGATAAATCTGTCTCTCTGTGTTGGCCCAGTTGATCTCGGTTGCCACGGTGATGGTAACCGGGTTGGTCCTGGTAACGGACTGTGAGATTTGATTTAATAATGATTAAATCCTGGTAACGGAATGTGAGATTTTATTTAATAGTGATTTCAGCTCAGGCTCACCTCACATTATCATACTTCTCTCTGCAAAACAGTAACTGCTATCACTAAAATAATGATATGGTCGAAACTAGGAGAGTCTTTTGAGCATTCTGTGAAGTTTTTGTGTGTCTGTGGTCAGAAATGTGTCTCGTTGAGCAGTTTAGAAAAGTGGATCTGTTTGTCTCTAGATATTTTTCCTCTCATTTTAATGGGCCTCAATGCGGCAGTTGGTCGGTGTTCCTGTCAGTAAAATGCCCACGGAGCCAAAAGTTTTTGTCTGATTGCTTCCAGAGATCCGCTGTAAGCACGAGCACGAGTGTACCTACAAGCCAAGGGTGTAGAATTGGGTAGGGACGCTAGGGACACGTCCCTACCAATATTCAGCCGCTGCTGTGTAGTCACTATCAATACAACCACTGTCAATAGTGTTTAGTCAAAGATTATGGCACACAAAGGGTTAAATGTCGGTCTCTGCTAGAAGTCCCGCCTCTAACCTAAATATCGCTCCCTGATCGGCTGCCGGTTTCTCGCTAACTTACATGTGATTGGCTGTCCCGGCTGTCACTCCTTCTGCTTGTAAAAGCTACATGCAACCTGCGAGTTTGAACGGACGAGAGGCAGTGCATGTTATCCGCAACTGCGAGTGTAAGTTGTCAACATGTTCGGCATTTGTTCTTCCTGGGTCACGTCAGCTAGACGGATTTTGTCTGTTTGCGTGTGTGACGTCAAAGAAAATGAAAACTGGATATAAGAGACTTCTTTAGGAGTCAAAGTGTAAGTTACTTCAAGGGTGTATAAGTAGAGGCTCAACAATATAGATATTGAATAAAAGAGAATATTTAATGCCAAAGAGATGTGCTTTCATAAAGTTATTTTAATTCTTATTTTCATGTATTTGTGTAGAAGTGAGCAACGGTTTAAAAACACAAATGAAGAAAATTTGTGGTGGAAATACAATAAAACCATAATGTATCTGTTCATATGTCATGCATCAACATATTTTTGTAGGGTGACAGACAGCAGAGAGGCTGGAGGAGATGGAGGAGGAGAGGCCAGAGAAGGTAGAGGAAGAGAGGCAGGAGGAGGTAGAGAAAGAGAGGCTGGAGCAGATGAAGGAAGAGACGCTGGAGGAGAAGCTGGAGGAGATGTAGGAGGAGAAGCTGAAAGAGAGGCTGGAAATTCAAAGGTGAGGTTAAAATGTATGATGGATACGTTAGTCATGAGATTCAGCACTGTGACAAATGTTGGTGTGATGATGATCTGAATAGCAATGCTTCACCCATGTGGCTTTAAAATCAGAGCTTTATATCAAGTCTGGTCTTCATGAGAGGCCTCATCATGTATTACTGCCTTGGAGCACTTTTGTGTCCCCACCAATCTCAAAATCAAACCTAATCTCTTGCTACAAGCTGGTGTTTTTATTTTCTGCTGGAGTGATCATTGTGGAAATGGTGATTCTGAATATTCTGTGTTTGAATGTAGTGAATCCGTTGAAAAATGTGGAAGGAGTTAAGGCCTGAAATTTCTGACCCGGGAGATATAATAATAATGAAAATAATGAATTCCGTGAAAACGAAGAACATATGTTGTGAATGCCTCCTGCATTCGCAACCAACTACGAGAGAGAGAGTGAAATTTTTGAGTGTGTGGTCAAAAATGTGAAACGTGATTGTGTTTACCTGCCCCCAGATATTTTTCCTATGCAGCAGTTGGTCGGTGTTCTTGTCAGTTAAACGCCCACCGCGCCAAAAGTTTTTGTCCGATTGCCTCTAGAGATCCAGTGTAACACCAGCATGAGTATACCTACAAGCAGATGTTTTTATTTTCTGCTGGAGTGAAAACTGTGGAAGGGAGGGCGAGTTGAAGACAAGAAGACTCCACTCTGGCTGTCAGCATTCCACCCCATACACACCAATGCAAAAATCTCAAAGTGGCTGAAAAGTTATCAATGTTTGGACTGCAACTGTGCAAAAAATATGAATGCTGTGAAAAAGTTGAATTCAGGTGAGAAAGTCCTAATCTTTGTGAAAGTTCACAGTTTGAATGGAGTTTCTATGTGGAAGTGTGAATGACTAGATGAGCTTTGAAAATGCTTGAAAAAGTGTGAAAATTGAACATTTTTGAAGATTCCGTCATCTGCTTGATTGGGAGAAAAAGGCAGAAAAACGTCAAACATCTCTGAAATTATGAATGATGTCAATTCGAAAAATAGACGCAGTCGATTCCCAATTGAGATGAATGTTCTGTGTTGGAATGGAGTGAATCCGTTGAAAAATGTTAAAGGGTCAAGGGCCAAACTTTCAGACCCCGAAGATATAATAATAAGAAAACTAGAAAAATTGCATTTCCTGCGAAAATACAGTGTGAATGCTAAAGGCTGAAGTGATTTCTGAAGAAATCAGCTGAATGTACTGCCGAAAATTCAGAAATCTATAGGTTGAATGGTCAGGGAATTGCAGAAAAAGCTGAATTTTTCAAAGGCAGAAAAGCTTAAAGCAATAGGTTGATGGGCTAACAAAGTTGAACATTTTGATAGCTTAACAGTTTCTCTGGTTGAACATGAAGCTGAATGTTTGAAAAAGATGAAAAGGATTGAAAGCTGAAAATCTATAGGCTGAAAGAGCTTTACAAGGTGAACAGTTTCATAGCTGAACAGTTTATCTAGCTGAATATAAAGCTGAATGTATGAAAAAGCTGAAAATGCAGAAAGATGAATATTTGAAAAAGCTGAAAAGGCAGAAAGAAAAAGTAATAGGCTGAATAGGCTTAAAAAGTTCAACATTTCTAGAGTTGAACATAAAGCTGAATATTTGAAAAGGTTGAAAAGGCCTGAAAGCTGAATATTGAATAAGCTGGAAAGGCTTAAAAGCTGAGAAGCAAGTTCAAGTTTACTTTATTGTCACATATAATTCCAAGTAATTATAGTGAAATTCTTAAATACCTTGGTCATTTGCATAACACAAATAGAGATGCAAGAATATAAAAGAAGTAAAAGAGAAGAATATTTAAAAACCAAAAAAGGTGGTAGTAGATTTTAAATATATAACAGTGCAATGGCAACCAAAGAGGGCTGAAAGAGCTTAAAAAGATGAATAGTTTATCTTGCTGAATATAAAGCTGAATGTTTAAAGGAGCTGAAAAGGCAGAAAGATGAATATCTGACAAGGATAAAAAGATTTGAAAGCTGAACATTGAAAAAGCTAAAAAGGCTGAAAAAGTTAAACATTTTGGTAGCTGAACATGAAGCTGAATGTTTGAAGGGGCTGAAAAGGCAGAAGAGTAAGAGGGCCGAGAGAGCATAAAAAGTTGAACATTTTGATAGCTGAACAGTTTCTCTAGCTGCTCATAAAGCTGAGCGTATGGTTAAAGCTGAAAATTCAGAAGGATGAATATTTTCAAAAGTTAAAAAGTAGGAGGGCTGGAAGAGCTTAAAAGGTGAATATTTTGATAGCTGAACACAAAGCTTTTGCCTTATTTGTTTAAGGAGCTGAAAAGGCAGAAAGATGAATATTTTAAAAAGCTGACAAGGCAGCAAGGCTGAAGAGGGCTGAAAGAGTTTAACCCTTCTACGCCTAACGTGTCGTCGACGATACGTTTGGGCAAGCGCACTTGGCAATACCGTAAGTACTCGAATGTTTGTCCGATCTGAAAAGTTGAAACGGTTTCTGAAAGGGGAGGCCTTGCGCTTTACAGCCAACATGTCGCCATTACGGTAATCTCATTCCCGCTGTTGCAGGAAGCCCGCCGCTCCGCCCTTTGTCTCCCTGCTGCACACACACACGTACGGAATAGAGAGAGGCGGAGAAACAGAGTAGTGACAGGAGCAGAGAAACAAATTTCAAGCGAAACATGTCTGAAAGACGGTCCTCAAGGATTATAACACCACCACTGAGGTTCAGAGATGAAGTCGAGAGCAATGGAGCAGCTCGAGATTTTTGGCGCAGGGAAACAATTTTCCACATTCCATTCCCTGCAACCATCATGGCTAGAGATCGGTTCGAGGCCATCCTCTCCAACGTTCACATGAGCGACCCAGCAGAGGACCAGAGGAATGATGAGAAGAAGGGCACTGCCGAATATGACCGCCTCCACCGAGTACGACCTCTTATGGAGATGTTCTGCGCAAGGTGCCAAGTCTTTTACCATCCTAGACGGCACCTTGCTGTAGATGAGAGAATGGCTGCAACCAAGGCAAGGCTAAACATAAAGCAGTACATGAAGGCCAAGCCCACGAACTGGGGGCTGAAGTTCTTTGTGCTTGCTGATAATAACGGCTACACAATCAACTTCGTCCTCTACACAGGCAAGTCCAGCATGTCATCAGGCAAGGGGCTCTCATTTGATGCGGTGACTACTCTGGTGAACAAAGATTACCTTGGATCTGGGTACACTGTCTATACAGACAATTTTTACACAAGTCCTCTACTTTACACTCACCTGAGCCAACAGGGGTTCGGAGCCTGTGGGACCTACAGGCAGGGAAGGATCGGAGTCCCCACAACACGAGAGAATGCCCTCACCAAAAGATCCCCACGAGGCAGCATACGGTGGGTCAGGGACGGGGATCTTCTGTTCGTCAAATGGATGGATACGCGGGAGGTTTCCCTGTGCTCCACCATCCACTCGGTGTACAGTGTGGAGACAGTGCTGCGCTGGCAGAAGATGGAGGATGGGACATAACAGAAGATCTCCGTCCCCAGACCCACAGCTATCACAGAGTACAACAAGTACATGGGTGGTGTCGACACTTCTGACCAGATGATAGGGACAAATTCGGTCCACCACAAATCCAAGAGGTGGACCACCACTGTGTTCCAGCATCTGGTGGATATAGCGGTCACTAACTCCTTTGTGATCCACAAAGTCCAGTCAGCCAGCATGCAGCAGAGGCCACTTACAAGACAAGCCTTCCAGGAGGAGCTTGCTGCACACCTCCTGGGAGTTGATCTTAAAAGCAAGCTTGAGAAGACCAGTGGTCCGTGCCGACACCTGCCTGTCCCCACAGGCAGTGGACTGTCAAAGTCTCAGATGGCCAGGGGGGGGGGCGACGGCAATGCAAAGTTTGCCACAGAAGCACTCCTTGGAAGTGTGAGACCTGTGATGTTGGTCTTTGCCTGTTGCCAGACAGAAATTGCCACTGGCAATACCATCAAAGCTAGAGAGAAAGAAGAAAGAAGAGGGGAAAAAAAACGCCTGTATATAGTTTCCATTGTTATTTTTGTTTTTACAAACTGAAAGAAAAGTTTAACAAATAATATTGTAAATATGTTTCATACTGTTCAAATTTTATATTCATTGTTCAAAATCTGTTGTTAATGTGCATTTGCACCATTTTTTCCACAGTAAAACTGTAAAATCAAATTACGTTTTTTGTTTTTTCTTCATTTAAAACAGCTTTTACACTCTTTTAACATGTAGTGATTTACAAATAACTGCCAGAAATTGAAAGTTCCAAGTGTTCTGAAAAAATGGGCAAAAGCACTTACTCACAGTACATTTTCAGGCACTTTTATAGTTAAATAAGCAAAAAAAGTCCAGGCGGGAATTCTTAGGCTTAGGCCTTAAAGGGTTAAAAAGCTGAACACTTTGATTGCTGAACATGAAGTTGAATGTTTGAAGGAGTTGAAAAGTCAGAAAGATTAATATCTGAAAAGGCTGAAAAGCTGTAGAGTAAGAGGGCTGAAAGAGCTTAAAAAGGTGAAAAAAGGCTGAAAAGGTGAAAAGTTAAAGGCTGAAAGAGCTTAAAATGGCTGCACATATGCTTGAGCAGGAACAGAGCCAAAGATGAAAATGTCCCCATAGAAATGAATGGGAAACCGCCTCCCAAACTTCTGCGATTTTTGAAAAAAGCGTAATGGTCATCGCCAAAATATTTATATATCGATTAACAGTAGACATTGCTAAACGTGGTGATGTCTTTTTTTTTTATTTCTGTAGAGTGAAAAATGAGGGCACCAGAGCGAGAGACACAACAGGTGCTGTCTGCTCTCCTCCAGAAATTTAGGCTCAAAATTAACATTGCGGCTTATGAGGGAGTTGCTGGAGTGCTTGTCGCTGTCGGGCTTCTAAATCCAAAACTGTAAGTCCTACATCTGAAACAAGACCATCAGCTGAAAGCCAACAAGATTTCCTACATTTCTATGCATATATTGTCTATGTGAAGTAAAAGTTGTGGGATCCAAATCAACCTGAAGATAATTTTTCTCCAGTTTTTCCAGCTGCTTTCCACTCTGGGGTGCGGCAGTTGATGATGTCACATACTCTAGTTGACGCAATACACACCCATTATAAAATGAGAAGACGGGCTAAAAATCCTTAAAACTAAAAATGTGATTATTTCAAAACTAAAAGATTTTAAAAAACTGAACATAGGTCCAATAGTTCAAGGTCTTCTGACTCTTTTAAAGTTGGAATGGTGTATGTGTATATATGATGTAATGCTGTTTAGCATTCACACTAATTAAAGAATTTCGTGAAACGAAGAACATATGTTGTGAATGCCTCCTCCATTCACAACCAACTAAAAATATGGATATGATACAAGAGCAGACATATAATCGTTTTGACAACAATTTGAATTTGAACGTCTTCACTAGGGATAAGCGAGTACAGCATTATCTGTATCTGTATCTGTACCCTAACCTGGAAGTGGGCGTGGTTTAACCCAGACGTGGGTTAAAAAATAAATTGTTATATTTATTGCTGATTAGAAAACTATTTATAGGACAGCATCAGCATTGAGCTTCAGATCAATGGTTTTGATCACGATAGCAAACAAATTATTTATAGAACAAGTTTTGCAACAATGGATACATCCCATTCGGTTGCAATTATGAAGTAAAATGTAATGAACAAGAGTTTTCATACTCAACGTAACTTTCATTTTTTAACTTTTAATTTTTTTTATGATCAATGTGATTTTTTTATTTTTTTTATTTCCACACCAGGTGTGTGTGTGTGTGTGTGTGTGTGTGTGTGTGTGAGAGTAGGAGAGAGACAGAGAGAGACATGGGGGAGGAGGGGGACGACGACTGTGTTCTACGGATCAAATAGTCCGACACTGTTTTTTAGATCTGCATTGACTTTGATGAAGACCAGTTGTTCCACATGGCTAGGGTCAAAGTTTGCACGCTGTGGACTGACCACATTTCCAGCCGTGCTAAAAACACACTCAGACTGGACACTTGTAGGTGGACAACTGAGATGCTCTAAAAAAAAACTGGTCAGAGCCAGCTGATGGTTAAAAAAAAAAAAAGAAAAAAAATCTCCGACAGGCAGAGACGCAACGCGAGTCACATTCTACCAAGCACCACGTCTGAACGAACCCACGTTTACCAGAACTCTACTGGTTAATAAGTGAGTACAAACCAAAGTAAAAACAAACCTGAAGCTGAATAAACCCTAAACGTTAACGGAAAAGACCGCGAACCTGAATGACTGAGGGAGAGAAAGACAGCTGTTCTGTGTGTGAGTGAGCAGAGCGGGACACAGAAACACATCTGTATATGTGTAAGGGAGGGGCGCTGTGACTACTAGCCTATCACAGACACAGCCAGCAATTAAATGAATGGTGTTTTGACAAAGTGTGAAGAATCCAGAGCACCTCTGCTTTTGACGTGTCAGTCGATCCAAAAGTTGCGTTCACCCAAAAGGTCGTTCGACGACGGAGCTGTGATATTTCGCTGGATACCGGAGGGACCAGGCATTGAGGAGGAGAATGATGGTGAGCAGAGACGGTAGAGGTGAGCCGGCACAAAACTGGCTAATTGGTCGAGTCTGCTGAAGGCATTTTTCGGCTAGCTTATGTTTCTCAGCTCTGGCGTGTGACTCCAGCGCCTTCACACCGAGAGTTCCTAATTGTATCGTCTTTCTGCAAAGTTTGCAGCGAGCCTCATCCTCATACCTGGAGGTTTGTACCGCTTAGCCAAGTCTCATTGAAAGTACACTTTCCCATTTTCCACTTTCCACACGTAGCTGCACAAACATACTGAGGAGATGCGTACGTATTTCTTCTTCTTCTTTTGGATTTGATTGGATTTGGCATTGGGAGTGTGGTACATTAGATGACAGAAAAAAGGAAAAAAAAAAAAAAGGCGTATGTATTTCGCGGGCATTTATCAAGGGATTTGTAGTTTACCCAAATCCACCCACAGCATCCACTCCTGCCTACTCCTGCCTGCCCCAGCCAGCCCCCACACACACTGGCCTACCGCATGCGCAGCCGCGCGGGAGGGGAGAGACCCCGGCGCTGCTGCAGAGGAGCCGTGGACTGTGATGACTCTGAGCAGCATGTGAATTACAATATAATATATTTCTCGCCTTTCCCCTGATGATCTGACATATCAGCCAGCGTCTCTGTGGATGAACAAGGTTAAAATAGTTTTTAGACCTGACTAAATGAAATTTAAGACGTTTTAAGGCCTTAAATTTAAGGTTCAGAATTTTAGACTTTTTAAGACCCCACGTGAACCCTGTTTCTTTTTAGTAAACTCTGTGTACACAAACAATGTTCTCAATGCTCGTATTCATGCGTAGAGCCTGGTGATACTACAAGCAAAGTATCATGTTGTGTTGAGCCTTCTTAGTGTTTTAAATATAATAATTTTGATGCTAACGTAAAAGTGTCCATATACTCTGTTGTGACTAAACTGTCACCCCGAATCCTCAGAACCTTGACACTTATTAAATGAGAGAGAGACTGAATGAGCACACAGAGACAAATTCTATTTTCGCCTTTGCAAAGGGAGACCTCACAGCTCAATACAGATCCCGCGATCTGCTCCTGCCGCTGTCATGCTGAGTTCTGATTCTCCGCAGTTTTCAGGCTCGTTTTATTACACATCTAGGGGCGGTTTACACGTAAATTGCAGATGCTGCCTTTCCCCGAACCGTCACTCAGACTCGTCTGACAGTTAGTTATTTTTGAGAAATAAAACAAGAACTGCTTCATGCTGCACGTCCGGTTTAGCAGCCTGCGATAGCATCATAGCAAAAATAATCCACAACTCCCATTGAAAATTAGCTTGCCCAAAAACGAAACTGCGGTAAATCTTAAAAGTGCCTCTTTCATTGTAGTTATGCTTTTACACTAAGGTTTGACTCATATTCAATCGCAAATAAAGCCTTGTTGCTGTTTGGCAAGAGTTTCACTTTAAGTTCATTCATTCAAGTTTATAAAAAATGTTCTGTAAAATTCTTTTTCTCCCGCTTGGGATCAAAAACATTTATCTAAATTCTAAATTTCTGTGAAAAGTTTTCTAATCAATAACAAATATAGCAACTTCTGATCATCACATATCAATTTCAGGCTTAAACGAACAACTTCCTGTTTAAGCACCACCCACTTTTAGGTTGAGCCCTGCTCCTTCTGGGTACAGGTATGGATGCATTCTGTTTAGATTTAGTTGGTTGAACAGATATCAATGATAGTGTACTCGCTCATCCCTAGAAGACATCTCTAATGCGCGCATGCACACATGTTTTGCTATATTTGTGAGGACCACGACCCCATAGCATGTTGTTATGGGGTCAGAACAGTCTCAAAATGGATAAATGCACACAGAAAGGAATAAATGCATGAAAAAGGACTCACAAATGTATTTGGGGAGTTGTTTATATACATGACTCGAAACACAAATGCATTTTCAATGCACACACAAATATGCTTCAATCCATATGTAAGTTGAAAAAAAATTCACATATAAAAATAAGATTTGTGAACATATTTGTGATGTGCACACAAATATTTTTTGTTTTAAATATGTGCAATAAAAATTCACAAATGTACAAATCGTCAGTTATTTTCAATTTTCATCAAATACATATATGGAAGTTGTTACTTTGATAGACGAATTGTCCAACGCGCATTTGTCTCACAGGGTTTCTGCCGGTTTACACAAGTCAAATTTAAGACCTTTTTAAGACCTGTTTAAGACCATTTTGAACTAAATTTAAGACCTACATGAAGTACAAAAAAGTAAGGAAAAATACGGTCTCAGAATTACTAGAAAAAAAAAAAAACACATTCATTGCCATTCACAGAGCAGCTCAAACAATGAAGAATGGAGTGAATGAGTGTGTCAGGGCTATTATAGTTTTAAAATGTTCATTAGTTGTTATTTTAATTTAGTTTTTCAGTTTGTGTTTTCATTTTAGTTTAGATTTAAATAGTTTAACAAGTGTTCTAAGTAGTTTAAGTATAGTTTTTATCTAGGAATTTAATTTTAGTTAATTATAATAACCCTGGTGTGTGCACTCACACACACACACGGTGTTCAAAATCGAAAGCACCTCGGCTTTCAACGTCGGAGTTCGGCCAAAGATGGTTTGAATGTCGCTTGACTGCGAGGCGGCAGAGGCGGCGCAGAGTTCAGGTCGAGCAGAACTGGATAAAATTGGACCGGGAACTGGGACAAAGGCGTACAGAATTGTGTAACTAGACTTCGCTAGTTAACTGGTGTTTTTTACGATTTTGTGTGTGACACCAGCGCTTTCACACCGAGTGTGCCCAATTTGAGGGTCCTCTGGCAGATTCCGCAATCGAAGTCGTTCCGGAACTGGCGAAGTGTGCGCCGATAAATTCCGACCGCGTTGTTGGCAAAATAAAACTTACGTTCCTGGATACTTCAGACAGAAGTACACACGGAGCTGACTGTGAATCTCACCAACACATTTCCTCCAAACAAAAAAAAAGGTGATGACGGAAGCAGTAAATGAACGTACATATTTAAGACCTGACTACATGTAATTTAAGACCTATATGCAAAATATGGACGTATTTAAGACTTTTTAAGGCCTAAAATTGAGATTGTCAAATTTAAGACTTTTTAAGACTCCGCGGAAACCCTGGTCTCAGTGCTTTTCATTTGTAAACCTCCCTGCATTTGTGTGCGGATTTTTGAGACTCATCTAGCGTGACTCCGATTCACAAATGCGTTTTTTCTACTAGGTGAAGGGGGTCGTCTGCAGCCAATCAGATGTCTCACTCCTTTACAGCCAATCACATGTGTGCCTCCCCACGAGGAGTTTTTAACTGACGTCATTGCAGCGCGCAACGGATCTAGGATGGATCTAGAGCATAGATTCTGCCGGCTGAACTCGGTGTTTACGCTAGCATAGCTGTCATGCTCGCTCAAAAACAGGCTTTTAGCCACAGAAAGCGACAAATTGGACAAAAATCGGAGGTGGGTACACTGGGTACGGCTGTCTTAAAAAGTTGTGAGGACAGTGCCTCACTTGTCAGTTCTCACGGAGTGGGCAGATGACATGAATCATTAGTCCGATGTTAGCTACATCGACTAGAGTAGAGCCGGATACTCGGCTGAAATGAGTATCCGGTACGGATACAGCACTTTTGCCGAGTACGAGTATTATACGAGTAATACGAGTCAATATCTGTGCTCGGATTGAATGAAAATCCTCATTGGGTAGCTGACTATGTCTGTGATAGGCTAGTAGTCACAGCGCCCCTCCCTCAGTCATTCAGGTTTGCAGTCTTTTCCGTTAACGTTTAGGGTTTATTCAGCTTCAGGTTTGTTTTTACTTTGGTTTGTACTCACTTATTAACCAGTAGAGTTCGAATGTGACTCCCGTTGCATCTCTGCCTGTCGGAGATTTTTTTTCTTTCTTTTTTTTTTAACCGTCAGCTGGCTCTAACCAGTTTTTTTGACTTCACACACTGAGTGTCTGACACTTTCTTGCTGTATTTCATGAAAAATAAAGCAAGTAGTGGTATAATTACAAATTAATTAAGCTACACACATACACAAACACTCTCACTCCCCCCCTCCCCTCTCTCACTCTCTCTCTCTCTCTCATGATCAGTGATACAGAATAATGAGTAATACAGACAGTACTTCAGCTGAAACTGAACCACCAGTAAGTTTGCTTAACCTTGCAGGACAGTGAGGGTCAAATCAGTGACAATGAAAACAGTGGCAGTAGCACCCACCTTTCCCCCACCAATATTGCGTCTGGTGATGGAGGTGATGAACTTGTTCTGTAAATATTCTGTAAATGTTTGTTTGCTATCGTGATCAAGACCATTGATCTGAAGCTCAATGCTGATGCTGTCCTGTAAATAGTTTTCTAATCAGCAATAAATATAACAATTTCCGATCAACCCATATAAATTGCATGCTTAAAATAACATACCGGTTAAAGACAACCCCGCCCACTTCCGGGTTAAGTCCCACCCACTCCGAGTACAGATACAGATACAGATAATTCATATGGTTAATAGATACAAGATACAGATAATGCTGTACTCGCTCATCCCTAACATCGACATAGTTAATTATCTTATATTTTCTGAAGGTGTTAACTGTGGAGAATTACGCAGTTACAAAAGCACAGAAGCATACAACTACCTGCACAGTAACAAAATAGGGAAAGTACTGTTGAAGAAACACATCGAGTTTATATTTCTGAAGGCAGCAGTTGCGCCCAGTCTCCGTTCCTCCTTCCTCAGCATGGCATGTAGGGCGCAGGGAACGGACATGTTTGTCTAAGTTGTTGATGTTCTACACAAGACGTTTCTGAAAAAACCTTCAATTTTCATGAATTGTTGTGGCAACCAACAATGGCACAGGTAGTACCTGAGCTCATTTGAAAAAAGTTTTGCATTTATAACATATTTAGGGCTAGGGCTAGCTTAGCGGCAGCAGTCAGTCATGCAGTTGCAAGGCAACCGGAAACAGAAAACTGCCGGCTGAAGTAGTTATCTGTCATTGCAGCCCCCATAGGCTGGACTCTGGATCCATCCTAGATCCGTTGCGCGCTGTAATGACGTCACTTAAAAACCCTCGTGGGGAGGCACACATGTGACTGGCCGTAAAGGAGTGAGACATCTGATTGGCTGCAGACGACCCCCTTGTAGAAAAAACACATTTGTGAATTGGAGTCATGCTAGATGAGTCTCAAAAATCCGCACACAAATGCAGGGAGGTTTACAAATGAAAAGCACTGAGACAAATGCGCGTTTGACAATTCATACGTCAATTTAACAACTTCCAAATATGTATTTGATGAAAATTGCAAATAACTGTCAATTTGTATTGCGCATATTTAAAACAAGAAATATTTGTGTGTGTATCACAAATATGTTTACAAATCTTATTTTTATATGTGAATTTTTTTTCAACTTACATACGAATTGAAGCATACTTGTGTGTGCATTGAAAATGCATTTGTGTATCGAGTCATATATATATATACAACTCCCCAAATACATTTGTGAGTCCTTTTTCATGCATTTATTCCTTTCTGTGTGCATTTATCCATTTTGAGACCGTTCTGACTCCATATGTTGTGAGGACACCCCTTCCGGCTGATGCAAGGAGGATGAATAAAAAATAGTTTTACCACTAGGTGGGAGTAGGAAACCAGAAAACCCCACTTAATTTTCAAAGCAGGATCAACACTGAGGTATGTACATATTAAAATATTATAAATGTATACTTAGTCATTGTAAACTCTGACTTTCTGTCATTGCCTCATCAAAATACCCAATAACGTTGACATTTTTAAGGTTGTTATAGTAACTGTAACTGTAGTTTAACTGTGTGGTGGCTAATAAATGAGCTAACTGGTAGCAAACTAGATTCTTGTAAAACAGGCAGACCCAGCCCATTCGATTACATTACAATATCAATGTTACAACACAGAGAGAACTCAATATGAAGGAATAGATAAATATGAAGGAATAGATACAATTGATAGCTTCCTAACCTTTACGCAGATAGCTAGCATATCTAGCATTGCTCATTCATTTCTCCGCTCCGTTAGGTCTCCGTTACGGTTTAGCCTCGACTCAGATCAAACTCTTTTCCACTGCATGCAGGTCCGCTCTGTCTGTGGAGCCCAGAGCAGCTGGAGACTGGTAAACTATGAGCTAACGTGATAACAATCGTGTATAAAGTCAGATTGAAATGTAAACAACGGGTGACTTTGCCTTTCTGAAGTCGAATTACTGTTCAACATTACTTGTCTGTGCGTCGCGGACAGGCACGGTTCCCTCCGGTGTTGTGCCCTCGCGCTGTGTCTCTCCTCTCTCTTAAACGGACACCGAGGAGTTTTTTTTTTGTTGTTGTTATAAAAGAGTCTCATATTAATGTGGATGAATCTATGTTACCCACACTTGTTAATCGGTCAATTTTCGATAAATTCATCGTTTTGTCTTCATAGTTATTTTGATATAATTATTTAGTGGTCGACTCCCCAAGCATTTCCTTGTTTCGGTTTTCCCGACGCTGCCCAGCGGGTCATGGGAATAACGCCACTGATTCACCGTTTATGGTCGGAACTATGACGGTATCTGATTGTCTTCGAACCTCCAACTTTCATTCTTGATTTGAAAACATTATTGGCAAATGCTTTCGCTTTCGTCCATCTTACACCGGTCCAAGAATTTCACTATGTACGCGGAGGCTGTATCTGTAAACCATATGAATTATCCGTATCTGTACCCGGAAGTGGGCGGGGTTAACCTAGACGTGGGTCGGGTTGTCTTGAAATGGGCGTGACTTTAACCGATATGTTATTTTAAGCATGCAATTCATATGGGTTGATCAGAAATTGTTATATTTATTGCTGATTAGAAAACTATTTACAGGACAGCATCAGCATTGAGCTTCAGATCAATGGTTTTGATCACGATAGCAAACAAACTATTTACAGAACAAGTTCATCACCAGACGCAATATTGGTCTCAGTGGGGGAAAGGTGGGTGCTACTGCCACTGTTTTCATTGTCACTGATTTGACCCTCACTGTCCTGCAAGGTTAAGCAAACTGACTGGTGGTTCAGTGTCAGCTGAAGTACTGTCTGTATTACTCATTATTCTGTATCACTGATCATGAGTGAGAGAGTGTGAGTGTGTCTGTGTGTGTAGCTTAATTAATTTGTAATATTTATATCACTACTACCTTAATTTTTTTATGAAAAACAGCAAGAAAGTGTCAGACACTCAGAGCGTGAAGTCAAAAAAACTGGTTAGAGCCAGCTGACGGTTGAAAAAAAAGAAAAAAATCTCCGACAGGCAGAGACGCAACGCGAGTCACATTCTACCAAGCATCACGTTTGAATGAACCCACATTTACCAGAACTCTCATGTTCTGGTAAATGTCATGAAGTCATGAAGTACTCTCTGTATTACTCTTTATTCTGTATCACTGATCATGAGAGAGAGAGGGAGAGTGAGAGAGGGGAGGGAGGGAGAGAGTGAGAGAGTGTGTGTGTGTCTGTGTGTGTAGCTTAATTTGTAGTATTATTTATACCACTACTATCTTTATTTTTTTATGAAATACAGCAAGAAGGTGTAAGACACTCAGTGTGTGATGTCAAAAAAACTGGCTAGAGCCAGCTGACGGTTTAAAAAAAAACAAAAAAAACTGACGACCGGCAGAGAGAGTGTGTGTGTGTGTGTGTGTCTGTGTGTGTGTGTGTGTGTGTGTAGCTTAATTAATTTGTAATATTTATATCACTACTACCTTTATTTTTTTTATGAAAAACAGCAAGAAAGTGTCAGACACTCAGAGCGTGAAGTCAAAAAAACTGGTTAGAGCCAGCTGACGGTTGAAAAAAAAGAAAAAAATCTCCGACAGGCAGAGACGCAACGCGAGTCACATTCTACCAAGCATCACGTTTGAACGAACCCACATTTACCAGAACTCTACTGGTTAATAAATGAGTACAAACCAAAGTAAAAACAAACCTGAAGCTGAATAAACCCTAAACGTTAACGGAAAAGACAGCAAACCTGAATGACTGAGGGAGGGGCGCTGTGACTACTAGCCTATCACAGACACAGTCAGCTACCCAATGAGGATTTTCATTCAATCCGAGCACAGATATTGACTCGTATTACTCATATAATACTCGTACTCGGCAAAAGTGCTTTATCCGTACCGGATACTCATTTCAGCCGAGGATCCGGCTCAACTCTAGTCGATGTAGCTAACATCGGACTAATGATTCATGTCATCTGCCCACTCCGTGAGAACTGACAAGTGAGGCACTGTCCTCACAACTTTTTAAGACAGCCGTACCCAGTGTACCCACCTCCGATTGTTGTCCAATTTGTCGGCTCAACTCTAGTGTGATGTGTGTGTTGCAACAAAGTTTATAAGCAGTTCCCTGTGTTACAACAGTTAGTGTTGTGTTTATGAGATGTTGAAGTAGAGGAAGTTATTGTTGTACCATATGCTGCAGTTGGATATCAACTAGTGCTGGTAGGCAGAGAAAGAGAGTCCTTGTTATTAAGCGGTGCGAGAAAATCCATGGTGCGCCCCAGGGTGAGCCATCCTGAATCTGGAGGAGCTGAACACGCAGCGCCAGATGATGGGTGTTAATCCTCATGGGTGTGCGTCGAAGATTACACTTCAGCCTGGTTATTAGGGAAGCCTCAGGGTTCACCAAGAGGAGCACTAGGTGTATCTGGAGACACACGGGTTTTGACTGGCTGGGGTCGTCAGTGCCAAGCTTCACCTTACCAGTGCCTGACAGCAACAGGGAGGTGAGGAGATAGATTTACTGAAGACTTAAGCCCCTTCTCCAGCAGGGGTTACACAGGTTAATGACAGTTTTTTTTTATTATTATTAATTGCAGAGAAAATGTATCTTATCGTCAGTTTTGAGGAAATAGCGGAGGTAGAGGTGGTGCCAGCCTTGTGGGTCAATGATGGTGTCTGCCAGTGGCCCCCTTAAAAGACAGACGGTGTACAGAGGGCTATCAAAAGTCAGCAGGAACCTGATCCCACCTGGGCCCTGTATAATGCAAGGGTGTTATTCACAGCAAGAATGTGTAAATATTCTTCTGTAATAAACTGATTTGTGATAAAGTAATGACATAATGTTAAATTGAGCTATGTTATAAACAGTTGATTATCGCCAGGCAAGAAGAAAGCTGCCACTTGCAGAGCAGCAAACTGATCTGCAGTCAGATGCTGAGGCTGACTCTGGAAGGCCACCAAAAAGAAAGATCAAGAAAGAATTTTGTGAATCTAAATGTTCTAAGTGTTTTAGTGTTACTGCAACTTCTCAGCACTGCACTTTTCTCCCATTTATTGCACATATCCTTGCAACTCAAGGTAATTTATACATGTTAAATTGTTGGTTGTTGATGTCGTATTTTATAGGAAGCCTAGTTACAGTAATAGGAAATACTGGATATACACAGTCAATTATTACTTTGCCAAAGCAATGGGCATGCCACATACTTTGATGTTCAAACATGTAATGTAAGCTGTTCACTTGTTTAAACTTACTTCTTTGTCCTCTGTTGTATTTATTGCATGTTTGTCTCCAAAGGCCAACTAGGTACATGGATAGCCTATGAAAGTGAGGAGGATGCCTTCATCCCAAAAAAGAGGGCACTTCCAAAAGCCCCCAAGTCATTCCAAAGATACATGATACTCCCATCCAATGGTACACCGGAGTGCATTGCACTCACCCAGGGCTCATCAGATGGAAGATCTACCACGATTTCAGAATACTAGGTAGAAGTGTAAATCTCACAATTTCATTCAATTTCAGTTCTTGGTGTTACAGTTATTTTTCAGATGTGAAAGGAGAAGTAATTCAGATGTCTAAATTAGTCATATTTAAGGATTGAAATCATGACCGAATATCTTTTATATCTTTTACCCCATGCCTAGGATAACACCCCCCTCAAGACATCATTTCGCCAGGCCACTGAGGTGGCAAATTATATGGAGCCTCAGCCAGCAAACACCCCAGGTCATCAAGGCCAGCGGGGGGGGGAAGGAGGGGTTGCTTTGGCATTGGCTACTTTTTGGCTGGGTTGTGGGGATTTGGGGCTCTTCTGGGACAATTATGGTTTTGGGTGAAGTTTGGCTACCTTTTGATGGAATTTTGGCTTGCCTAATTTGGGCCTTTTAGGGCCCAGAAGCCCAACCATAACCTTGCCAAAATGACCAGCCAGATTTGGGCCAAACTGAGGGCAAAAGGTTTTTGCTCTCTGGGATAAATTTAGGCCCATGCTGAGTATGGCTGATGCAGAAATTATTGTCCATGCATTTGTCACGTCTCGCCTCGATTACTGTAATGAGATAGATATATATTGTATGAATTCTTTATAGTATTTTTCATATTTTTATTATAACTTCATTCTTTTTTATATTTGTCTCTTGATTTTTGCACTACTTGTTATTTTTTATTTCATTTTCTCTTGTTTATGTTATGCACCAATACACCAAAATTCCTCGTATGTGAAAACCTACTTGGCAATAAATCATATTCTGATTTTGATATTCTGTAGCCTACTCTGGTCTGCCTGTCTCTAGTACCAAGAATGCTGAGCACATTACACTTGTCCTGGCTTTCCTTCATTGGCTCCCAATTCATGCCACTTATCAGGGAAGCAAACTCTCTTGATACTTCTAAAACCAAAATTAAGACTTACTGGTTTTCTAGATATCATTATCAATAATAATTTAATTCCTCAGTCTCTGCCTGTTACTTAAAAACTGCCATTATTTCAGTTATCCAGGGCAGGGGGACAGGGGTTTCTTGTGTTACACACATGTACTAGTCCCTGTCAATATGTATGGGTTGGTCTCAAACGAATTAACCTTATAATTATTTTCAAAATCAGAGTAAAGTGACAAAGAATTTTCTGATTTAAAGAAAAACCCGTGCAGTTTGAATTTACATTAATGACTGATGCTGCTCTATTGACCACAGACATGGGCAATTTATGTATTTTATAATTATAGTGGTTGCATGAACAACCCATTTTGATAAAAAGTATTACAAACCAGACTGAGTCATGTCCTAAATCATCCATCAGGACTTTCACCTCAGCTAAGAGGAAAGGTCTGACATCCATCACAACACAAACAACTCCAGAATTAGAAATCAGCAAATATTTATTCTGCCATAGCAAATATTTGGGTGTGACAGTGTACAGTGTGGGACTAAGGCTGCAGATATAAAGAGACTCTCCATCTCTACTGACGATTCTCTCTGGATTACTTTTGAAATGAGTTATGAGTAATGAACATGTCACTTTGGCTAACAAGCCTAACTGTAGACACTGAATAATGAACTGCTCACATCATTTGTATACAGCACTCTCTAATAACCTGAACTTAAAGCTGTACCAAAAACAATGCAGATGAAGATAATCTTTCAAAACCACACATGCAAGTTCACATCATCTGTACACAGCACTCTCTGATAACCTGACCTTAAATCTCTACCAAAAACAATGCAGATGAAGCTGAGGTTACAAAAACAAACAGGCTAATTAACTGAGTGACATCTTTTTTTCTAAATTGAATGGTATTATGAACCTGATTCTTGATATCTCTCCAGTCTCCAGGGTCTTCTTTGACTTTTTTTCTGCACGGCATAACCTAAATAAACAGTAAACAGAAAGACATTCCATCAAAGTCAAAAAATCATATAATGGACTAAGACTGCAAGCTGTCATTAACAGGGCTGGCCTGTATGTAAGTATAGTTAGTTAGTAAAAGTGAGTAAGTAAATGACTAAGTTCAAGTAAGTAAGTCGGTCAGTAGGTAGGTAGAAGTAAGTAGGTGTAATTAAGTATAATTAAGTAATGTAAGTAAGTAAATAAGTATAAAGTCGAAAGGCTTTACATTTTCTGAAGACAAGTAGACAGTTGAAGCAGTATTTGAAGTAGCTGAAACAGTAACTTCTTTGTTGAGTTTTCAGTGAGAACACACAAACTTGGAAACCACACTTGGATCTCCCCAAAATGGCTTCCTTGGGGCGCCATTTTACAATGTTACAAAATGGCCGACACCAATCTATTCTATCTAGTTTCTACACTTTCAAACAAGATATTATATGACCAGAAATTTTTTAAACAATGTTGTAATGTTTGTAAGGCTTGTAACGGCCCATGGGCAGTACACTTAAGAGGTTATGGCAGTTCAAATAGTACATGCACATGGTTGGGGTGTAGTAGGTGGTTATTAGGGTATTTTCAAGTGGTTGCTAGGGTGTACAAGGTGGTTCTTTATTGGCAACAAACAAGCTTACCATTTCTCCCAGTCTTGGATGACCTCTTGACTTTACTCTTCGTGTGTGTACCAGGACCTTCTGGATGAAGAGAAGAGACATCCCATCATATACATAAACTGAGTCATAACCCACTTTACACTGAATTCTAGTGAGGTATCTGGATGACAACACATTCTGATTTTTGAGTTTACTTTGCTTAGACTGAACCATGATTAATTGTTTCTCCTTATGTAAGTTAAGGAATGCAGAGAGAGTGAGACTCACAGGCCCAAGGGGTCTAGAGTGGTTTCCCAACTGTGTCAGTGTGAAAGGTTAGCCATCATAAAGTACTAAACCTGAGGTTGGCCCGTACGCCAAATGGTGGGAGATGTCCAAATGTTTATGTTCCTGTAGAAGGATAGAGAGGTCAATTTGGGGAGAAGACCTTAGGTTGACCACAGCCAAGCTAGATGAGTTATGGAGAGGAGCAGGGAGACAGGTCAACTCCTCTTTTTATTTATTGGCTAATTTCTCTAAATGACCAATTAGAAGAAGGGGGTAGGTACTAGAAAACGGTCTCTAAAAACCCTTGCACAGGAAGAGACGGGGTGGCATTTGGTGGATCTCCAAAGAGTTGGATTTCCGAGACAGCAGAGTCCAAAGCATTTTGGCATTGCTTTTGCCACAGATTCGAGAAAATAAGAATGCGGCCGCTTCTGATCCAGACGCAGGGCTCAAGGTCTGTTTCAATAAAGATTGCTCTATTATTCCACTTAGCCTTGCCTCCGCAGAATTCTTTTATCAACATACTACACGCCGACACCTTTGAGGAAGGGAGCCCACAAAACCACACTAGAAAGCCTGTAGCTGTAGATGATCATACTACATACTGTCTGAATCTGAAGGCCCATCTGGATCAGGCCTCTGCTTCTGGCTTCTGATAAGCTCTGTAACAGAGGGAAACAAACATGATATTAAGAGTCACATCTATATTGGAAAGATCTTTAATGGCATAGGAAAAGGCAATCAATTATCAAAGCAAACACTGACATGGTAAGGCTTGTTTCTGACATCTCACTGGGAACCAATTTGACCCACTTGCTGACCAGCATGTTTTCTTGTATTTCTATTGGTCTGCATATACTATATATATAAAAGGTTACACTTGTGAAATATGTTGTTTCCAGGCCAGTTTGCTCATTTTTGCAAGTTGGAGAGTGTTCTCAGTAAGGTGATAATCCTCTCTGTGAACACGAATATCATGACCCATGAATATTGCCACCTGATCCAACTCATGATCCTTTAGGTTCATTATTTGACAGGGAGTCGCTATGTGCCTCCTCAGTTGAGTGGAGGTCAGGGTCTCAGGATGTTTTGCATCACACAGATTTGCAAATTTTCTGAGACAGTCAGAACCTCTTTTATGGGAGTCTGACTTTGGTCTTGAAAAGACATATTTGTTGGTGTCAATAATGTCATTTTCCTGTATCCTGTGCTCATTGAGAAAATCCAGTGATCTGTGGCCTCATTTATAAAACTGTGCGTAGGATTGATGTCAAAATGTGGCATACGCACTAAACACAGAAAGTGCTTACGCACAAAATATCCTGATTTATAAAACAGTGTGCACGTATGTCCTACGCCTATTCCCATTTATAAACTACAATCCACTCCAAATGCGGCGCAACAGTGCGCCCCTTGCTGTGGCACAGATTGTAGGTCCTCTCCTCTGCGCTCTGTGGGTTGGGAAAAGGGGTGAGCAGCCACCGCTTGAGGGGGTGTTCACTGTCGCTTGCAAGATCAGTGAACGGGGTTAAACACTTGTAAAATATTGCAAGTGTTAGGATTTCCACATTAATTAGCCGTACCTAGAAGCCAACCATCACATACAGCACCGGCCTCCAGTCTGCACCCAACACTGCTGTGTCTTAGTATGAATGAATCATGGGTTGACCCAGGCCACCGAACCACTACATTTTTAAGCCAGGGTTTTCCCTGCCATTATACGGCTTAGGCGTGGCGCCCAGGCATTTTTGCCTCCCGCCTAAGAGAAAAAAATTGAGCAGGTGAGCAAAAATAAATAAGAGCAGCATTGCGTCCCATTGATTTTTACACGTTGCCGGGTATTTCCGAAAACAGACATTTCACCTTCTCTGTTAAAAAAAAACCCTGTTTGCACCTATCTGTTTTCAGAAAAATTTTCGTTCACCCGGCGTGTGTGTCTGCGTGTGTGTGTGTGGTGGTGTGTGAGTGGGTGGGACGGAGGGAGGCGAGTGCGTGTGCCACAACAACACGGAGTGAAAAGCATTTAAGGGAGTACCAGAAAACGTCTGTCATCAGAATGCCACCAAGGAAGTCCTGGTGAGTAACATTAGCCAAGCTTACACTTAAGGCTGGGCAAATAACCGAAAATATACCGAAACCATCGGTTATGGTTATTACTTTCCCCGGCTACCTGTGTCTCTGACAGCAGCAGCTCCACCGCTGAGGAGAGGAACAGGCTGCTAACGTCAGCTACTGCTTGGTCCTTTCGATGGGGCACTACTACAGCTTTATTCCGCTTTACGGTTAGTTATAAATAATGTAAATGCAATGTGAAATGTTAAAATATAAAAAGACGTTGCTGCGTTAGTAAGTTTCTATAGCATGCTGTTACTTTAGCTAGCATAGCTGCAGTCGAGTGAGGTAGGGAGCTAATGAAGTGAGGGAGCGTGACAGAAAGCGTAGATTTGCCCACACACCTCCACCCAAGTCTATAGCTCCACATTAGACCTCTCAATCTTAAACAGTGATGTTTAAAACACAGCAGCAATAATATGATCTCTTAAAGGGCGATATGTCACACAGAAGCCGTTTATAGACATATAGCTTATAGACAGAGCAGACGTGTGCACTAGATTTAGCAGACAACCTACTGCCATCTAATCCTGATAACACAAAACACAATACACAAACAACAATATACAATTAATAAACAACTGATGAACTGTTCACTATCAAGTGCATGGAAATGTTACAGAATGTGTGTTTTTGTTCGTTCTTCAGTCAAAAACTCTGGAAGAGGCCGTGAAGTGGCTGATAAGCCCAGATGCCATGGAGCTGTTCCCTCAACTGAGTCTGGCTGCTGCTATAGCACTCACTGCCCCAGTTCAGACTGCAGATGTGGAGTGGCTCTTCTCAGCCCTCATGCTAGTAAGAAATTTTATATGAAAATATTATTCAAAGAGGGAAATTACACAAAGTAAGATGCTGATTTTTAAGGTTAATCTCATCTTTAGGTGAAGACACCTCTGCGAAACAGGCTGACAGATTGCCACCTAGATGTCTGCTGCCGGGTGGCAATTGATGGCCCTCAGCCAGGAACTTTTAAGATGGAGAAGTTTGTTCGGCGCTTCTACAGAAGCAATTCAACCAGAAGAGTAAAATGTTCAAAAGGGGGCTGTGAATTATGCAAATAAAGGGTAAATTACAACTAAAGCAAATTGAGTCTGTTTTTTAGTTACTTATAGTAATGATAGTGGTCAAAATTATGTGAAATTGCAGTTTTTGGTTAAAAAAAAAGCTTTTTAAAAAAAATGTAAGGCCGAGGAAAGCTAACCCCGCTTCTTCAGCTGCCCACCCCCCTAAGACCTCTAAAAACCCAGGGAAAAAGCAACATGTCTGCATCACATACGAGTTGGACACTGAGGGAATGAAAATGCTTAGGATTAATGAAAGTAAATTCATTCTCACTCGGTGCTCTTATAGGAACATGAGTGCAGTCAATGGCACCGATTACATTTGGGAAACCGGACATTGCGGCAAATTGTGCTTTTTTATTTGCCTGTTCATCCACCATGTAAGGAAACTTTATGTACTGCTGCGACAAAGCAAATACACCTCCTAACACGTCTGGCATAACACGGCTAAAAGTTGGCTCTGTCAGGTAGGGTTTAAAGAGAAGACTACGGATAGGAGGGTGGACCCAAATGCAGTTACACACGGGAGGCGAGATCAGGGAAAAACAAGGGCGAGCTTTATTTTTTGAAAGCTGATGAAAAAACCAAAAGCTGACAAAATAGGGGGCAAGAGGCAAAGCAGCAACCAAAAACAGCAAGACAAAGTAGCAACAAAAAGGGCAAGACAAAGTACAAACCAATAATCAAAGTTCAACTCAAAAAGCAAAATGCAAAACTCAAAGTCCAAAAAGACATACCATGGTGAATGAGGAACAGACGCATGAACTGGCGAATGGACGAGACAGAGGCTGACACAAACAATGACCAGACAAAGAGTGCAGGCGAGACAAAGGCTAAATACACAGACACTGATGAGCAGATGAGGAACAGGTGAGGAGAAAGGAGGGAGGAGGCCAAGTGTGGTAATGAGCGGGGGAGGGGCACAGAGGAGAAATATGGAGGGAACAAAACTGCAGACAGAGGGAGACAGGAAAAACCTAAGACAGTTAAAGGACCAGAGACACAAGAGGGGCTTGGAAATTCAACAAGGGAATTACACAACTTAAAGGACACATGAAATGGAAAAACAAAACATGATACAAAGACATAGAACCATGAAAACAGAACAAAAATCTACAGTCATGACAGGCTGGGATATCCCTGACCTGTCAGCCAATTCCCTTTGGATTGTGCAGGTTGGCAGAGACCCGAGGGTTGTGAGCACTTGAAGCGGGACTGGCACGGCGTGGTTTCGGCGGGTGCTCCTCTTTAATGTTGGCCCCAATACCGCACATAGATCCAAGAGGACAGCTTGTGGGAGTCGGAAACGGCTCATAAGCCACTCATCACTGTTGGCCAGTGGATCTTGCTGGTCTCTGAAGTTCTGCTCCCACCGTATCCTTCCGTTTGCCACATCCTCCAACAGTGCCAAAGCAGCCATTGTGCGCCATCTTGACTCGGTCTCGTCCTTCATTGGAAAGAGGGGGACTCATAAATTTAGACCGAGACCACGAGACCTTTTACCCCATGTTTTTGGATGTGTATATTTCATGGTACATTCTAAAATATGAATCATTACAAATATTCGTATTTTAATCTTAATTTTTAAAAAATCATAATATTGGCTGGTGTGAAAATATATCCCATGGTGCTACGCTGCGCAGCAACGATTTTGAAAGATATTGATAAATGTTTGCCCAAACGTCGCACACTGCACACAGCAGTTAACGTTATTCTTCTGGAGTGGGTTGAACAGTGAACTAGCAAAGATGAGTGAGCAGTCGGCGATTATAAAATTTGGATATTTGATAAATATAAATAGTATATTTGTATGGCAACAAAACACAGTTACTAAGTATTTTACGCGTTGTGCATTGAAAATGGAGATGAAACGAAATGGGCTATATGATATAGGATATTAATATAGTAAACTGCATTCATATCAGTGTAAAGATAATTTGCCCTACTGTTGTCTTACTATTGTCCTAAATCATATGTTTCCCGTGTGCACTCCAGGGAGCATGCTTGTTTATTAATTGTAGAAATTTTTTTTTTTTCTTATCCACTTCTTGCAAATAAACTGTTCATATATGAGAGGTAATACTACTATTTATTTTACACGATCAGTATCAGTTTCACAGTTTCTCCCATTACTTTCTTCTGCCATCAGTGGCGCAGTTTCTCCTTACCCCAGTTATGTGCGTACGCATGGGTCAGAGTTGGCGTGGAGGACCGCACATTTTTCCGTCAAGTTCTCTTCTTATAAATCCTACAGTTTGCGTAGAGAGTGGCGTACGCCTTCTTTTGTGCGTACGCAACGTCTATAAATAAGGCTCCTGGTCATCTATCTGGTAAGCAGCACTGGTACCTTTTGCCCTCTTTTCCCTCTTATCACAATTCTTATGAAGTCATTACTCAGGTCCCGTTGCAATTTTGATAGGCACTGCATAACATCTTCATTTAGTGCCTCTGTGTTTTTGCCCTCATATGTTTCAAGTAGCATTTTAGCTTCCTCGCCTTGGCGCCTACGATTACACAGTATAATTTGTGAGAGGATGGTTTCACTTAACAAGCTGTATGCATTGGGACTAGGACCTTCTTTGATTTTCTCTCTGGCATTTTCTTCCATGGACTTCAAATAATTTGGAAGTTTAATTACATCTTCAGTGAGAGGGATAATTTCCTTCTTGTTCCATTTGTTTTCTTCCAGGTTTATCCTTGCACGATGTGTGACACAGTGGTTCCATTCGGAGCACACTAAGCCCAGGAAACTCCAAGTTGGAAACTCCAAATGACCCATGGACCGGTACCGTTCCATGTTTCATGATCTTACAATGGCAGAATTCCACTGGATGTGTGTGCGTTGCGGAACAGCTGCGCTGTGTGTCTGCTCCGTGCTCCGCTGTCCGTCAACACCCACTGGTTGCGTTTGCTGTGCACAGCGCCGCCGGACAGTGGGAATGAGGAGGACCCACGACATCTCGCAAATTCACAAATAATTGCGCGATATAATAGGATGTAGTTTCTATAAAGACAACCACAAAACTATTTCCATCCAGAGGAGTAGTAGGAGATAAAAAGGATGTGATGGGTCATAGATTATTTTGTGACTTTGGACCTCCAAAATCAGCATTTCTTCGTTCATGGTGTCAACAGGATGAAATGAAGTCTGAAAACCTTTGACCTGCTGACTTCAGGCCTGCCTCTACCCATTATGACGTTTTCAAAGTGTAGTGCAGGGAAATATGATCCTCCATGAACAAGTATTTTATTTTGAAAATAAAGCTCTCCGTATCTTCTGCGGAGGCTCTGAAGCATCGCAGCTGTGACGGAGCCGGAACGCAGCGCAGTTGCACATTGACTAGAATTGAAACGTTTCGGCTCTGCTGCCGTGCCGGAGCGCACACACATCTGGTGGAATTTAGGGGTCAGACATTAAGTTGATAAAAACCACATACTAAGAATTAAAAACACTCTTAATTTCTAAACTTACCACCTATCTCAATCCTGGTTTTATCCTCCTCATTTCCTGAATTCAAGGAGTCAAGTTCCAATAACTCTACAATTACCAGACGTTCAAGGAAGTCTTCAACTTTGTACTCTACAAAAGCATCTCTCTATAAAAGCAAGGAATCTCTGTCTGTCTGTGTGTGCCTCAAATATCTCTGCGGATCAGGATCAGACTGACCTAAGAGTTTCAACATGGCTGCTGCGTGGTTCAGTGGTGTGCAACTTCGCATTTGTTTGGACTGCAATGATACCGTGAATAAATTATTTCATAAATGCTTTACATATTCGGGAGTATTGTCCATCGGAGCCACCACAGTCACGTGCGCACCAGAGCCAATCACTGCACACCGTAGCCATGTGCGCACCAGAGCCAATCACTGCAGATCTCAAGCCTACGACATATGTTAAGAAACAAGCGGATTTATACCTGCGGCGGCGCGAGCTGGACCGGGAGTTAGCCGGCGGTTCGGTCCCGTTCTGTTCTGTGCATCTAAACTGACTGTTGGGGATTAATGAGACTAAACGAGTCCGGACAGAGTCTGTTCGGGTCTGAGGAGATCCGGAGACGCGTGGACAACAAAGTGGAATCTGAATCTGTGGATGTTCGTGTGTAGCTAGCTGCTAGCTGCTAGCCAACCCACACGGCCCACCTCCCGAGTTGGCGGACCGGACGTACTGGCATGTCCAAAACCAGACTTAGGGTAAATAATGTCCGCCACGCTTTTTCGCGAACATTGCCGTCACGTTTGCTTTGTGTCTGGTGCAGAAGAAACGGTAAAAACGGGCTTTTGTCACGAAAGTGGCCAAGCAGCAAGTTTGGTTGTTGAGGAACAGGAAGTTGTGGGAGGGACGGAGGCGGATGATTGACAGGCAACGACGGTCGGTGTAGAGACAGTGATGTTGAGAGTTGAGAGATTTGTGACATTTAGCGTGTTTGGAGTGTATAATTAGTGTGTTATGTATTGTTTGGTGTCGTGTGTTTAGTGTGTAGTGGAGACGTTTTTTTGTTTAATGAAATAGGAGAAGCTGAATGTGGAGCAGGCAGTGCAGCTCTTCTTTCAGCTGGAAGGAGCTCAGGCAGACCTGAGCATTGCCTGCATTTAAATGTAAATAGTTACACATAACTTTGTAATTTTTTTCAAATGTATGCACATATTCAGCAAACAACAATTTATATTTGCATTATAAGTAATAAAAATGGTTTGTTAAACATATTTGTGGTTTTCACAGTAAAAAAATCTAAATTTTTCTACTCTAATTTTATGTTTTTTTGTGATTTTAGGTCCATAATGTTAATATAGTATGTCAAAATGAAAAAAAGAACTGTACAGTCACACATGTGAGGCTGTGCTGAAAATAATGACACCAAGTAAATAGTTTTTAAGGTGAAATATAATGGCAAAATCAAAAATAGTCAAAAACGGCCAATTATACCCTGGAATATCGGATTTCACAACAAACCTAAAAATATCCCTGACGTCCCACCTTCAAACACAGCCTCATTTGGCCATCAATGAAAAAGCTTCTTAACCTCCCACTTTTCTATAGGAACACATATTTTCTTACGGGCAATGCACTAGTCATGTATAAAAAAAAATATATTTAAAATGTTATGATCATAAATAAATAAACTGTGACAAAATACTTTACCTGTGAAAAGCTTACAGGTATTTTGTTTCTTATTATACTGACACTAAACATGTGACTGTTAGATAAACCCGCCCAACTCCTGATGTCCATTGTGACGGAATTGGACTTTGAAAAAATCCTATAAATTAATGGTAAGATATATGTTCAAAATAACTTAAAATATTATCACTTGTAACAGTTAAAATTATACTGACAGCAAATTTGTTTGGCCAGCATGAACATAAATTTATATTTTGGATTGAAAATGGGCACTTACTCTTCCCTCTCTGCAGTTGCTCCCCCGTGCTTGTCTTGTCCGATGTCTGTCACTCGTGCTCAAAGTCATGACATGATTATGATTGGATAATCAGGATCCAATCAGTAACCAACATTGCTGACATCATTCAATTACAGAGTATTTATTGGTTTAGAGACAGAAATCTGTCATGACCATTCCAATGGACATAGGGTCCGAAGGGGTTAAAGCAAACAGAGCTCTGGTATTGGAATAGTATCGGTATCAGCAGATATCGAAATCCAGGTATCAGGATCGGATCGACGGTGAAAAAATGAGGATCCCTACACTCGGGCAGCTGCGGCTCCCAGGAAGCCAACCACCATCACTTGATCTGGGCCTGTCCAAACGTAGATGTCTTTTGAAAACACCCTTCTTTTGTTTATAAAAAAAAGGGGAAAAGAAATGTTTATTCATCTCTTTATAATGGGTATATATTTAATTTATCTTCTCACACTCAAGACATCCCATGTTCATTTTGTTTTGTTTTGTGTTTTAAAAAAAAACCTGAAAAGATGGTTCACTTCATGTAAGGTTAAATTGAAAGATGACTGTTGATTGGCTGTGAAGATGTGAAACCAAATAAAGGAGAAAATGTCAAAAACACACACACACACACACAAACACACATATACAGTTAGATGTATAGATGTAGATATAAAGTGCTCCTTTAATAAGTGAAATAGATAAATGATGTGTGATGAGCCCCAGAACCAAAACAGTCAATTACATGTAGGGGAAAAATGAAAAACATTAAGTCTATTAATAAAGAATATAAGTTACTATAAACCAACACCTGCAACAAATGACAGTAGCTAATAAGCTGGCCAAAATTAACAAAAAAAAAAAAGAGAGGGCGAACCCACCCATAAAATAAACATAAACATAAGAGAAAAAAAGCTGCAGAAACAGGACTGCTGGACCCATAGAAAAACAAAACAAAATAGCAAGATGGAAAAGAAAGACAGAAAGAAAGAAGCACCAAAAGAAGATGTCTAAATCAAGTCACAAACACAAACGTCTGCTGTCAAGCTTCCTGTCCAGTCTTTATTGGTTCTTTCGTCAATCTGACTGGACCAGATACACATGAGGTGAGAACACGACATCATGAAAGTCTGAATCCTATGCACATTATAACCAGCAGGGGGAGCTTGGAAACAGTTGTCATATAACTGCGCGTTCAGACCGAAAGCGCACAAAGAGGGAAATACGCCTTGTCCGCCTTGTGCACTCCACCACGCTTATGTCGTATTTATCACCCTGTTCGTTCTTGCTTCTAAATTTAAAGGGCCCACACGCCACTCGCGTTAAACACCACCACGCAACTACTGCTGTAGTTGTGTAGTCTACATTTCATTACAGGTAAGTGTAGTGTAATTGGTTAGATTGACGATAATGTGAGCAGATGAATGGTATTCCTGCTGTAATCTCGACAACAGGTGCACCATCTCCTGGTGGGGAGGTGGGGTGAGACAGTACTCCTCCTTTTTCCTGCTGCTCCAGGTGTCTGAAGATGGCCTCGGACAGGAAGTGAGGGTTGTTCTCATGCTTGTCTAGCAGAAGAGTAAAACGGATCTATGTTTCGTTAGAACGTCAAATCATTTTCAAAAGTTTATCCTTGTGCAAACATTAACAATCGTATACCTTTGTACAAAACACAAAGTTCACATGAGGGATCTAGACCAAAGCTAGAAAAGTTCCCACTGACACTCTGACCTTTATCTTTCATTTCAGTTACAGGCTATGCAGCACGGGGCCGCAGAGCATCAACAAAACCTTTTTTAAAAACAGACAAATCCCAATTGTCAATCCTCAAGGGGATTCAGATAAGCCAAAATCCAAAATCCTCCTAAAAGGTTTGTATCAAGTTTACACGCACACACACTTGGCTGTCTTCCTACCATTGAGCAGGATGAGTTTGTGATGATTGCGACACTTCGGTGAATGCTCCAGGATGTCCTGTAGGGTCCCAAAGAAGAGCAGGACCTGCTGTCTGCGCTCAGGCTCTCTGAAACCAGCGCTGCTCTCCTGGGACATGCTGTACAGCGTCAGCAGAGGAGTGACATACACATACACAAAAGAGACACCAAGAGATCGGTACATTACATGGACTCATCCTTTAAAAGCTTGTGGAAGACTGACACCAGAAATGTTGGATCTCTGTGTTTTACAGGTAGATGGTGCTGTGATTGTGCTTTAATACATTCAAGTGAATTCTCAGGTTTGACCAGTAGGCGGTGCTCATGCTGTGCTATGGAACAAGCAGCATGTAGGAGGTGATGAACTGCAATCTGAGTACAAGGCATCACAAGTCTCAAGATATACATGTATTTAAAAACATGAGAACATCTTAAATGGTAAAATGTAAAGATTGAAAACAAATACTAATATTTTATTGCTTATGAATTATTACACAAAAAAAAAATAAAAATGGATCTTTGGAAATTTAATAATCGACTCATAATCGTCAATATTATAATCGCGATTAATCAATAATCGATTTTTTTCACCACCCCTAGTAGAAATGACACATTTTATACACACGCTTTATCTATGTCAAAGCAAACACTGTTGCAAAGCTATTTTTTACACAGTATACTGTTTATCTAGATAAAGATTTCTCAGGTTAAAAACTAGTATTCTTCACACTAAGTAAGATTTAAGTTGCATAATAAAATGAATATGAATAATTATTGGAAATAAAAGAACCTAACCTGTGTCATGTCCACTGCCTCTTTCGACAAAGGATGGGTGCCTGCCTTTTTGAAGCCAGCCATGATGTTCTCCGCTGACGGCCTTCTCATGGGCATGCTTCAGTATTGAGGAGAACTGCTTTTTGCCAATCACCATGTCTCCTCTCACTAGGCCCATGCAACTGGCCAGGGTGGCCAGCCTTTAGGGGGTTGAACACACTGATGTCCAGCAAATGGAGCATGCGTGTGGTGTGTGGGGGGAGCAGCACAATTTTGATTTCATTAGCTCTGCATATGTCTATTACATGGCGGCCACAGTGTGTTTCATGCTGTTTAACCAAATAATCCAGCCACTTCCCGAACAGCCCAGTGGTCAAATAGCCCTTCTCATTGTACCCATACAAGCTGTCCTAATTGGTCCATCCAAGGCATAGGGAACGCTTGGAAGGCAGCGTGGATAGATGAGGAAGGGAGGGACACGTGCACCAGCTGAACTCACAGCCACGTGCACAGCAATGTGCTCCCTGGTGGTGGTCTGTTGGCGGTAGACATGCCTTTTCCCCTTTGCGCACATCACCTTCTCCCTGGACTTTCAGCTTATCCCCAAAGCAGTTCCAGATCAGGTGGGGTTTATCGTGGAGACTGTATGTGTCGAGGATGTTCTTAAAAAAACCTTTCTATTGCCGCATGCTGGCAGCAAGGACCCTGGCCCGATCAAGGGAGTCCGGTATCTGGGTGGTCAGCTCTGGTTGGCGGGCTTTAAAGCGGGACCACCAGTTGTCACTGAGGCCCCTCTCTATGTTCACCAGTCTTCCGGTCGCTGTCCTTAAGGATCTCCAGGGCGAGGCTTTTAATGATGGTCCTCGTCAGGGGAAAGCCATGATCCGCCATCCAAATAATATATTTTACCAGGGCTTCTTCCTCCTCATTGACAGCCCTGATCGGATGGGGACCACACTGAAACCTCCCCAGCTTGTGGTCAGCAAGGGTTGACTGGGGTGTAGTGAATTTTGCAGAGACTTTCCTTACACTTGCAGCATTCTTTATTTCTGCCACTGCTGCGTGAAGTGTCTCCCTGGTGTACTGCTTTTTGCCTGACATTCTTACCTAACAGTAAAGAATATATATTTAGGATGTGTAAGCATTTCTGTAACTTAACAGTTGTTAAATCTGATATTTATGGATTTTGCCTTTTGACAGCAGAGGAGAGAGAGGCCAGGACGCACCAGAGTGGAGAGGGGCTGGACCGGAGAGCAACATGACCATTGTTCATGCTTACTGTTCATTTTAATTTATTTGTTAATAAAATGAGTTCCTTTAACTCTCGACTCCTTTTATTTATATGAATTTAACATTTTAACAACTTTTATAACAAGTGTCAGCCAGGGACAATAATGTTGACTTTAATGGCAAATATTGGCATAATATGTATTGTTATTAACATATTAATTAAGTAAATATTATGACTTAGTTAATACAAATGTGTGATGCCCCTAACCAGAAACACAAATGTGTTGAAATAACTTTAAAACAGCTATTTTAAGAGTGAGGTGTCGGACAAAGTGTGGGTGTATCCCTTCACAAAGTAAAAAAATGTCATTTTGCTGCAGGGTTATCATGTTTTAAAACCAGCCGTATGCTCCTCCTCACCACGATACGTCCGGCCGTAAAACCCTCCCCCTGCCATTTTCTGAACGTTCATAGGTGCACACTGGAAACTCACATTGATTTCACTGAAAAGACTGGCTCTTGAAAGAAACTTTCCATGTACATGTAGAAATCACATATTATACACACACGCTTATCTATGTCAAAGCTACGGAGCCCTGGAGGTGACATGGATAGGTTTTTTTTTGGCGGCAGTTACTGTCACACGTGCGCATGCGAGATAATAACACGCACTCGTGAGATAGTAAGATGCAGCGGCACTCAGGCTCACATGATTGAATGAAGTGAATGTTGTGGTGTTAACTCCACAATGATGGGACGCTGGAATCATGAACAAGTGCAGTTTACTTCAACAACTTATACTGTAACATTGTTCTCAGTAGCAGCATCGTACATAGTCGCCAACTGTTTTATGAACTTTTTTATTGAGAGCACGGTATAAGTGACAGATATAGAAAAATACTTTTTTAGATTTTTCAGAGAAAATGTTTTATTCAGATGCGTTAATACAGCTGTTAAAAACATTGATATTAACATTGGAGTGCTGCATGAATTTGATGTTAGACGGCCTATTACACAATAACAATAAGACACTTTATTAACTTTTAATAAATTAATCAATTAAAATTCTGAGATGGTCTCCATCCATGATAATAAGGATGCATTTAACCGACTGCACTGTTTAATTAAGTCAAAATGCGCACAAATTAATATCTGGCATGTGCAAGATAAGTCACATGCGCAAGATACAGTAAGATGCCAGATAGTAACTGGGCATGCAGATTAGTAAGTCGCACTCATGAAATAAAAAAATAAAAAAAACATCCATGTAACCTCCAGGGCTCCGTACAAAGTAAACACTGTACTGTGTAAAAAACAGTTTAACTGACACAAGAACTAGGCTACAAGTTACAATTGCAGAACAGAGCTATCTGCTGCTAATTAGTGGAGCACATGTTTAGCTAACCTGATAAAAGAAATGTACAAGATGTAAAAACTTTACGAATACAAGAATATAGCGGTAATTTACACATACTACTCACTGACACATGATTTCCCAGAGATAAGAGTGACAGAGAAGCCTCCAACAGATCAATGCACCGAGCAGTGCTCCTCCTGCCTGCCCTGAGCTCAACTGAAGCATGTGTTGCTGAGTGTGCATGCCTGCATCCACCTGTGGCCAGTAGGTGGCAGCACAGAGCATGAACTAAAACAGATAAATCAACTGTTTTTAACCTTTTAACTTGTGAAGCCCACTTTGTTAACTTTTATAAACTTTAATTTATTGAAATTATTTATTAACTTAACTTGAAGGCAGCACAATAATATTGTCAGAGATGGAGCCAGATTACATGTTAAAAAAAGAAAATTAACACCAGTTGCTTTGTGAATACCAGCTTTTGTCTCAGAATAGCTGAAGTTGTGCACAGCTCCACATACGTCCTGAACTTAATGCTTTCCCGTTATTTCCTGTCTTATTGGACAAACTGATTGCCACTGGTTTTCTGTCTTATTGGACAAACTGATTAATCCTGGATTAATCAGTTTGTCCAATAAGACAGAAAATAACAGAGCAGCATTACGTTCAGGACGTATGTGGAGCTGTGCACAGAGCCCATTAGTTAAAGCATTAAAATGTTAAATATTTGGGTCAGTAATGATCAGTCTAGTGATAAATAAATTTGAGAAATATTAACATCACTGTTGCACTGTACACAGTACAGATGATGATGTTAAGTGAAAAAATAAACATTGCACAAAAACAACAAAACCAAAACAGACATGGAGAGGATTACTTCAGGGGCACAACTTGTTTAGCCCTACCCTTAGACCGTTCAGCCAACGGTTGGTTAACGGTAGTTAAACAGTATTGACAGAAAACCTAATGTAGCAAGGGTTTATATCAACTTTGAGTTACATATAACATGAAGAATAAATCCGCCTTCTCTGGATACTATATACACGGTGTAACAATGTTGCGGGTATTGATATTGTGTCATATCACCATCTCCACTTTGTAAATAAACTTAGCTAATTGGTAGTAACTTAGCATTCGGGCAGAAAACACACAAACATAACTTACCAGAGACTTTTAG
>OZ023171.1:7423736-7692668 GCA_963678695.2 Diplodus puntazzo | reverse complement strand
TGTCTATAGAGACAACAGAAAAAAAAATGAGGCTTGGAGGAAGGTTGCAGACGTTGTGGGACTGTCTGGTGGGTTGTAGGTTACTGTGGGAAGGCTACATGTAAATAAATGCAGACCATAGGTGACATGCTGTGTCTATATGCAGAGGGAGAGATAGTGATGTTGTGTATGTTTACAGTTGATGATTGTAGGAAGAGGTGGAAAAATGTGAGGGACACTCACAGAAGGGAGAGAAAGAAAGGGAAGGAGAGGTGCAGGAGCGGGGCCAAGACGCTACAGCCAAATTATGGCACTTTTAAATCCTTTCATGGAGGACAGGGCCACCAGCAGTAATTTCAACAGCAGTAATTTCAACAACATTTCAGCAGTAAGTCAAGGGCAGGGAGATGCAGGCGATACAGGGGAGGATGCTGCCACCACTAGCCAGGCCAGCAGTGAGGTAGAGGGAGAGGATATCTTCACTCTCTTCTTGGAGCCTGTGCCCCCAGAGTCTGAAGCCCCATCACACACAATGTTTTTTTGTTTTTTTTTTGTAAAGACTACTGTCACTACAGTACCCAAGTAGTGGAAGAGGGATTTAATACATTCATATGCACCCAAATGTGGTAATAATGATGTACTCGTACTACCTGAAGCAGAGAAGGTTGAAAATATGACTGCATTATAAATTTTAGTTACTAGAATCAACACAAGGTCAATATTTGCAATCACAATGATGCTTGGAATGTAACTCTGCGTTTTGTAATAATTCTGGTAAACTATTATTTCTGAACGAGACAATGAAGAAAAAATATCACCAATAGGAGGAGGGGAACATGCTCTTTAGTTTAATGTAGTTGGTTCTTAAAAGAACCTTTTTTGTTGATGTGTTTCCTCGACTATAGCCTAGGTTGCCATGGCACTGCACCCTCAGCTGAGAATTAGGAAGCATAGATCTCCCTCATACGGATGGCCTCCCGTGCAGCATTGTTGCTTGCCACTCTTGTCAGATCCTGCAGCACTGAGACCTCCCCCTCTGACACTGGCACTGGTTCCCTCCTGGTCCTGGTGTTCCTCCTGATATAATTGTGCAGGATACAGGTCACCTTCACACACGCATCCACATTTTCAGGGCTCACACCAATGATCCGATGGTACATGCGCCACTGACTGGACAGGATACCGAAGGTGTTTTCAACGATCATCCTCACTCTGGACAGCCTTAGTGGAGACCCTGCTCCTTGGAGGGAGGTTGGCTCCTTGAAAAGGCCTCATGAGGTCCCGGCGGAGGGGGAAGGCTTCATCGGCCACAAACACATGGGCTGTGGTCCCAAGTGCTCCGCTCCTGAAGCAGGGCATCTTCAAGGAGCTGGAGAGTGTGATCCACGAGTGCCTGACCAAAGGTGGAGTTTGCCAGGGTCCCTCCATCACTCCGTCCTCCCATAACTACCGACATCTACCACATGGAAGCAGTATTTTGCATCCACAACTGCCAAGAGGACAATAGAGAATGTCCCCTTGTAGTTGTGGAACAGTGAGCCGGAGTTGTTTGGAGCCTGGATGACTACATGCTTTCCATCTATGGATCCAAACAGTTCGTAAAATTCCAGCGCTGGTAGAAGTCGGCAGAAATGGCTCTCCAATCTTCTGTTGTTGGGATAGACATGTATTCCTCCACCAGGCAATACCATATACTACCCTACAAAGCAAAAAGGCAGTAACTACGCAGAGTGCAGAACTGAGAAGAATGACTTTAAAGTTATCCCAGTTGTCCAGCCTAAGTAGTTGTAGGTTGATTATTGGACATGTGGCAGTTTTGTTACTTTATATTAGCTTATTCTTTGTATATATCAATCCTCATTTTTAATTTGATATTTTACCCTTATTTTGCAGTTACTGTATTCTTGCTTTGTATTACTTACCAAAAATGTGGCACCATACCAAGGAAAAAGGCAGTAACTACAGATTCTCCAAAAACTATTTTGCCACAACTTGGGCTCTGGGTGTGTTAGATACACTGTATTTAAAATAATTGGAAACATTTGTTTTCCTGAACATGGATATACCAAGCCAAAGTAACTTGACCATTTTAGGCCAATATTAATAATAATATACTTAATAATTGTATTTAAATGAAAATAGAAATACAGTAAAAGATTGTGGGTCCATAATACAAAATATAATTTAATATATTATAAATATATAAAAAAAGAAAAAAAGAAATAAATACATTATTAATAATAACAATAATAATAATGATAATAATAATAATAATAATAATAATAATAATAATAATAATACAATTTGATGAACACCTTAATTGATTGAACATATAATATATCTGCAAATATATGTAATTATTATCCATTTTTATGTAAACATTATGTCAATTCGTATTTACATGTAACTGAAAGCATTTCATGTGGTTACTACTCCTCATCCTCCACAACATTGCTCACAGGCAGGGAATACCAGAACACCCTCCTGTTTGGTGGCATGAGAGGACAAAATTATTGATAATGTCGCTCTTCTTGACCTCCTCAACCCCTCTATCCTGTGGTTGCAAAAGAGTGGGCACCTTCAGCGTGAATCTCTTCATGAGGAAGTCCAATTCTGTGAATTCGGTCTCCGTATGGGATAGCTTGAAAAACAGACTCTTGGAGTCACGCCGCACCTGGATCTCCGCCATCTCCCCAAGCTTTGGTGCTTGTGCCTACTTCACCTTGGTAGTGGAATGGCCATCCCTCCGATCCAGCACATTGGCATTCTGGCCCTGCTGTTCCCTCATGCCACAAGACAGAGATGTTGTTCTTCTTGTTTTTTCTCTTTCCCACTGAGGCAAATGTTTCATGGTATGCCACGATGCGGCGGGTAAATACAGACGACTTGACCCCTGGCATGCGTGGCAGCATTATGGCCTTCTGGAGGTCCACACTCCTAACGGATGTGTTGTCAGGCCAGTCCCTCTCTGCATCTGCCTGGTAACTGAGGCGGCTCTCAAGGGCAGGCTGCTTATGTTTTTGCCACCTTTGGCACTCCGGGCAATCTGTGTTTGTATTCTCTCCTGTGTGGCCTTTCTCATGTTCAGCATGTTCCAAACAGTCCCCACATTCCTTCTCTCCCAGTTTGGCGAAGCTGATGTTCTTGTCCTTTACAACCTTCCTGTATGTTTCATATGAGCAGGTGTTTCCTTTATCCAGGTAGTCTGAATGCATCATGTTTATGGTGATGTCACTTGGGAGGTAACGTCGATTTGGGGCATGCTCCCGTCTGTAGTGGCTCATGCAAGGATTGAAGGACTCAATGTGCTCATCAAGGGTCTTCACGTCCAGCTTATTGACTGCAGCCGGCCTTCCTCTCTGGTCCTTGGGTGGAGCCAGTTGCTTGGTGTTTGATTTCCCCATCATGGAAATGACTAGACTGTCATTTTAGGGTGGTAGCCCAGTGATGAAAGGAAAAACATCTTGCAGACCTGTCTTGGCTCTCCTTTGTGGTCCTGTAGCCCGTAGATGAATGAGCGGCCACGGTGACTTTCTGGGCTGGTTGTTCTTTTGGTTGGCATTGGGGTTACTGAGTAAAACATCCATGAACTTCTTTCTGTGTAGGTCATCTCCCAGTATTGACTCCATATCTCCCTCTGTCTTTCCTCTGAAATATGGTCTGTACACCTTCTTCGACACTTGGCACCACATGGCTCCCTCATTGGTGGTCGACGTGATTCTCCTTCCTTCCCTTCCACCTGAGGCTGTGGCCCTGGCACTTGGACTTCTTCCACTGGGTCTCCATGTTCCACTTCAGTCTGTGTCAAAGTCATTGTCGGGGTTGGGGTTGGGATATAGTCTGTAAAGTCATCGTCATACAGACTTAAGCTGTCCACGCTGGTATCCAGTAAAATGTCCAGGATGGACCACTCCATATCTTCAGCAGGAGGCTGGTATTGCTGCCTCTTTGATGGAATATCTGCATGTGTATCTTAAATGAAAAAGACAGAACACAGTGGCATGAATGTAAAACCATATCTGTCTGTGTCTATCTGTGTGTCTGTGTACTGCAACAAAAGAATGTGCAATTATTATTATTATTATTATTATTATTATTATTATCATACCTGCAAACTTGTCGCTTTTCTGCGACAATCGCCGTTTTCTTGGTCAATTGGATCATTCATGTGATTCGTGTAGAACCGGAGAGGTTTTTTTTTGGGGGGGGGTCGTATGTTCGAAAGGCACGGGTCAGCTATTGGTAAACATAATAACCAGCCACCGCTGTCAACGTTGTTTGTGCCTCTGATTCATGTCTTCATGTCACTCCGCAAGTAGTATTCATTTGTCACGACAGAGCTTCATTGAAAGCAGAGCTCCACCAAAGAGCCTGCAAGAAGGATACTGGAGTGCAGTGCCTGGCGTTCACCACTGTATGACAGCCACCTTCTAATGGTGCCATCCACGCAGTGGAAAACTTTCTGCCATTTGGGGTTATTTGTAGTTTGTTGAGGATGATGATTTAAAAACAGCTGAAGGGTGTCTGGGTTGGGACGGGTGAAATAATCTATGGGTGGGCTCACTGGGCTGCTTGGGGTCTCTGGTGAGATCATTTCCAGGAGATGATGTACTGGGCCTGTTGCCTATCACAAACCTGGACATGAAAAGTAGAGGAAAAGTGTGGAATAGGTTAAGTTTGAACAAGATTACATGCATATATACGACAATATAAATGGCCCGGTGGCCCGGACGTACTATTAAAACCGTCCGGGCCTCCAGCGTACCGCTTGCTCACTGCTGCTGACTGTTGACACGGAGTTTCTGTTCCCGACATCAGTAATATTTCTAAAACCCCCAGTACCCTGCCAAACGCAGGGCAAAAAACAAAAAGGAAAGAAAAGCACCAGAGGAGTTGAGAGAGAGTGACAGGAATTACGAAAAGAAAAGGGCAAGAAAGTTCCAGCCTCAGTGGCGAGACCGCTGGAACTGGCTGGGATATGACGAGGAAAAGAATGAGGTGTATTGCGAACTATGCAGGGCAATGCCCACCTTTGCAAACAAGTAAGTTAGAGAAAAGTTGAAGTTTATGAACAGAAGTGTATGATAACGCACGCTGTGTAACTACGGAGGCTTCAAAACGCAGATCTGCAAGCACATATGTCCCACTTGCTTTATAGAAATTATAGTAGCTAGTTTTTTATATTTATGATGAATACAGGCAGGAGATGTGAGTTGTGAGTTATTTTTTTTTTTTTTTTGCTTGTTTATTTGAGGAATTCTCCACTCTACAAGGGCCATGTGGCAGAAAGGGCTACTGGGTTTGACCCACATGAAAACAGCACTTCACCTAAGGTCTGCCTGAAAAGGAAAAAGTCAGAGAGTGAAACACCTGCTGTGTTAGCTGGTGTACATGTAAACTGTGACATGGATGCAGGCTTCAAAAACAAATGGAGAACATGTTCCACACAGCTTACTATGTAGTAAAGAAAGAGAAGCCATTTACTGACTTTCCTGACCTGGTGCAGCTCAACAGCAGGACTGGCTCAAACATGCCAAACTGCTACCAGTCAGACAAGACATGTGCAAGGTGAGAACTACAACTAAATTCCTAACTTAATTACCTTTTTCAATTTCTTCATCTCTCTATAAAAGCAAGGAATCTCTGTCTGTCTGTCTGTCTGTATGTGTATCTGTGCCTCAAATATCTCTGCGGATCAGGATCGGACTGACCTGAGAGTTTCAACATGGCTGCTGCTTGGTTCAATGGTGTGCAACTTCGCATTTGTTTGGACTGCAATGATACCGTGAATAAATTATTTCATAAATGCTTTACAAATTCCAGGAGCATTGTCCACCGGAGCCACCACAGTCACGTGCGCACCAGAGCCAATCACTGCACACCGTAGCCACTCGGCACCAGAGCCAATCACTGCACACTGTAGCCACAGCGCACCAGAGCCAATCACTGCAGAGCTCAAGCCCACGACATATGTTAAGAAACAAGCGGATTTATACCTGCAGGAGCGAGCTGGACCGGGATTTTGCCAGCGGTTTGGTCTCGTTCTGTTCTGTGCATCTAAACTGACTGTTGTGGATTAATGAGACTAAACGAGTCTGGACCGAGTCTGTTCGGGTCTGAGGAGATCTGGAGACGCGTGGACAACAAAGTGGAATCGGAATCTGTGGATGTTCGTGAAAGATGCACAGACCCGCTTGCCGCTAGCCCACACGGCCCAACTCCTGAGTCGACGGGCCGGACGCACCGGCATGTCCAAAACCGGACTTAGGGTAAATAATGTCTGCCATGCTTTTCCGCGAACATTGCCGTCACGTTTGCTTTGTGTCTGGTGCAGAAGAAACGGTAAAATCGGGCTTTTGCCACGAAAGTGTCCAAGCAGCAAGTTTGGTTGTTGAGGAACAGGAAGTTGTGGGAGGGCAATGAATGACAGGCAACGACAGTCGGTTGACGGTTTCAGTCTTGGTGAAAGTTGTTCCCATGTGGCTGCTGTTCTTTTTAAATTAGAGGCTTGTGTCCGCATGGGGATCAACAAAGTGCCATGCACAAGCAAAGCCTGTGAGTGGAACAAGACGTGTTAAAAAGATTGAGCCTACCCTTGTTGCAGAGACAACTTTTTACACAGAGGACAAGGCGTCAAAAAAAGGAAAAGGAAAGCCCCTATCTCAAAAGCCTCTTTATCACAGCAGCAGCAGTTCCTCACTATGCTGGCTGACAGATCACCTGACACTGTGGTATTAAATAGTTTCATGGATTTTTCCAGGCCTTTTAAGAAGCCATGGTGTTTTAGCCAGCATGAGGTGACTGAGGAGGAGATTGAAAATGTGGAGAGAGCAACCATCTGTCAGGCATCCTGTGTGCAGTGGCATCAAGAGCGGGTTGGTCGCATTACAGGCTCCATAGCCCACCGTGTCTTAACAGCTACAGAACATCCTAGCAAGTCACTGATCAACACCATATGTGAACAAAGGCACAGGCCAATAATGAAGCCCTGGATTCAGTGGGGGAGACACCATGAGCAAGATGCCATTGACACTTACAAATATGCTCTTGGAGCTGGGAGTCCCACAGCCAACCTGTTCTCTACCATTTACATCTGTGCCCCAGTAGATGCACAACATCAGAACCTGGTCATCAGCAAGGCTGGCTTCCGCATCTGCCAAACTATGCCTTACCTGGGGGTTTCATGTGATGACTATGTTTCCTGTGACTGCTGTGGTGAGGGTGTTATAGAGGCTAAGTGTCCTTACAGGTGGGGGCAAGACATCTCTACTGGGTACCAACAGTGGCTTGAGGACAAAAGAGGACATCTGGAAAGCCTGACAAGCTTAAAGAGGAGCCAATGCATATTTCACTCAGGTATTTCAATATTTCACCTGCATATACCTGCACACCTCTAATAAGTCTGCAACATTTTGTGCAATTATCCAAGATAATTATCATAACACTAATATAAATATTAGTGTTATGATGATTGCATTGCAGTTGATAGGTCCAAATGCAGATGTTTGTTACTAAACGGATGTATGCAGACTTCATCACTTGGACTCCTCAGACCTGCCTGATATTCAGAGTACAAAGAGATGAGGACTTCATCAGTGGTGCCATTAATGTGATGCAAACATTTTGGTCACAACACATACTCCACAAACTTCGGGAGCTGAAAGATGCACAGGTTGGTGGTTGAATTTCCTGTTAGTGTAAAAATGGCAACAAATAAGTCACTGTGACTGAGAGTTTCATATTTATTTATACCAATTCATTTTGAAGCATATTATAGCTATTTCATTCAGTATCAAGATAGACTAGACTATATGTAAAAAATCAAATATCCCAAAGCCTATTTATTATTTACAACATGAAAACAGACGTACTTTTCAAAGGGGGTGTACCTATTTATGCTAAGCACTGTATATGTTTCTGCTAAGTAGGCAGAACACAGTCCAGTCGAAAGCAGCACAGGGAGTGACCCATCAGGCAACACAAGTGGCAGCAGAACGTCAGGCAACAGAGGCAGAGCGTCAGGAAACAGGCAGGGTGACAGGGTGTGCAGCAGCAGAGCATCACTGAGATAAGTTCAGGGACCTGTGGAAAGACAAACAACAGGTGGTTTTGATTAGAAAGATTCATTATATCTCCACTGAAACCTGTTAAATGGCACAATTGGAACAACAATGACTTCTTTGTTGTATAAAAAAGTTGCATAAAATATTGTTCTCTGATGCTCATTATTAAATTACTGCACATTGATTTTGTTCTTACTCTCAGATTCTGTAACGGTTGTACAGAACACTGCCAGACAAGTTCATTAGTGCTGCACAGACATGCACAATTCTGTCAATCATGGCCTCTTCTCTCTTCTGTCTTTCACCCTGCAGTCTCTTCACCAGGCGCAGAGGAAGTGGGCCATCCAGAGTGTGGTACCGGCTCTTCAGAGCACCAATTACTTTCTCTGCAGACCACATATCACATATTTGTTGTTAAACTGCTGATTATCTACATTGTTATGTTTGAGTTTCACAGGAGTTGCACAGTTGACCGTTATATCATATCATCATTGCATTGTGTCCTATAATTAGTGTTTCTTTTTCACGCTAAAGTGGAGAAAGATCCCTGTTAACTTCCTGTTATCCTGTTCTCTTGATATTGCACTAAATGTGAACAACAGTTCAATGTATTTAAATATAGAATAACATGTTTTTAAGATAAAATGTTATCTTAAGACACCCTACAAAGTAGGGATTACACATGTACTCGTTGATGTGATTAATTGAATAACATCTCAGCACTTGCACTGTTAACCCGGATCTGTACTGTTACAGTAATTCATTTAGTTAGGGAAATGTGAACCATGTCAGCGACAAGTAGCAACAGTGATTTGATGATGCAGCACACTCTGAATACCAAAAACATTAAAATGTACATACTGTATGAATCTGACTGCTGACTCTATACTTACCAATGTGAATTTGGATTTTCGAAGTCACACGAGAATTTGCAACATCTTCGGCTGACAGTTGTTTTTCTGCCCCTCGTGAAAGACGGTGTGATGAGCTGTGCACCCAGAACAGCAAAGTCATCCTTCAAAGTGAAGCCCCTGTCGGCTAAAATCTGAAATAAACATAACAAATACTTAAAAACATTACTTTACTTCACTAGCAACTCAAAAATGGTAACTATGGGTAAATAATAAATTCACAAATAAGACTTAAATTAGAAAAAAAAACAGTTCATAAAGCATACAGTGAAATTGTTACCTGATCTCCTGCATGGTGGAACTTGTGAGATAAGAAGTCCAAGTTCCTTACAATATGCACATCTGAAGCCCTCCCTCCCCAGCCTTTGGAGAGATATGTGATCGAGCCAGATGGGTGACATGCAATGAAGTACTTTGTATTTTGAGTAGGTGATAGCTCTGTGAGAAGAGACAGTCTTTAGTAATACTGATCTATAAATTGTGTACATATACACAGACAGCCAGGTAAGTATTACAAAAACCCGACACTTTATGCATGCTATCAAAAAGAAAAATATCTCACCTTGTTTTCAGCTTTCTGAGTGTTCAATTCTGATCTCAAAGCAGTCGATAATTGCAGTCACTCTATGGTACTGGAAGAGAACCTCTGCTGGTACTGTGCTTCTGATACACTCTCTATCAGGCCATTTAATCAAAAAAGAAATTTTGGCGTACATCAAGTCTGACCATCGGGAGAATACATCAAGGAAAGTGCTATGTGCCAGGTCAAACATTCCACACATCAAATCAGTTGAGGGGTTCTGCCGCAGTTTCACCAGAGTAATAAAGAGCTGGTCTTGTGTTGACAGCTTGGATGTTTTCTGTGACTTTACAAACTGTACCAGGTGCTGATGAGTGTCAAATACTGTCCATGACAGGCCTGTCATGAGTTTACATTTAGTGTCATTTTCTCTCACAGTGTTTGCCGAAAATTTCAACTTCTTAAATTCTCTGATGGCTTCATCTCGCTCCTTCATGGCCTCATCGCTTTCTCTTCTTAAATGATAAATTTCTTCATAAAGTTGTTTTCTCTCTAAATCCTGAAGAGGTATGGAAGCTTCTGATGTTGGGGATTCTGGTGCCGGGGCTTCTGGTGCTGGGGCCTCTGATGTTGGGGATTCTGGTTGGGCAGACTGAACACCCTCACGCTTCCTCCTTCTCTCCAGCCTCTGAAGTACTGACCTGGGAGACGTTGTCTTTCTATGTGGGAACAGCGAGGGTATGTAGTCTGGGTGGGCTATGTCCTCGTTTTTTAAGCCTAGGGCAAGACAGTTCACAAACGAAATGAGAAGGGGATAGAAGGGGAGATAATGAAGTAAATTTTAACTGCAGAAAGCTCGGAAGCTACCACTACCAACTTCTTAAAACTAGACACCGGGTTCTTCTCCTAGGCTCTGTGCTTCGGTTTGGCAAAATATAAAACTTTAGATATTGATTTTTTAATCTTATTTGTTGTGCAAAAGGGCACACAGCAGCTCCTGGGCATTGCGGAAACTGGTTTGTTTTCCCCCTCGGCGCGAACCGGATGTGACGTTTTGTGGGCGTTCCCTTGCTTGCTGACTGTATCTATGGGCTCGAAACCAACAAATCGCTCCACTATTTCGCCTTCATCACTGACACATCTGAAAACAAATGTCAACTGGTCAGTATGCGACATGTCGGGCGTAGAATCAACGCTAATAGAAAAATATTTGGCATGCTGTAGTTCGGATGCAATGGTCCTCTTTACTTTCTCACCCATTAAACAAATGAGCTCATCATACACGGTAGACGACAGGTAAGATTCCCTTTTGACCGTACTTCTCCAAGTGCTCTTTTAAGAAGGGATAAAACTCGGCAATGAGTTCCAACAGTCCGAGGTAATTGCCATTACTCGATGAGCCAAGAAGTTCGTCATCACCTCTAAATGCTAGACCTCTCACACTCAAGAATTTGATGACAGCTACAACATGTCGCAAAACCTCTCTCCAATACTTTTCCACATCATCTCTGTTGCCCGAGTAAGGTGTCCACTGTGTCCACATTCCTTGATCTCCTTAGAAAGGCTAGTATACTTCCACGATGGCTTGTACTCTTTTCATGAGCCAAAATTCGCTCAGGATGTTTCCAGTCAGAAGCATTTTGCTGCAAGGACAGCAATGTGCAAGCAAAGCAATAAACCATGCCCGTTGAAGGCGAGTAAATTAGCCAGTCTCTAGACACCACCTGTTTGTTTGGGAGGCATTACTGCAAAAGATCATTTGAAAGAAATCGCTTTTTGCCTCCAATACCAGCGTCCCGAGCAAATCCTGGGTATTTAGGTGGCCATTTATGAAAAGCAGCGGGACCTTTAGCAATAGCCAGTACTCTCTTTAGCTCTGTTAGATCTCCCCATAGTGCAGGATCCGTTGAGATGGTAACGTTAACATGATCCCCTGGCTTCGGCTGCACATCTGGCCTGGAGGTGACATCTCCAACGTCCTCTTCCCCTGCGTCTTCCTCACCGCTGTCTCCTTGGAGGGCACTTTCATCACTGACTTCTTCAACCATATCTCCAATGTTCTCTTCCTCGCTGCTATCTCCAGCATGGAGTGTACCCTTGTCCTGGTTGTTATCGCTGACATTAACATCCACTGTCAGCTTCGGCTTCGTCAGCACTACACCTGCTGCGAGCGATCGCAATTCCTCCTCCTCCTAATGATCTCCTCCTCACGAAAAAATTTTCAATTCCTGGAACATTTTGAATCGAGGGTATACGTCTTTGTTCCTTGTCCTTTTTAATCTTTCTTTTAGCAGAACCGCTCAACTGATGTCTCTCCATTTTGAAATTTACTGTAGGCGAATAAGTGATTCATTTGCACGCTCACTGATTTGTGGACCAACTCAACTCTGACCGTTTGGGGAGGGGGAGTGATGGGGTCATGTAATCTTGATTTATTATTGTTGTTGTTATTTTTGTGAAATAAATATTCATAAATGAGTAATGTATGATTTTTCAACAATTTCCAGTGAATAATATTTACGTAAAAGATTTTTAAAGCTTTGATCATGATGTGCTCCCCTACTGGTTGTCAATGGTTGGTGCCCCTGGGCACTTGCCCAATCCAGTGTATGGATAATCCGGCCTTGGCTCTGATTCAGTACATCTTGCAGACCCGCTGATATGGGCAAGGCCCGCCCATCCAACAATTTGACCCTCCCAGGAGAAATCAGCATTAGTATTACTATAATAAGTTTTTCCACTTATTTTTGCTTGATATTTATTATTATCATCATTGTTGTTTTTGGATGTACTTTATTAAAAAATTCATTGTGGGATGAATGAATGAAATGAAATGAAAGGAATGAACATTTTTAAGGACACTTTGGCTTTGACGTTTGGCTTTTCTATCTATCATACTTTTGAAAATATTTGGCTTTTTCTGCTAAATGTTGCCCGTTCATTCTTATGGGGAATTTTTCAAATGTGCTTCTGCTACTTTTTCAGCATACGTTCAGTTAGAGAAACCTTTCAGCTATCAAAATGCACAGTTTAAGCACTTTCAGTCCTTCTGCCCTCGCAGTTTTTTCAAATTATCACTTTTAAAAAAAAATTCTTTACAGATTGTAGACTTTAGTTTTAAGTTTTTTTTTTAAGCTCATCTAGATTTTATAATGGGTGTGTATGGCATGAGCTAGAATGGGTCACATGACCCCTAGAGTTGAGAGCAGCTGGAAAAACATGTGAAAGAATTCTCTTCAGCTTGATTTGGATCCCGCATCTTAAACTTCGCATAGACAATATATGCATAGAAATGTAGGAAATCGTATTGACTTTCTGCTGATTTATTTCAGATGTAGTTCTAGAGCGACAATTAACCTCCAGTGTTAATTCTGAGGGCAGACGGTACCAGTTTTATCTCTCTAGCTCTCTCATGTTACACTCTACAGAAATAAAAAAAACACATCTCAGAGTTAAGCAATGTCTCCTGTTCAGGGGTGGATTGGCCATCAGGAGTACCGGGACTTTTCCCGGTGGGCCGGTCACTAATGGGCCGATGGACGGACGTTTTTTTATTTTATTTTTATTTACTTATTAATTTAACTTTCTTCTTTGCCATGCCTTGCCTTGCCTTGGTAACTATTGTAGCTCTCCCGGCCCGGGGAGAGAGACATGCATCGGCTCGGCCCACAGTGCTCAGCTGCAGACACAGCAGAGAGGTGACGATTGGCCCAGTGACTTGTCTGTCTAAAGAATACCAGCCCATTGGCCCTATGAGAGGCTACAGAGGCCCAGGAGTCCCACCCACGCATGTTCTAGACCCCCCACCATGTGAAGGAGGTAGTGATACCGTGGTAAGCAGGTATGTGCCTTCTAGAATGGTGTCGGTAAACACTCATTAAAATAAATGGTTCAGAACGGTTGCTTAACTGTCTATGAACTTTACTTGACATAATAAATAGCAAACTCTGGATGATGTGGTGTGTTACAACTGAATCTAGTTAACTAAAGTATTGGAAAACAATAACCATATTCATATACTATCCTGATTAATTGATTAGTTGCTTTTATTAACCACTTAAGCCCTATTTCATACTTTCATCAAAGGATGCCATACAAAATTGCAGATCTACAAGCTTACAACTCACATGTTGCAATGTGATGTGTTTTGAGCATGTAGATCTGCTATTTTCACAGTTTTTGATCCTTTCTACCTATAATGACATCCCCCAAATCAGGTCACCAGAGTTAAAGTGTTTAAAGTGCCAACATGCACCTTTCTTCGTGCCCACACTCCAATTTGGTCATGAAGGATATTGAGCTAACAACTTAACAAATATGTATGCTTTACATATTTTTTTCAGTCAGTGTTTATGGTTTATCATCACTTCAACAGTTTAACATTATACAGTTAAAAATAATAAAACACTGATTAACTACTGTTACAATAAAACATCTGCATACATGTTACTCATGATGCAGTACACAAATTACAAGTATTTCCTCTTATGTCATGCTTCATTGTCTGTACATCATGTTGAGCTGTACTGTCTTTGTAAAATAAAATTAGTGTTTGTCCATTTTTCAGATCATTATACTATTGTTTTCCATACTTTAGCCAACTAGCCAAAGTTCTGATTGCATGCAGACTCATTATGTGCATGTAATCTTGTTCAAACTTAACCTATTCCAGACTATTCCTCTACTTTTCATGTCCAGGTTTGTGATAGGCGACAGGCCCAGTACATCATCTCCTGTGGAGATGATCTCACCAGAGAGCCCAAGCAGCCCATTGAGCCCACCCATAGATTATTACACCCGTCCCAACCCAGACACCCTTTCTCCAGTATCCTTCTTAAGAGCAAGTGAGCAACACACTGTGTAGTTATCATTTATTTTATTCAAGGCTTCAGAATATAAAGGGATGTTGTTTAGTATAGTGGTGTTATTAAGAGCTTGTGTGTTTGTATGTACATCAACGGGGTGAGTTGGCACAATATCTGCACGCGGATTGTAGTGGGCCAGTCTGGACCAAAAAGTCCAGGGCCAAATTTTTGTCCCAGTCCACCCCTGCTACTGTTACTCACTGTACACATATTCTTTCCTTAAACATTACACTTGTCTGTCTCGCAGGAGTTTGGGAGGTGTTTTTCTATGTAACTGAAATTTTGCCCATTCATTCTAATGGTGAAATTTTCAACTTTGTGTCTGCAACTGCTTCAGCAGTGAAGTGCAATGCATTATAGTTGTATGCATATGCAGTATTTTCCAGTATATTCAGCCGTTTTTTCCAAAATCACTTCATCTGCCAGCATTCACACTGTCTTTTCGGTGGGAAACACATATTTTTCTAGTTCTCGTAAACATATATATAGTGTATGGAGTTATCTTATAAAAAACTCTATTATGACTGAATAAATAGAATAAACAACCCTGCCACCTTTGCTTCAAACGGCGTTCTGGGACCTCATTTTCCTCGGAGAACCGCATGTTTATTCACAAAAAACACACATTTCTGAGCTTGTATTAGCAGCTCATTGATAGTGTAAATATTTCATTTCTGAGTTAGAATGTATATTCCAAAACTACATAGTACACCTTTTTAATATGGTCTGAAACAGAAGAAAGTTCAACATAAATGAGTTTTAGTCCATTTTATTTCATGTTCAACAATCACATCACTAATTAACAAGTAATCACAATTAACACTTTTTTCCAAACCAAAAAATAAAATTCAAATTAATGAAAAGAAAAAAAAATGAAAGTAAAAATAAAACCACAAAAAAAACAATGAGGAGGTTCTGCAAATAACATAGTAAGTCTACCTAACACATCCCATTGTTGTTTCTCAGCATGCTCTGCGGGTACAGTAGGTGTTTGTTAGCTAGTGTTACACTTGCATGTCTGGTATGAGTGCACAGGCTGAAGAGAAAGCTCTACAATAAAACACTCCTTACTGGGGAGCATTCATTACACAAACCATTCTGACAACTACAGTTAGTCTTTTTAACTTTAGACGAGGAGTTGTTAGGGTCTCGCTCTGTGTGTGACTCTCCTGGGCAGGTTGCTGCTCTCTGAGTGCCATATGTAGCAGCCAGTATGTTGTGATATGCAATACTCCCAAATTACAGGCCTATAAACAGGCCTCTACACTTAGTGCCTGCTTTAAAACAAGAAATTCCCTGTGTCCACTGTGATATACAGTGTCATGTGTCTCTGGTGCATTAGCTTCAGTCCCTTTCAGCTTTGTTCTATTATCATATGAACCTGCAGAGGTCACTGTGTCCTGAATGAGATGTTTGCCAGCCAGTTAGAACATTATTCTCATCTCTTAAGACTGGGCTTGTGGACATGATAGTGTGCAAGAATAACTGTGCTACTACACATTTTTGTTAAACACGTCCCAAATCAATTAAGCTCTATATTTTTAAATCAAGCTGCTGTTGAAAGCGCTTCAAATAAAATCTGGTTAACTGAGATTTAAAAAGACTTTGTAAGTGTCCAAGAATTGTTGCGCACATCCTTGGAGAAACTCCGGGACACAGTTTTGCGAAACTGGCTGTCACAAATCAAAAGTATAATCACTTCAATCATGAGAGCACAACCACCACGAGGCTACAGGAACACAACGATAAATACATATACAAAAGTGTTGTGTCTTTACTACAATATATCTCAAAAGACATTTTTTCACTTCAGTGGCCCCTTTCCAATGAAAAAAGGCAGACCTTATCAATTTTGTCATACTAATAATCAGAATAATAGTCATGATAAAACACCACCAGAGGTACATGGAGCCGTTCTGAACAACCTTGACATCCCTGACCCACCGGACCCTCCTCACGCTGCCTCTGTACTGACTTTTGTTTTCTCTTCTTAGGGCCATAAAGAATGCATCAGCAAGAAAGTATCTATACATCCATGTGCAATCTCAAAAGGAGCGTGAAGTAAAAACTCCGGGCTAAACGCAAAGCTAAAACACTGTTGTGGACAGGCACAAGGACAATTTAGCTAGGCGACAGCCGTGACACAAACAAAGCAACTCAACTATTGACTGATAGCTGATCTTTTAGCAAACGCTCAACCTCAACTGGCAGAAAAGTTCCTCCAACGTCTGTGTGAAACGTTTCCACTTTAAGAAGATGCTGATCAGACGTTATTGCCCATTTTCATCAACAACCTTGATCTTTCTTAAAATGCTCCATTTCCTTATATTCAATTGAAAAGAAAGGAACAATGAATCTGAACTGAACTGGGTTTCATGATTAAATAGAAGAAGAAAAATGGGGGCACTGTCATTTTCATTATTGCTCTATTCATGTCATCATGCAAAAGCTCATTCATAATTAGGTCATTTAGGATCTCTTGTTCACGGAGGGGCGATTTAATTGCGGATCAAATACCACCATTCCATCACATGGAGACCTTTTGGATTTATTAAAGCAGTAAGGTGCCATTTAGTACTCTCAAAGCTTCTTTACCAATCATTCATAAAGTGACAATTTCAATAAAGTGTTTTTATAGTCTGATGTCTCTCAGGGGCAGTCAGAGCAGTGTTGGCCTCATAGCTGAATTTGCCATCATCAAATTAGCTCTTCATTGAATTCTCTTTATTGTCAATCATTACTCAAGAGAAAGAACTTTAATGAAGATATTTTACTAGAGTGTGTTGTTACAAGTGCTTGTTATCAAACCTTGGTACTTAACTGGTATCAAAACTTTTCCATGGCAGAGAAATGTCAAACCAAACGTTGGCATCAGATGCTTGGGTCAGATTCTTAATCTCCTTTCCATATTATCTCGTTATAGATTTTCAGATTTAAATCAAAATGTGTGCACAGGTAGCATGCTGTTAGCTCGTTTGCTTGCCATGACAAATTCATTAGGTGATGATGTCTATTTTGTTTTTACAGTGAAAAAAGCAAAAGCGATGCAGCTGTAAGATGTCCACAGGGGTAAGTTTCAGTACCAGAAGCAAAACTGATCTCGAACATTTCAAAATGATAGGCAGCCCTTAGTTACAATACGATACTCGGAAGTGAGCGTGGCTGACAACTGAATAATGAGCAGATGCCATTTTTACTAGACTGCTGTTTTTTTGTATTTATCATTAAAATAAAATACTACTAATAGGTCAGAACCTTTGTTAAAAATATATTCTCAAGAGTAGTTCTGTGTGAAGTCTTGTTTGCTAATGTGCACCAAGTCTGGAGCTGTGGGATGAAATCATGTCACCACAGAGGTGAAACCAACACACACCAGCTCTCCCTGCTCATCTGCACTCAAAACCACCATCGGAGTAACAACACATCAGCTGACTCAGACTGCCCCAGAGATAATACACATGGTACTACCACAACACTTTAAGTCATAATGCACATAGGCTATCAGCTCTGGGCACCATACCATATAATCTGGCCATGCATTGTAAAGGCAATTGGAGGCAACAGTTGAATACATTGCTACAATAGAAGAAGATAAAGCCACGTCATGTTCCACTACCAATACCAGACATGTATTACAGATGTTTATGTAATCAGCTGAAGGTTTTATCAACTGCCGACAACATGCTGCCAAACCCTCATAGATCAGCCTGATTTACAGAACTTCATTAAAACAGCTATACCAGGTTGCCCCCTAGCATCTGCTGGAGTTTTCAGGTAAGAAGGACAGGAGGCACATACGACACACACAGCTCTTTAGACTTGACGATTCCTATCTGCAGCCTTCAGACATCCTCATCTCCCTCTGGACTGCATGCTCCATTAAAGCTTCTCCACATTTTTCTATTGCATTTCACACACTTGCAGGTTTCCAAATGTCTTTTGCTACTTTAACTATAAAACACACCTCAAATGCTTCTTTTTTATTTTACCCTTCGAGCAACACCTTGTTCCTGACTTTCTTCAACCCTCTGTATATCGTGTCCTTCTACACTGTGTGTCTTGGTTTATAAAAACCTGTGCGTGTTTCCACGATTTTCTGAGTGCTATCTTAGAAAAAAAAGACCGCTGCTGTATTGCTTATACAGGAGGAAAAGTACAATAAATAAACAGAACCTTGTTTTAAAACCAAGAAACTAGGAGGAAAGAAAGAAGAAAACTCAAGAAAGACAAAAATAAGATCTGAACAGAACACCAAAGCTGGTTTGTACACAATTTTGTCACTCAAACACATCATCACAAACACAGAGAATAAAGAGTTAAACAGCCTACTTGTTGTCTAGCTTTTTTGTTTGTCAGCTTGTTTATGATAGGCGACAGTGAAGAGAGAAGAAGTGATGAAGCAGATGAGATGGACAATGAACTACTATGATGTTACTGAAGCAAAGAGTAAGTGGTTACTGGGAACACACAGCCCCTAAAGTCACAAGGAACAGAGAAGCCATAGGTGAGTCCAACAGGGGTTTCCACGCTGCTCAGTCGACAGATGAAGTGATCGCTGCTGTTAGTTGGTGTGTGGAGGTGAGACGATGCAGGTTGACTGCATCGGGCTGTGGGCAAAGAGGATCCAATGAAATCCAATGACTCCAGGTCAGCCGGCTTAGAGAAGACGCAACCAAATATGTGAGAAAACTTTGCCGTCCCCTCTTTTCCCTCCACATGGATTCCCACTGAGGCCCAAGCTTAGTCTATACAGTCACTTTAGCCAGATAATAGGAGGGGAGGGATGGCGACGATGAGCATGATGTTGTGTGATGATCAGCTCAGATAATGAAAACATGATACTAGACTGGCAGAACTATTGGATGATTCAAACATTTGTTATGACAGATTTAAGATAAAAGGGGTTTCAGAGCTTGTTGGGGGCAAGAAAGGTCTAGATCCCTTTAAGGAGCTACTGCTGTCCCCCTGGACCTCCCCCTGAAGATGCAGCAAGGAGGGGGCAGAGGGGGAGCCGACACAGCCTGCAGAAGCCAACGTTTCAATGAGGGAGACGCTGCGAGGAGTCGGGTGGTGGTTTTGGTTGTTTTGGTGTAGAGAGTAGAAGGAGCCGTATGGGTGGGGACTGCTGTTGTCCTGGGGGGCAGGCCAGGTGATGATGTCGGCGCCGTGGTCCGTGCGAGAGCGAGCATTCTCGCGGAAGTTGAGCTTGAAAGACTCAATCTGCAGCAGAAAGGTTCGAAAGAAAAGGGCAGAGAAGAGGGGGAGGAGGAGAGGGAGAAATAAAAAGATATAGACAGGAGAAAGGGGGGAGGGGGAGGTTGTTGTTGTGGGGGGGTTGAGATGAGGAGGGCAGAGGGGATAGCAGAATTAAATGCCTGCAAGATAAGAAGTCAAAAGACGACGGTGTGATCAGGTGCATTGGACTGCAGACAACATGATGGATACAGCACAGACACAGATATACAGTTACTGCAGTCACAGACATTAAGATGAACAGTTGTGTCTCAGTGAGGAAAAAGTAAACTCCCACAAACTGTCAGTCCATTCATCATACCATATGTTTCAAGCACTGTTGGTTTTTCCTGTGCGTCTCCTCCTTCCATGTTAGTTACACGAGAAATAAACCCTGAGCTGACAGCATAAGAAGCTGGCGCACACACACAAACTTACTTGTCTCTGGGATACGCGAGTCCAGAGCCTGGGGCTCCCGGAGGACCTCACTATCACAGGGAGCCCCGTCCTTCAGCCCATTCTCCTGGGCAGCAAGGCTCCCGGCCTGCCCTGGCTCAGAGCCTGGGGCTGAGGCCGCGGTACCATCGAGGGGAGTTCCATTCCCCTCTGCTGTCTCCTGGGCCCCCTCAGCCTAGAAACACATAGCAGGGCGTGTCAATTGGTGGGGATGGGGATGGAACAACCTGGCTCCAAATCTCATTTAACTACAGCAAATTTCATTTATTTTGTAAAAGAAGAATAAAGTTCTGAGAGTAGTTATTTAAAGATCTGGTGAGGCAGATGTCCTGATAAAAAACATTAAAAGATCTGGAGCCAGACTAAGGTGGCAAGAGATGGTGATACAAAGAAATAATAATAAAGCAAAAGTGCATAACAATCAAACTGAATAGCTGAGCATGCCTAATGAACGCAGCGACAGAGAAAAAAAAAATTCAAGCACATCATCTTACAAGAAAAAAGCAGGTGCAGAGTGTGCAGAAATGATGACACTACAAACCCTTCCTCATTATCTAATGTACACGTGTGTTAAAAAGCCTGAAAGCTATTATTTTCACCTTGGAGGAATTAAATGGCAGAACTCGAGGGGAAAACAGATATACACAATCGCAGCGGCCTGTATACTTTACACATGATTCAACAACCTGTAGGAAACCCTACATGTAGCTGTGTAAACTAAAACACCTGAAACACTTCTCATCACTTGACCTCACCTCAGGCAGTCACTTCTCACTCAGTGCCAGGTTTAAAGGACAGGGGCAGCAGTACATTTAACCTCAACAAATCCCATGAAATACACAAACCAACAATGTGCGCCCAGTGGTTCCTACCGTAGGACACTTGTTCAAATGGCTCACCGATACTCTGATCAATAATAGTGTCCTAAAAACAGATGACCCCTGTAGTTTTTAGCAGAGGTTTCTCAGATTCAAAGAAATTGTGTATATGTTGGGGACTATTTTCAGTGCTACATTAATCGACATTTGGTGCTCCAGTGAGTATTTAGGTCAGCCTGACAGTGTATGTGTGTGGGACTGCAGTGTATGTTCGTGGTAATAAAGGAACATGTCACCCAGTGCCAGTGTCAGGCTTTGGACAGACACACAATACTTGTTTTTTCATGGAATTTGTTATTAATAAAAAAGAAAAAAAAAAAAAAAGCAAGCAAAAGAGCGACATTGCTAAACATATGAGGAGACTCAACAGTGACACAGCATGAGGCAGGGTTTTGTGTTTCTGTGCCTTCTAGAATAAAACATGAGGTATTTTATGCACGGTGAACTGTCTGAAGAAAAGTAAGAGTCGAAATATCTTATTGCTGTTGGTACAAAGAGCACATTTCAAAGCGCTACACATAATTTCCTTAAAAATAGACTTCAGTTAACACTCATCAAAGAGAAAAAGCGTCTGTCAGACAGGTTATTATTATGAGAATGCTATTTTCAGCTGTCCTCGTGATTATGCGTCTTCACCAGGTTGAAGGGGTGCAGATGATAACTGGGTGTGCACAACGATGTGTGAAGATGAGACTGTGAGTGACGGATGAGATCATGCAGTGATCATGAAACGCAGATGGGCTGCCATAGGCTGAGGGGACAGGTGACATCATTTTCTGATCACTTTGTCCAAAATGTCACTAGCCCCTCCCACACGATAACCCGACCCAGAGTGTCGTCACTTTAATCCTGTTTTATATTATCTTATGACCAACTGTTAATCACATATGGACTGCTGCGTCCGTGCCGTATGTCGTCATGTCAACATTCCTTCTTTGTGCCTCTACATTCTTCCATTTTCTCTCTTAATATGGTGGACAGAGCTGAGCTGTGCCCTGCAGAGACGCATCAAGACACAACAGAAGGACAAGAGGCCAGGAGGAAGGGAGCCGGGTGCAGGTGTGGAGGGTTGGAGATGTTCCAGGTTGCTGTAGATGGCCTTTGACAGGCCGTCATTATCATCAGCGACTGTAGCTTGAAGCCACGCAGCATCTTTTAGCTTCAGATGTTAGCACGAGCACAGTGGTGGAACAAGACGAGAATGCCTACAATGCGTACACAAATGCCTCCATGAAACATGTTATTAACATGCAAATAGGCAGGAAATGAAGGAACTGAGTCAGCACCAGTGTGCTTCACATAGCCAATCTGACCAGGCTCCAAAGATCAGTGAAGGTTATCACGGTAAGCACACTCACTACTCTGTTCATTCAATGTTTTGTTTTTTTTTTGTCAGAGAGGAGAGTGATTTAGAACCAATCCTGAGAAAAATGTTTGGTGCTGTACAATATACTGCATGTGGACAACTGAAAACATCTGATTTCCATGAGGTTTTTCAAAGGTTGAGGCATGACATGCATGATATATATAAAATAATGCACAGACTCATACAAAGTAACCCCTCTTCAACCTTTGGGCAGTGGTGTGCAGCCTCCAGCCAGTCACTATAAAAACACATCAGCCAGGTTACATCTTGTCTCTGTATCTCTGCAGAACTGCGGGTCTGTAGGTCTGTTTGACTGAGACTGGGGCTGAGCTACACACACACACATAGACGCAGACACACACACACACACACACACACACACACACACACGCACACATCTGTGCTCCAGTCAAGTGCCAGTTTACTGTAATCCATGATTGCCCTGACTTATTTAATATATGCGGTGAAGACTTTAATGAAAGGTGACAGTTAATGTAGCTCTTGGACTGGAATATGTTTGTGACATGTGTGATCGTCTCACCTTGATGTTTCCTCCACCAGGTGAATGGCTCACGTTGTCCATGGAGCCCACTTTGGACTGAGCTTTGTCCTTAAAGCTCACCTTGTGGGATTCGATCTTCACGTCGCCACCTCCTGCAGCACACATGAAGAGTCAGTGTGACGATCATATACATGCATACATGGACAGAATATTCCACATACATATTCCTGTGCATTAGTAGAACAGCTTCCACACTGCCTTCTTTACCATGAACCAGTTCTTCATGCAAAGTCATGAATTAATAATAAGCACATTTCTGCTTTAAAAAGGGCAGCTGTGGCCCAGAATCAATGTTGGCAATGTATGTTTCTGCAAAGCACAGAGCTGTTGAAAGTATATGTTTTTTAGGTAACATTGTCAATTGTATCTGACAATGCTGTGCTAATGCTTATAATCATGTAATGTGAACGTGATATGAAGTGAATCAGTGATTTGCAGACACATTAACTACAAATACTTTATTCTGGTGACTTGGCTGAATCTATTGTACAGGAGGTTACAGGGTGGCTATGGCTCAGGGGTAGAGCCAGTGACTTGTTATCGGAGGGTCCCCAGTTCGATTCCCCTGTCGAAGTGACCTTGGCCAAGATACTGAACCCCAAACTGCTCCTGATGTGCTGGTCGGCACCTTGCACGGCAGCCACCGCCATCAGTGTATGAATTACTTTAAGTCGCTTTGGTCAAAAGCGTCTGCTAAATGCCATAAAAATGTAAATGTAAAAGGGTGTAAATAACAGTGTTTCAATCAATTGGGGCTTTTGGAGACTTGGATTACGCTGGACGAGCTGTACGGATCCAATTTATGTTTTATCCACTGTTATTTTTAATTTTTGGGTGAACTCTTTCTTAAATTATTCTAATTTGGCATGACCACTACATCATTTGAAAGGATTTTTATACATTTAATATGCACTACATATTATGGATCAGCCATATACAAATGCATGAACATTTAATTCCCAATTTAAATGCACACCTAGCTCGGGGGGTTAGCAACCTGCAGCTCTGAAGCCGAATGTGCATCTATTGCCCCTCTTCAGCGGCTCCCTGTGGCTTTGACAAAACCATAAAAAATTGTATTCATCTAAATTAAAATTTTAACATTATCATTGTTGAAGGCCTGAAGTGGTTCTTGCATTCTTCGTGACAATGCATAGCTTACACACTGAATAGTCTCAGCTCGAGCAAGTTGAGATTTGGTCAGTGAATTGAATAATATGAGCTGATATCGTTGTGTTATGCTCAGACCTGAGGTTTGATTTCTTTACATGGCTGAAGGAAAAGAGGGTGACCTCATATGAAAATAAATCTATGTGTGTTGTACTTTAACCGATTTTAAAGCTATTTCATTATTTATTTATTTCTATATTTTAAAGAAGGCTACTTTTTAAATAAATATTGAATATTTTCTTTACAAAACGTGTCCACCAATAAAAGTATCACAAATGTAATGTTTTTTTATATTGTACAGGTAGCTGACACCTGACTGGCTAAGCTTAACCAGCCCTGCAATAACCTGCAATACATTATACTTAAGATATTATTCGAACTTCTCTCAAACCTTACAGCCATCATGAAGGTAAGATTATTGACAGCATTTAGTTGATCTATGTGCACCTAATAAACTGCCAACTCGGCGTATACAGAGAGAAGATCACGCAGCACAACTTGTGAGCACCATGTACTAAAGAAAGCGGTCGAAACATCATTTTCCCTGCTCACCTGGCTTGTGTTTGATGTTGTCCTTAGAGCCGCACTTTGACGTCACCTTACTCAGATCCACCTTCTTGTTGAGTATCTGCACCTGTTAAATGTCACAGGCCTTTTAATCAGGAGGGTTTAAAGCACTACAGAGATATGGATCCCCTGATAGTTTCATTTTTTTCAGGGCTATTTATTCTCCAGCTACAGTCAAAGCCCCATTTACACCTTGAATAACCACCACCAGGATAAGCAGTTATCTCCACAAAAGAAGAAGAATTCAGAATGCAACTTTTAACATCATGCTGCTTCCATTACAATGTGATGTTGCTGAACTTCAGACATTCATTCAGACGTGTTACAAAGATTGTGCTTGAAGCAGGGACAGCATCATTTCAAGAAACCACAAATCACCACTGTTCCTCCCAGTCCTCACAGAACCGGACAGTCAGAGGCCAGTGGTGTACATCTGCTTGACTTTATTATTTGTTTAGTAAGTTAGTGACAGGGCAGGACAACACAGGAAGAGTGTAAGGAAGCGAGGGACTCTGAAGCGGGTTCTAGGGAATGGCTGGTGCATCGGGTTTGCTAGCATGCTGTCCAATGATGCCCTCAAAACTACCAAGGATCTAAGTGAGAGCAGCATTTGTTGGTAGCTTGATTTGAGGAGCTACTTTTGTACCACTTAATCATAGTGCCACTGATAATTTGCTGAGGAAGAGATGAGGAATTGCTTTTTTTAAAATTTGGTTTAATTCTATTTTTTTGGAGCGAGATGAAGACAGAACATTTCATCTTTGCTCCGGTCAAATTTCTTTTGACTAACTGGCCAATGCATATAAGCTCTGGATGCAGGCCACGCAGTACTTACATTCCCTCCACCAGGAACATGCTTGATATTGTCCTTGGAGCCCAAGCGTGAGGTCACGTGGCTGAAGTCCACCTTTTTGGAGACTATCTGAACCTACATGGACACAGCATAGCAGCAAGAGGGGAGAGGAGAGCAAGGGAGGGGAAGGGACGAAACAAGAGGACGTGAAACCAGTGGAGAGGAGAGAAAAGGAAAAGAATATAAGAGGACAAACGAGAGGAGGAGAAAAGAAAAGAGTAGAGGAGAAGAAGTCACCATCGCAGGAAGGGTTAGAAAGGAAAGAGCAGAAGGATCGAGCGAGGTTCACCTGGGCAAAATCAAACATGGCTGCAAATATTTTTCTGTCTGAGGCGTGTTTGATATCAACTGCTGGGCAGTTAAGCTGTCTGAAATGGTCAATCTTGCTTATGTTGCTTTATGAATCTTCTTGCATATGAACAGTGAAAGACATTTTTCCAACGAAGTAAAGCAGCATCTACTTTCTAGAGCATGCACATAAAACACAGCATATGAACAACTGACCCTGTTAAAGAGCACCAGGGGACCCCAGGAAATGTTATTGACACGCATTGACAAGTGACAGTACTGTTGTTTAATAACAGGTTACACCGCCAGACCAGACCTGCATGTTTGTCAAAGACACGTCCGCACACACATATGCACATCTCACTCATTCATCAGTGGTGTTAATATAATGACTAAGTGTGTTAAGGCGAGTATTAAAACAAGTAGAACAGTTTCACTTTTACTGTAATACAGCCTTTAAAACCAGGAGCAGACAACACCTGTGACATATTATGTATGATATAACAATATCCAAAATATAAGCTCATATGTAGTCTTGTATCTTAATAACGATATGATATCAATACATTACCTAGTCCTTACAACAGGAAGCTGTTTGGGTTGAATGGTTTAACACTACAGTTGGAGGACTGTGGTAGCGGGTCATTTCTTTTCTAACATTCTAACTTGTTAGGGGAAATGCACAGACTTGAGATGCTGCCTTCAGCTGTGTACTACCTGAGGATATGTTCCTGCTGATCACAATATGAATTGTTTGCTGCCTATCCAATATGAAAACACTGCCTCTGTCTCCACTGGACTACAGTGAGTGCAATGACACATTTTGGATATGTGCCTTACGAACAAACTGTAGAAGAAATATACCAGTCTCAGACACTTAAGGACCATATGAGTATTTTATATGTTTGGCTACAACTCATTTAAAAGCATGCTTTAGTGTTCAACCTTTATCTGTTGGCAGATATGTGGATGGTGTCCGCATAGAAACACCTTGAAAACGGCTCAGCTGTAGCCTGGACGCGGCGTAAAAGAGCTATAGCTTCAGATGGAGCCATTTCCCACTACAAGATAAACATAGCCAGGCTTGAATGTCGGGTGATGATGGCATTAGGCGGTAATACTAAGTCAGCTTTATAGCCCGAAGTACTGCCAACACTCAAGAGTGAATCCTGAGTCAGGAGTCAAGAGAGACTACAAACTAGGTCAAGGTTAATTACCATCATGGCTCTCTAAGCACTCGTGTGGTTATATCTGTGTTTCTGTCTGTATCCACGCTCAGATGGGGTCTGGTGACAAGTGTGAGTATGAAACTGTATATTTCTGTATGAGATAAACCTGTAGCAAGTCATTTCAAGCCCGGCTTTGTGCGCTCTGTAGTGCGCTTCATCAAAAACAAATGAAAATATGATAAGTGCTGCAAAGAAAACAGCAAAATATGTGGGAACAGGAAAGAGAGGTGGGAGGTGGAGTATGTGGTGACGGTGGGGAGGGTGGAGAGGGAACTCACTTTGCCCTGGCTTGTTTCTTTGGAGGCGAGAGCCCTGCTCTGAGAGGCAGATGACACCTGGGGAGACAAGCCCACCCCGGGTCAACAAGAAAACCTCAGAACAACACACAAGGACGGGAGGCGGTGCAGGCAGTGCAAAAGGGAATATGCATCAGGATGAAAAGGAGAAAGACAAACAACGTGATGGAGATAGAAGACAAGAAAGAAAATAAGGCAGGGGAGAAAGTAGAGTGTGAGATGCAGGAGAAAAAGATGCAGAGAAAAGAGAATTAGTATAGATCAGAGAATGAGTAACGAGGGAGAAGAGAGACAAGAGAAGTCAGGGATGCAAAGAAGGAAAGGAAGAGCAAGGAGACATGAGCGAAGAGAGGGAGATGTGGAGTGATTTGAAATAGGAGGGTTGGAAAAAAAGATACAAACAGAAGAGTGGACACTTTGCTGAAAGGGAGTGCAGCCCTGGGTCTACGAAATTAAGTGACATCACCCAACCCTCTGTCCCAACATCAATCCGGACAGCCTACCCCTACTCAAAATGGAGGGGTAGGGCTCAGTGGTAGGAGCAAGGGGTGTGATGGGATTAAAGTGAGACACCACAGGGAGCGAGTGTCACATGTTAAATAGGCCTTACAGCAGTTAGTTGAAGGACGGCCAGTGTCAGAACACACATGCACCTGTGGAAAGGAGTGAAGCTGCAGGTGAAGCCAGAGCAGCACCTACCTTCCCTCCTCCAGGCTGGTGCTTCATGTTGTCTGTAGAGCCGATCTTAGAGCGGACGTTGCGGATGTCGGGGGCCGGCGCTGTGCTGGGGCGAGCTGTGGTCCTGGAGGTGGTGGTGGTGGATGCGGATGAGGAAGTGGCCCTGGCGGTGCGGGGCACCGCAGGCTTCTTCTCCGGTGCTGTGCCAGAGGTGGAGGACGCAGTGGCCGGTTTGGCTGCTGTGGTACGAGTGCGGGATGCAGCAGTGGTGGTCACAGAGCTGCGGGTGGTGGTGGTGGTCTTGGCCTTGGTAGAGTCAGCTGGGGGGAGAGTTATTCAGAGTTTATTGCAGAAGTAGGTATCCATTGTTTGATTGAACACACTGGAAGGAAACTGGGAAAACATTTTCCCATGGAACTTTGTTTCTGTCTCACTCTCTCTCAATTTTTTGCGAGTGGTTCGACATTTTGGGTAAAAGGCTCATAGTTAGAGAAGAAGGTCTGTACCACTGTCATGTCTGTGCATTAACTATAAAGCTGGATTGTACAAATTGTTTAGGTTGAACACCAAGTCAGTAAAAAAATCAGTGTGTCAAGTCTTAACTAGCTCCAGCTGATGTCACTAGAGCTGGTACTGGCTGTTGAAGTGAATACACACAGAATGTAATAACACTGGAGTTAAGGACAATGTAGACTGAGCCATGATATAAAAGTGGACTGATGCTTCAGAGCGTCCCAAATACACTGAACGCTTTCTGCTACCTTTATAGAGACATCATAGAAATAAAAACAAAAGGTGACGTGCTTCGAATAAGATATGATTTCCCAGTGTGTCGTGTATTCAGACACACTCTCTCTAAACCCAAAGCCAAACCGCAAAGCACCGTGTCTGTCATTTACAGTCACCTGTGACAGATAAAACATGCAAGTTCCAGAAAAGACAGTCAACACAAAAATGACATGGCAGGAAAACTGAGCAGGAGAGCAGACCAGAGAGAGACTAAAGACAGACAACCAGGCAAACACTGAGCTCACATCAGATTTGGGGGATATCACTGACTTGCTGTTTGGTTGTAAAAACAATGTGAGTGAAAGTATCTTTGTGAAACAAGACTAATATGTTCATGTGTTGTGGGCACTTTGAATGCAGAGCTTGCTTTCTTTACCTTGAGTTTGAACACAGGTGAAGAGTTTTCTCCTATTTAAACTTTCCTTTGTTCAGAAAACAACAATGTTACAACAGCAAAATCAACAGTACATAATTAAAGGTCTGTGCTTGCTCTGGTTAATTACATAGCCTCTGCTGGTTGTTTTGAGAGTGATCATAAGCATGGTAGATGCACAAAGGTGGAGCAATCGACTTAAAGGTTAAGTTCATCCCAAAATAAAAATTCAGTTATTATGTTTTAAGCTGGAAACTTAAGAGATTTGGCTTATGGCAGATCTCTGGATTTCTCTTATGGGTTTCTTTGGTGTTTTTTTTAATGTTTTTTTCCTCCCGCTACTTCAGTTGTTTCGGAGAATGTTGCTATTTTGCTGTGAAGCTCCATGAATGTTTGGTGGACTCTGAAATGTCACCTGACTTTCCATCAGCACTGGGGAGGAGAGGATGACCTCCATTAAAGTACAAATAAATATCAGAGTGTGAAGTTGGTGAAAGAGTGTTTCTCGAGGGGATTAAGGTTCAGAGACCATTCCTTTTGAAATCTAGGTTTCAGGCATAAAGTCATCCCTTCCTCTAACCTTCTTTCAGGAACACTGATGAACTGTACCACCTTCTCCCAGTGGATACAAACAGCTGACATTATTATCTCTGTTTGGTTTGAGTGAATACACTCCAGGATTCCTCACTTCAACGTGCTGAGCCACTGAGGCAGTGCAGCACTTGCACCAATTAAAAATTGGTCAATTCACATATGTTTTGCTATATGTCAGCTTTTTCTTCAGAGTGCTGAGCAATGTGTCCTGCTGTCAATCCTCCCTGAGAGCCTCTGCTATATCTCCAGCTCCTGCTAAGACATGTTTGATTGAGGAAATCCTCCCGCTTCCCTGCATGTTTCTAAAGAGTAATTTGACTTGCCGTAAGAACCCGGGCAGATTAGACGACGCGGGGCTGTATCAGCAGGAGCTGCAAACTCCTGTCAACAGCAGGGGGACAGTAATCCACAGACTGCTGTGGTGAGGCTTTTTTACTCTCCAGGGCCTTTCAACAATAAAGCCTCACTCTGTCTACACGCCTCAACCGCATTGTCATGGCTGGACAGTGTGTATTGCAGTGTCACACTCCTGCTGACAGCTCTCCTGTTGCCAAAATGTAAACTAATCTGTCGACAGGAAGAGTAAAGCTGGAACTGTGCTGGAGGAGAGAGAGGGGAGGCAAAACTCAGGAGGGGATTACAGAAGATGAGAGAAAAGAAGAAAGAGGCCCGAAATATCTGCAGAGCGCTAAAGGCACAGAGGGAGGGCGCATTGTAGTGATGAATAATGGCACCAGTTAGGATTTTAATAAATAAATACCAAAACTAGAAACGATTTAGATCATTCCCCTGACTGTAAAGCCTGAGAAATAAACTGTATCCACAGAGGAAAAGAAGAAACTTCATGTAACTCATCATAACAATATGATCAGATTAGATTAGATCACTGCTCACACTGCTGCCATCTGAAGAAATGTCCGCTGCCGTGCCACCAGATTACTGGGCAACTTCTTTTCTCAGGCTGTCAGACTGAACACTCAACACTCCACTGTGAATACTTTGTTCATTTAGTTTGTACTTTGTAGCTCAGAGAATTACAAACAGAAATACATTATACACATTTTTTGCATAATGACAACTGAATTCATCCTGAATCTTGAATCTTTACTATTTGTCCAATTTAATAAATCAGGACAAATTCCAATGAAAAACAAACAGAAGCCGTCTCCTTTAGAACTCTGATGTAATACTATGACAACATTCTATGCGATGAATATATTATGTTATTTAACGTGGTCTTTACAGATTGTGCTGTATCTAAAAAATATCTTTAATATTATTTTGATATTGATGTCAAACTCATTGCCTAGCACTATACTGACACATTTTATCCATTGGCTACTGTATTTAACTGCTTTACACAGTCGCTCACCCGCTAATTTCTTTGAATGTTGTGGAGGAATTTGGATGTTAGAGCATAAAACAGAAATGTACGCTACTAACACAAAACATGAGCTATCAGAGGCCTGAGTAAGATATAACAGCACTTCAGCATTAGGAAAGCCGAATTTTCTATTCATGTTATGATATTCATTATTTTCTATTGTGTATTACAATGGATGTGGATGAGCAATTAGTAATAATATTGAGGTCCTTAAAATACAAAACATTTTGAGCTAATAAGCGTAAACAGCTGGCATGTCAGTATAAAAAGTACAAGGAAAAGTAAATTATATATATATATATATATATATATATATATATATATATATATATATATACATATACTGTATACATACACACCGTGGTTGACTGATTAAAATAAATTCATTAAAAAATTCAAGGAGCTGATGCAGCAGAGTAACTAGTAACTAAAGCTAACAAATAAATGCAGTGATGAAAAAGTACAATATTGCTTAAAAGATGCATATGAGGGGAAGTAAAAAGTTGCACATATTTAAATAGTCAAGTAAAGTAGAAGTACAGTAACTCAAAATTGGACTTTCTCACAGTACTTAAGTCAATTGAACATGAATACAGGGTTTTCCACAAATGTTTCACCAACCTTTGGCACATTCAATCATGTGTTTTAACGTATGTGTGTCATTACACTGGTTCTGAATGTGAACATGTGAAGGGGCTTGAGTGCTGTCATACCTGCAGAAGACCTCAGAGTGCTGGGCTTCTTCTCCTCTCCTGGTTTGCTGTCTGTCTTAGAGGCTGAAACACAGATGGAGAGTGTGTAGTGGTTGCAAAGGACAACATATGTCTATAAGACGATAATAAGTAAGTTCAATCTTCAATCATTTGCAACATTCCTGCTCGAATGCATCAGAAAATCCACTGAATACACATATCTTATTCAGTATGAAAGACACTGAAAAGCTACACATACAAATACTGATCACCAAAAACATGTGTGTATGTGTATGTGTGTGTGTGAGCACATCTGCTGTACCCAGAGGCTTTTTGGCTGCAGTGGTAGTACTGGTGCGAGTAGGCGCCGTTGTGCGGGCTGATGTCGCAGTTTTACTGGCTGCTGTGGCAGCAGTTCCATTTTTGGTGGCAGCGGTGGAGCCGGTTTGATTTGAGGTGGCGGTGCTAGCCTTTGGCACAAGGGGGCGCTTCTCTGCAGTTGTCTGAGGAGAAGGAGAAAATTCAAACACAGGAGATGACAGGTGAAGAGAGGCCAGACAGACTGAACGGTGTCAGCAGCAGTGAAGGCACTGGATAAATCAAAACGCCGCCATCAACAAATGAAATGCCGTTCGCGCTAAAGTGGGTCAGAGAACAACTTTTGCATGTGCGGCTGCTGTCATCAGCTCAGGCAAATGTTCAGTGACTTCACTGAGAAATTCAGGTCAAAGATTTTGCCCCGATGAGTGTAACATGTCGACTGAGTCCAAGCCGCCCCTTCAAGATTGCACATTTCATTCAGCAGCATGTTTCCACCCCAACCCCTTGCGTGATGCTACGCTCCACATACAGCTGAGCCATCCTGCAACAGGCCGGCCTCGCTGAACTGAGTCAGCCTGCACCCCTGGGCGCTGAGAGGCTAAATAAAGGCTGTTAATTAATCGGTTGTAGTGTCACACTGGTTGCAGTTAAAGAGGCCACCGAAGGAGGGTGATAGAATTCTGATGTGTCTTTTAAGAACAGGGAGCAAGAACCTTAATGGGACTTATATAATAACACAAATGTCCAGTTTGAGATGCTTGTAGCTGACAAGATCTGAAGCCCCAGTAATGTGTTCTGGATCCAATGACACCGGCAGGGAAATGTGACTCTTTGCAGAATTTTTTTGGATTACTTATCAGCAAAACACTGTAGGCAGTTTTTATCTCTCTTTTCCATCATGTTACTATCCATGTCCGTTTGTGTCTTTTAAATACTATGAACAATAAACAATTAGCCAACATCGATTTTGTCCCCATATTCAACCTACAACCTCAAGTACTCCAAAGGCTGGATTCGTACCCCCATGGGCCCCTGGGGCCTGAAGCTTCTGGCCTATTGTCCAGTCCTGACAACAAACTATCAACAGTCACACTGAATGTCTTAACTTGGAACTTCTTCCTCCTGGTGACAATGACTTTATTGTTGACTGCCTCACCATCAAAGGCTGTCCTTTACTCACACAATTAGCACTGGAAGGTCTGCATCACACCCCTGCCAGCCCTCATAGGGATGCAGCGTGAGTGTGTAGCACTATCGTACCAATAGAACAATCAATAATGACAATATTCTTATAAAGAACTTTTATTTCTTTCCGATTCTCTACAGAATTAATCAATATTTGTTTTATTTCTGTTGAGCTTTACATTTTAAAAAAAAGTCATACTTTTTTCTTTTTTTATTCCCCCATCGTGGAGGGACATTTATGTTCAGGGGCCACGGGTCTGTGCCCAGATTGACCATATTGTCGATCTCAGCCAGAATACTCCAGTAACATAACACATATTCTGAGCTCACGTTTGCCAGTGATGCTACAAACACTGATAAACGTGTGTGTGTGTCTGTGTCATTGTTTCCATAAATCTCAGTTTCTGCCCACCCAGACATAAACACTGAGTTCTGAATATCTTCACCCTGGTTGGAGTTTTCAGCAAACTTAAATTCCATTACCATGTGTACAAGTGGCCAGATCATATAGAAAAGGCTTCCTTTGAAGAAACACCTGTGTATATGTGGACAGGGCCTTAAGACTGTTGTGTTTTTGCTACCTTAGAATGATGGTGTGGTCCAATGGTCAATTCCTACCACTTTTCCTTCACCATGATTGAAAACCTCATGAGATCAGTGAAGGGTGAGAAGGAAATATCATCAGGGTTTAGGTAAAGACACCTGCTTTGCAGATGGGTGTTGGTTCAGTATAGAAAATGGATTAAAGGTTGGACTGTACTGCAGTGTTAGAATACACTCCTGTGAGTCTGTGCATGCTAACAGGCACAGAGACCAGATGGTCACATTCTCTGACTGAGGGGGGAAACAGATTTTTGCGTTCTGCAAAACAACATGGGCTTCACATTTAGCAGTCTGTACTGAAAAAAATAAGATCCAAGCCCATCAGGTCTGTTCTCCGAAAAGGCCGTTACAGTTGAATGAAATTCAACCAGTCCTCCTCTGGTTGGAGCAGAACTATAAGGAGGTTTACAGCCTTTTTATTGTGCTGTTGGTGATCATTCAGCATGCTGAAGTGCCGTTGAAATCCTTTGTGGATCCGGGCGTGTTGTTCCGTATAACTGACCATTCTTTGACAGACGTCCTGACAGTTGTAACTTACCTTAGGTTTGACGTCACGTGTAGTGCTGGTGACTGAGGATGATGGGCGGCTGGTGGACGTGGTGGAGGGCCGCTTTGAAGCAGCCGCGGCTGTGGATGGTGCCTTGGCTGTGGGTAGTTTTTTGTCAGAGGTGGAGGTGGGGATGGAGGGCGTGGGGCGCCTAGCAGGGACCGAACCAGCAGCAGCTGCGCTACTTGGCCGCGTTTTGGCGGCGGCGGCAGCAGCAGTTGCTCTGGTCGCCCCGACAGCAGGCTGTGACGCGGGGCCGAGACAAACGGGAGCGATGGAGGGCAAATTAAGGAGGGAAAGCAAAGAGAAGAAATAAAATAAGGAAAATGTCAAATCATAACAGCAGGGGAGGTTAAGCAGCAGCAGCAGCATTGTTATCATAAATCATATCATAAGAATGCAATAAAATAATAATTAGCATTGGGTCTGATGTCTCATGTTACTGTTTATGGCTTTACATACGTAGCTGTGAACAAATGTCCTGCATGTACACAGCTGGCATAAAGAAAGCAGCAGAAGCTTCAGCAGCATGCATGATAAACAGCTTTCTGTCACTCAAACTCAACCTCAACATACAACAATGCTTCTCCAGTATATATCACATACAGTCCCTCCTTCCAGGGGGTATCTGAGCCCATGTCATGTGACTTTACAAGGGCAATGTAACCACCATAAATACAAGAAAAATCAACGTGTCAAAAGACTGGAGTCAAAGTTAGTAAGACAGAGTACAGATAACAAATATATACAAAGAAGCAAAACATTTGTGTTCATTTATTTAAAGTGAGTGCTAAGTGCTGACTGGAAGTTGATCGATATTAAAGGGACAGCTCACCCGAAAATCAAAGAAATACGTATTTTCCTCTTACCTTAGGATCTATTCATCCGTCTAGATTGTTCTTTACAATACATGATAATAAAGCAATAAAAAAAACTGTAACCTTGATTTTCATGTCTGACATGAGTCTGTATGTAATGTCTTATATTTTTACACAGTGATCATTTCTAATGTGATGCTAATGAACAGGTCTGACCCACAGTATGTCAGAGTGTGTCAGTGTGTAAAGCCTCATCTGACATAAATCCTACCTTGGTCTTCTTGTCTGCACTCCCCAGGTCTTTGCTCGGTGTGGCACTGCTTCCATTAGTCACAGGTTTTGCTTTTTTGGCCTTGTCTCCTCCGTCAGCTTTTGCAGCTTTCTCCTTCTTGTCATCCTTCTTCTCCACTGTCTTTTTGTCGGCCTGCTTCTCTTCCTTTTCACTCTTCTGCGCTGGCTTTTCCGCTGGCTTCTCAGCTGGTTTCTCCACCTCAGTCTCCGTCTTCTTGGCTTTGTCTTTGTCGGCCTCTTCTTTCTCCGCTGTCATCTTTGTCTCTGCGTCAGCCTTCTTCTCCAGCTCGTCACGGCCGGTGTCAAGCTTGACGGCTGTCAGCTGCTCCGTGGTCTTTTCCACGTTGTCGTTGTGCTGCCCTTTGCCTTCCTTCACCTCTGTTTTCTCAAGATTCTCACTGTTTTTGTTCTCTGTTGTTTCTTTGGACTTTTCATTTGTGTCCACATTTTCTGTTTTCTCCACTTTATCGGTCTTCACCAGTTTATCTGGCGAGTCTCCTGCCTTGTTCATCTTATCATCTTTTTCTGCATTCTGCTGCACTGACTCCACTTTCTCCATCTCTTTCTCGTTGTCTTTGCCCTTTTCTGCCTCTTTCTCCTTCGACTTCTCCTCCTCTTTCTGCTTTTCCTTCAACTTCTCTTCCTCTTTCTGCTTCTCCTTCAACTTCTCCTCCTCTTTCTGCTTCTCCTTCAACTTCTCCTCCTCTTTCTGCTTCTCCTTCAACTTCTCCTCCTCTTTCTGCTTCTCCTTCAACTTCTCCTCTTCTTTCTGCTTCTCCTTCAACTTCTCTTCCTCTTTCTGCTTCTCCTTCAACTTCTCCTCTTCTTTCTGCTTCTCCTTCAACTTCTCCTCCTCTCTCTCCTTCTCCTTCAACTTCTCGGCCTCTTTCTCCTTCTCCTTTTGCGTCTCACTCTGTTTTTCCTTCTCCGTCTCCTTCTCCACCTTTGCTGGAGTCCCACTGCTTGCGAGGTCGACCTTCACACTCTTATGCTCAGCGTTATCCAGAGGGTCAAACATGTCCACCTTCTTCACGTTGTCCTGCTTCTCCTCTTTCTTCTCGGCCTTCTCCACTGTGTCTGGTTTTACTGGAAAGAAAAGTTAATTTAATTAGAAAATGATGCCAATAAATTACAGACAGTAAGCCTCTTATCCAATTCAACAACAGACACACACACATCAGCAGCAGCACTCACTTTGGTTCCACAACAACCCTCATTATATAGCTCATTATATCCAATACCCACTCAGACACTCATCCTTGATTCAACACCATTTCTAAGCAATACACTCAAATGGGACCACGTCCCAAAAAAAACAGACAAAAAACCCACAGAGCCTGATCAGACAGCTTTAGAAATTGAAACAAAAAGACAGTGTCATGACGCTGTCACTTAAATCCACTCAGTCGACAGACAGATTATGAAAGAATTGGCCGTGGGCACAGCGGCCTGAACTGCCCCCTCTGCCCTGCATCACTCTCAGTCACTCTGCATCTTTTTCAGTGTCACTGTGCAGCCAGTGCTTCGACCACAATGCTCCAGTATTTGTTTACACTGGATTAAAATCCTCATTTGAATGATTCGACATCGAGTCATACAATCTTGAGATCGATCTTTCAGTGTAGGCTATGCCTTTTCTTGTGGATTCATGTCAAGGTCCAAAATTGACACCTGTCAGGCGCCAAATGCAGGTAGATTTTTAATTTGGCAAGTAAATCTCTGAAGGCCTTCTGCAGCACTGTCAGGTCACAGTCATGTGAATAAAAACTACACTGAGAGTCTCTTGAGACATTTGGGTGTCATTTACAGATCAGCTGCTTCTGTCCTCTGCTGTCTGTCTGTGTGGGAGTTTCACACAAACACTGCACGGGGACAGGGACTTCATGGTGCATTCAAGTGCAATTGAAAGTCCCTCGTAAACTCAAAAAACTATACCAGACAACAAGAAAAGTTGTTAAAATCAGGAACATTTAAATCTTTTTCCTATCATCCTTCATTAGAAATACATAGGCCTACATCCATCTTTACTTTCTAGTTGTTACACAACAGCACTTGATTACTTTTGCATCATGATGCCAAATCACAACAGTATCCCATTCATCTGTTTATAGATCATTCAGAACAACACGACTAACCTTCAAAAGCAGTTTTGGTTTAACATATTGGATTCATTGTATTGGAGTATTTTCAGCACATTTGTTTAAAGGTCTGCATGTGTAAACACACTTTAAATATGTGAAATTGGTGGAGTAACTTTTGTAGAAAAAAAACTTTCAGATTTACTATCAAATAATACTGTGGGTTTTGTGATATGTTTCCATTCCAGTACCAGAAACAAAGATATCACTGATAAAGGGCATGTGGCTATAGAAGAGAAAAGATGAGGTTATTTTTTCTGAAAATACATTTCAAGGGGCGCCATTTAGCTCAGTTGGTAGAGCAGGCGTCCCATATACAGAGGCTTTATCTGCGCTGCAGAGGACCTGGGTCTGAGTCCCGACCTGGGGCCCTTTGCTAAATGTATTTATATATATATATAAATACATTTAAATAATCCCAAAACATTGAGAAAAACAATTCTTGAGATTCAATGGGGGAGGACAACTTCCTTCGCTCGTACACGGTCCACTGAAGTAATTCCTCTCTGTGCAGACTGATTTGTACAATCTGTACATGTGACTACTTCACGCATTAAAAGACCCGGCAGGGGCAAAAGATTCAATATGTTAACATGTTCGACATGTTCTTAATCGTCCAACCACACTAAATCCCTCTGCTTTATATATCTTGTTGTGCTCCGCTCTATCTCATCACAGTCTCCAGGAGTTTGGATGATTACAGTTACCTATGTATTGGTTCCACTCTCAGTTTCTGCCTTGTTATATTTTTAGATTTCTTCTTGAAGACAGGCCAATATAACTGAGATACGTCTTCATCATTCTTGTTTCTCCCCATCTGGCCTGACCAATCTCTACAGTGACAGGCCAATCTGATGAGGCACAAACTGCTCATAATGAAAACTGATCTCTTCCTGTTGCTAGCATAGCAAGCGCGAAGGCAAGTGGTTTGGAAAGAAACGTGGAATATGTGAGAATGGCATGCAACCAAAATCCACTTCTCAAATCTCATCAACACAATATCACAAGAGACAGAGGCGGTAATGTCTGACGAGCACCTTCCAGAGGTAATATCTATGCAAAATGGCTCTATGATCTGTAGTTTGTTCATAAAATCGAAAAGTGTTCCAGTGTCCTTACAGCAATTTAAACGGATCATTTAAAACAACATCACATTAAATGTGGAGCTGATTAGAGAAACCATTGTGCTGTACCAAGTTTGAGGAAAATAAACAGTAATTTTCAGTAGTATGTATTTGATATGATAGATTTGCTTGTACACAGGTACAAGTACACAGAGTAAAGAGCATCAAATTTGGTTGAGCAAATGTAATACTTTCAGTGGAGTCTGGCTGATGATGTTGCCCTCCTAGGCCAAAATATTTTGAAAATAAACAAGCCGAAAGAGGATATGTGTCTCGTGTTGACTCACTGAATGAAACATGAGCATCAACTGACCTCAGGTGATGATGACCTGACAGTTGGGTGAGCTGTGTCCCACTTTAGGAGCTCGGTCCCCTTGATGTCGACATTTTTCAAATAAACATATAAACATACAAGCACAGAGCGAATCTGAGGAAGCAACATTGGAAACAGTTCAGATTTTTTGGTCCACTGTCACACACTGTCATCAAAAACTATTGCACGTACAGTATGCACATGTGAAATGTATACATTTGCTTTCAATTGCAGATACAGTGTTCTATGAACAATGCCAACCACACGGTCTTTTTTTGTAAGCTGCTCACAGCCTGCAGTGGGTCGAACAGACCATTGCAGGTGCGGCAGGCGGGTGTCCCTTTCACCTGCACCCCTGAATGCTGGATGAAAGATGAACTTGTTGAGTAGAATTTCATTGCGATGTGGAATGAGGGACAAAACCACAAAAATATGAGAATACGATTCCAAATTTGGGGAAGTGTTGCTGGTCTCTGTCAGCCTTTAGTGTACTGAAGCCCACACAAGTATCACAATGGTGCTAATCAAGTGGCTTTTTGGAAGTTTCCCTTCACCTGGCCGAATATACCGAATCCCAGTAATGCTGCACTAACAACGACAGTCACTTCTGGTTGATTCGCATGGTGGTGAAATTGGAGACATGTTACTTACCTGTAACACTCGACATTACATAATTCAACATGATGGTCTGACTTATCTGACAAATCTATGTCTGCTTCTTTTTTAATGTAATAGAGTCGTTGGTCGGCCCAATCCCAGAATAAAATGTTGGCATTTTACGATTCTACCAACCATTGACGCCTTAAAAATTGTATGACCACACATATCATATTGACATTATAGCAATATGTACCATATCATGTTTATTGAATGCTATTACGTGACTTTCAGATAAGGGGGTGGAGGGGATGGTGGTGGAGATAAGCTAGGCGACGAGGCTGCTAAGCCAGAGACCACAGTTCAAGACTGCATTTCATTATTTGCAAGTGTGAAACCACGTGTTATATTTGAAGAGGGATCATGGTGTTTCAACATTTCTTAAAGGGACAGCACAGGATATTTTTTACAGGAGATGTCAGGGCAACTCCCAGCTGAAAGAAATGTAAAGTCGCAACATATCTCTGGTTTGTATACTGCCAACATTAACTCTGGAAATTGGGTTGCTTTAATAAACCTAATCTACCCAACAGCAACATCTCAGACTAACTGCTAGATTTGGTTTAACTCAAGCTGTCATTTCACCAGTCTGTGGTCTAATTGGTAAGAGACTTTACGAGATTTTAAAGCATCAAACATGCATTTTAAACACATCACTGGTTAGGGCTGTTGCTTCTGTTTTATAGCTACTTCAGAAAATTGTAATATGCCAATAATGACCTTTATAGCTACCTTGTAGTTGAGAAAAAAAACTCAAAGGGACTGAAAAAGATGGAAAGGGGACATAATAGGAAGGGAAGGACTGAACAAGACAAGGGAATTGGAGTGAAAGGCTTTGAGTAGAATGAAATGACATTGTTAGCTTACATAACATATAACGACCCCCGACCTGGAGCCCCGACAGACATCAGACCGAACAGAGTGAACACAAATAGGTGACTACGGGCAAGAAAAACAATACTGACCTAAATAAAGTGAGACAATGGTGTGACGAGACAAAGGAAAGCAACCAAGAGGGAAGGACTGGGAAAGAAAAAATGAATGAAGAAGGGCTTCTCTTTCTACACTGTAAACAATGAGATGCTCAGGAGATCAACTTGATCCTCTAATTAGTGCAGAAATCTGATCTGTGTCACAGCTGTGTGAAGCCCGGTGAAAATGGCTTCATTTAAGCAAACAGCAGGAGGCGGTGCCCAAAAAATCCCTCTCCCACACTCTCTCCTGTGTTTTCACAATGCCCCTCCTTTCTTGTCATCGCAGCAGTCAGAAGCATCATCAGGTACGACAATAACACTCACACACCAAATCCTGCGGCTTCGATTCTTACCAGAAAAATGCTGACTTGAATTCTAGCAACAATTTGTATGTGGATAGCACAAAAACATCAGCGCAACCGGACTGAGTGGGAACAAGAGGAGATATAAAGTAAAAAGCATTCATTCACCTCTCCAGAGAGGGGCATTAATTATTGACGGGGCCTATGATTGGAAGCATCAATCACAGCAGGCATTGAGGGTGTAGGTCAGTAATGAGGGGTATTACTGAGGGAAATATTTCATGAGAACATGCTACAGGCCGAGTCTGATGTCAGCAATAACTCTCGAAGAGCAGTTACGACAATATGAAATATCTAAAAGAGACCTACTCTGTGAATTAAGGATTTATTCCGACCAAACCAGAGGTGACTGTGGAAAGACAAACCAAGGTTGTTCAGGTCACTTTTATATAGTTTATGTTGAGTGTAAAGTGTAATGATGATACAAGGAGGCAATTCAATTGGCAATATTTCCTTTCTTAACATTTATGCTAACTTATTAAACTGGCCACTTTTACATCTCCCAGCTGAATCTACAGTGGCTATCACATCACATCTTGAGGTACGAAGTGGTATTAGGAGACAGGAGGGGCTGCGGCTAACTGCTTAGCATGCTAACTTCAGTAGACATCTACTAAAAATAAGAATGTCATCGTGCAGATCTTGACATCTGTCTTAGCCCTCTTGAGAAAGAGAATGTGTATATCACTCAGACAACAAGTCAGTGGTGCTGTGAATCTCATCAGTGCTAAAGAGCAAACATAAAGAAGAGGAAAAACTGTAACAACTACAACTCCCACAGGAACTGCACAATCACACAAGTTCACTTACTCTTGCTGATCAGACCTCTGCTCAGGCTGAACCTTTTCAGAGCTACAGTACAATAGGATTACATTATGACACATGTAGTGACATCACATAATCCTCCATGTAGTCACAAGACAGATAAAAGATCTGTCCCGCCTATCAGGTGAAACAAAGTTAACAGTACTACCTTCCTCTCTGATGCTACTTCACTGTCCTCTGACAGCCACTATACTGATTCTACACATGTTCGCTGTAGCTGGCTAGTAACATACACACTGATTCTGTGCATGTAGTGTGCCTTTTCTTTGGTTTTCCCTCTTGTCTCTGCATGTTAATGAAGTGGAGAGAGTTTATGTTCACACCGCAAAAAATTGGCAATGCATATGATGCTTCTGTTGTTGTCACAAGAGCTGGGAGGCTCTGCATGGGTCACAAAGCCCAGCATAGCCCGTGATAAGGGTTTGAGCTGGATGCCGACCTGCTGCATGAGCAGAGCTGCTGAGGCACCAGGATGCCCTGGGGTTGCCCGACTCTTGTATAATATATGGCTCAGGACAGCACAGAGCAATGAGCATCTGTGTGCAGTGAGCCAATTCATTTGAAGGTTTCATTAGCATAATGATAACACTTACTGCTCATTTAGGGCTGTTAAACCTGGACTCTCCTAAGAAGCACCGCCTCAGCTCAAAGATTTTTTGCCTTCTTATTAATATGGTAAAATATGCCGACTTATCTATTATTTAAGAAAAGCTCTTTAAGCTGTCTCATATTTTTTCTGAAATATATGTTAAAAAGGCATGTCTGACATTTGTAAAGAAATAATTGGGATTCATTCATTTGCATGACATATAGTACATCTGCATTTACTGAGGAATGTCTTTGCATTAAAGTAAAATAAAAACATACCAAGATTTTTGCATTACACTGACATATAATGTCCTGTTCATGAAGCTACTTAAGTGAAACAATTAGTTATCTTTATTCTTCATAAGGAATCTAAAGCAAATAAGCAAAGGTTAAGATGAAATTCTGATAAAGTGATATTTCTATAATTAAACTAATCAGGACAAATTCTACGGCCTTCATTTGGGTGCTCAAGTTGATTATGTAAATCACTTCTGATACACGCTGTCTCATTTAAACTCTGTCACTCTTTGCTCAACACTTGAAGCTCGCATTGACAACAGCACTCTCTGTTAAGTGAAAGATAATCTCCATCACTGCCCGTTGGCAGCACATCAAACACACTAGAAACAGGAAGTGGTTGTGAAGTGGTAACAAAGTGGAGAGTCAAGATTGGATTTTTTGGTATCTGAAGTGTGAGACCCTGTGTTTGTCTTAGCGGACCTGTTAAAGACTTACTGGCAGCTCAGTCAGACATAGTTTACAGCTGTCTGCAGTGCAGTTGCATTTGCAGTTTGGTTCATACTCTCATATTATGTGCACGCTTATGGCAGAGACGGTGCATGTCTTATGCGTTCCCTCAGAAAGCAAAGTGTATCTTTTGCATGTCGCGATTACATATAAAGTTAATGCAAAGAGGCTCAAAATGGCCAGCGCGAAAGACATGAATACAGTCATTTGCCCATTAGCACGAGTTGAAAATATTCAACTTTAGGTGAGAAAGTCACCTGTGTTACAGGGCTTTGCCAGGTGTTGTGTGGTGCTGCTCAGTCAGAACTGCTGTCTACAACTGGAGATCTCAGAGACTTCTTTTTAACTTTTGGGATTAAAAAGTGGATATATCTTCATACGTGTTTATCAACCTGACTGCAGCAGTGATTTGTTCGAGGTGGCCTCCATTCTCGGGTGTTTAAGTTCTGTGTTGTGTTGACTGCTTGCTGGAGCTGGAGGGGTCCTTTATGTTATGACCATGCAGAGAGGGGGTAAAGACAAGTGATAACCGAGTTCCTTGGTGCGTGCCTAGTTCATTGAGACGCTTAACTGAATTCAAACACAAGGACAAACACAACTTTAGTACATGAGTTACAGCTAATGTACAGTGATCTGGCATCGTGGGAAGAATAAACACTCGAGCAAATAAAGTGTACAAATGATTCTGTGGTCAAACTCGCTTGGCATTTGGTGTGAAGATATGATCAGCTTCTTTCAAATAAAAACACAAAAAATGAGTATAGGCAAGTTCTGATCTCAGAAGACACATAGCTAATACTTCAGTTCCAAATTAATTTCTGTAAGTTGTCAGTGAACATTGTAAAATGTGCTATCAAAAAGTAAGCTCTGCTCATTCCAGTAGCATGTGTACAAAGTGAATTCTGTAGTTTGATTGACATACAGTATGACACTGAGAAGAAGGGATGCCAATTTCTTATGAAAACGGACATCAGGTTAAAAATGTACATGCAAATCTTATGCACAAATATATTCCCAAATGCAAATATACACACATTAATTCAGGAATACTGGATAAAGATACATATGGACAAACATATTAAAACGGAAGACAAATTATATAACCACACTCCTTACACTTGCAAATATGCAATGAGTACTGCCATTCAGCACCTTGACAACCATCAGAAAACACAAGCACGTGCCCACGTCCCAAAGCCGTTTACTACAGCCGAACGCAGGGCCGCCGCCAGAGAGAACGCTCAATTCAACGTCCCCGACAGAATATCCAGTGACAATTATCTGCTTTATTCTGAGAGTGGAGGCGGCTGAAAATCTCCCTGAAACCAGGAAAATATTACCAGACAAAAATAATTTGAAGTGACAGAAGCTCTGCACGCTGACTCGAGGCGTAGGTTTAGCGTGGGATTTGCTTTGTGTCCGCTGAACTCAAGCTTATGGACTGAACTCTCACCATAACCTTTCCGTTTATTTTAAACCCCTTTTTTTCAACTCAGTTGGATCTCTGCTTTGTGCATAACCGAATTTTCACTTGCTCCTGTTTCTTTCCTTCATTCTCCTCTGTCCTCCCCGCATCTATCCAAGAAAGGTTCAACCAAAGCTTTCCCGTTTTCCATCCCTATATATTCATCTGCAGCTCTCCCTCCATTACTTTTTTCTTTTCTAAATGTTTTTTTCCTACCCCACCCAATCCTCTTCTTTTTCTGTTTCAAATATGCTAATCCTTATTTCCAATAAGCCCTCTAGAGAGACAGAGCTAAGACCCAGAGTATATTGTACATGTGCAGCTCATACAATACAGCTGCATGAATTGACTACACTATATCACTGCCTGGGAAACCACTGTATCTCCAAAGGGCCTTTGTTTCGAGGAAGACAGTATTGTTTTTTGAGCCCTATCAATCCAGTGGATATAAAAAGTTTTTACTCAACAGCAGGAGCAAAAGCCATATTTCCATGACCTTGGTATGAAAGCAAACAGATGCATAAATACAACACACAGCCCGTGGCTCGATGACTCTGCCATGCTCCTGATTAGACTTCGGGGGCAGAAAATAAAGATCATGGCCCCTTTAATACTCCAGTGGCCAGGCTGGCAGCGTCTGCTACATCGGCTTTGTGGCTGACGGCGAAAAACAACCATGGCGTGTGAGCAAAGAAGAAAAGAAAGACACAAAGAGACAGACACAAAAACTGAGATGGAGACAAAGTAATGGTCCTTATAGCACCACCATACACACAACATACATCCCAGTCAGTGACCTCGTTTTGGCTCTGAGATGGTCAACATTTGACGTGACCGTGACCCGCTTTCAGCCATCTTGGCTCTGCCTGTCTTCACCAAGAATCTAATGAGCAACAGGAGGATTGAAGAAGCTTGAAAGAGACAGTGCTGTAGACAAATAAAAAGTGACGGAAGCATCGAGAGAAAATAAGGCTGGACAAAGACAGAGCTTCCATCAGCCATAATGAACCGCATTATCCTGACCCTGCATACAAATGTCAGCCTGAGACTAAGCTACTATAACAACCTCATGCTGCAAGCTTATTGTGCTGTAACACACATCTGCATGCACATGACCAAAAATACTCTGTTGCACATGAAGACGCCCACCTGTGTATACAAATAATAAAAAAGGAAATGAGATTCAATATGTTGTTGTAGCATTCAACCACTATCAAAGTAATCTATCCACCCACTCAGTACAGTTTGTGTCAGATCTGCATCCAAAATTAGCACACTGGGTTTTTACCAACACAACGAGACAGACACTACTACCATGGAATATCAAGTAGCCCGTGGGTGAGCTGCTCCGTTGCTGTCGACTTCTCGCAGCTTTTCATTCTTTCTCTTTCACTCTCTTTCTCCCTGTCTGACACTCCTCCTTTCAGTCTGCCTCTGGAGTTATTCCTGACCCCAAGCCATTTGCAAGCTCAGACCAGAAAACCAAATCTAGTTTGAAACAGACTTAAATTAATAAATGAAGTATTCAAACAGTGAATGAATCGCTGTCTTTATCAGTAGACCAATCAATCCACAATCACACATCCCTGCAACCGCATAGCACAGACAAACCTTCTAATATTTTCATCACCATACTGTAGCCCAAATAATAAGAATAGTATTAGAGTGCTAAGAAAGCAAGACATCCTGTCTATATGTGCTTCACTGTAGCTCACACAGCCACCAAGTACAGAAGACAACACTTGATCATGAACTCATCTGTCTGATTTGAATTCCCCTTCGCAGTTGTAATGGATCAATTAATTGTTGGACTGGGTGACAACATGTTATGCACAGCACCAGCCTCCTGCAGGCAGAACTGAGGGCAGTAAAAGTTAAACCCACAAACTCTCCATATCAACATGTTTGGCAGTCAACTTTGACATGAATTGATGAACAATACAGATCAAAAAAGGGGAGACTGCAAACATGACCTCCACCTACCATCCACTGTGATGAAGGGGTTGGTGCTGGAGCTTAAGCCAAGGTTGGTATAGTCACCAGTGGCAAGGTCATGATCAGTGTCCCCTGCCACTGTCGATTTGATGCCAGCTCCAAAGTCTGTACCTGCATTACTGCTGAGTTTAGTATCATTGCGGTCAAACTTATCATCTTTAGCCATGTCAGATTTGATTTGAACAGTTTCCCCTTCAGAGTCGGAGCCATCAGACTGAGCAGAGCTGGTATCCATGCTGCTGAACCCCTGGGGGCTGGGAGGCACTGGAAGCACAATACCACCTGGTTCTTTCTCCTCCTTAAAGCCCTGCAGTGGGGCCTCTAGTGGCGACAGAGGGAAGCCAGCATTGCCGTTCTTCAGTGGTGGGAAAGGGGAGAGGCACAGGCGGGGTTCAGGTGGAGCTTGCCGCAGGTCGATGTGTGTGGTACCCGCTGCTGAGAGGGTGGGCGGTGGAGTTTGGGGCTGGTCTTCTGCGACTGTCAGTGAACGCTTCATGGAGTGTGGTGAACGACGTGGTCCACCCATTGGTGACACCAGCTGGTCCAGCCCTACCCCATCTCCACCCGGGTATTTATCTGGCAGCTCTAGACTGGTTGGTACTGACAAGTGGGAACATTCGGACATTGCGCGGCGCATAGCCTTCCTCTGCTGCTGAGCTCGCCCCATAAAACAGGGCTCCAACTCCAACTCCTCCTCTTCTTCCTCTATCTCTTCCTCCTCGCTGTTGTCCCCTGAAGAGCCCTCTGAAAATTTTTGGGCCCCCAGGGCAGCCCCGGCTCCCGCTAAATCCTTGTTGGCCTTCTCCAAGTGGTTGTCATTGACAACTCCAATGACGCAGTAATTCGGGGCCACCTGGGGCATGGCCACCTTTGGGCTGGAATCCACAAAACTAGAGTTGTCCCATGGTTCAGATGGAGAGTCTCTACTGGATATGCCTCCATCACTGAAGCTCCAATTGAGTGTGGAGGCACTGCACTAGTGGGTGCCAGCGTCATATGCCTGGCCGGGGATCCAGGAACCGGTGGCAGGGAGACCCTACTGGTGCTGCCACATCCCAGGGCAGAGGGTAGTCTGCCTGGGGAAGCTGGGGAGGGAGATGGGGAGGAGGACAGAGGGCTGTCGGGACTATCCCCTGCACTGCCCAGTGATGCGTTTCCAAGCGATGTGCTTCCAGAAATCCCCCCAACCTTACCCGGCACCTTAAGCTCCACTTCCATGCTGCCTCTGCCTGTCTGCTCGAAGAAGCACAGCTTGTCTTCATCTGTGAGTCCAGTCGGTGCCAGAGCCCCGCCTCCTACCCCCAGGCCCCTTGGGGTGCCCATGTCCATGCTTGAGGGGTGCTGCCAATCCCAGGTCGGAGCCGGCACAGTGGGAGACAGGGACGGCACCTTACACAGCTCACTGTACTCTGAGAAAGGAGAGCCAGGCTGCTGATTGGAGAGAGAAGACATGCTGTCTCTCCTTACTATTTTCCTTTTGCCCCTTTCTTTGTTTCACCGTCAGTCTTTGTCTCAGTCTCAGAAGTCTAAAGGTAATCTTCACCACTTCTATTCCCTTTTCTCGCTCTTCCCCTTGTTGCCTTGCGCTGTTGTCCCTTTTGGTCAGTCACTCAGGTGCGCTCTGCTCAGTGTGTGTGTGTGTGTGTGTGTGTGTGTGTGTGTGTGGCGTCTCTCGTGCTGTGCCTCCGCTCTGAACTCAATCACACACTGAGGGTGAACTGGATGCTCAGCTCTCTCCCTCGTTGCCCCTCCCTCTTTCTCTCTCACTCCTTGGTTCTCTCACTGATCATTACAGTCATCATGTGACCCTGTTGTGGCTGCCAATTGGCTACTTCCTGTTCCCAAATCCCACCCACTGTGGTGGAGTGAGAAAGCCCCCTCCCCTCTAGTTTTTCTCTTTCACTCCACGTTTTTCTCCCCTCAACCCCTTTCTTTCTTTCGGCCTGTCTCATGGTAAAAAGCACAATGTACCCACACACACACACACACACACACACACACACACACACACACACACACACACACACAACACACACACATAGAGCTCTGTTTCCCGTAGGAGAGGATTGACTGTGGGCTGAGGCAGGCACTTTGGGGAAAAGTGAATCTGAACTGAAGACCTTCCCAAACGCACTCCACACATCTACGCACACACTCATGTCAGCCCTCTAGAGCCATGTAATGAATTTCTACTAACATCTATCTCTCTGTGACCTATTACTACACCTTGCCTCCCCTTCACCATTAGTTCCTCTCTTGTGCCTGACTCAATGTTGTGTTAATGTTTTTTGTAAGACCTTTAAACAAACAAATACATGGTTAAAATGATGCAGATTTCGCCAGCACCACCATGTGTGCGTGTGAAATAAGGGGCGAGGGACAGATAAGATGAGAGAAAGCGACAGCAGGAGTCAGGAAATCATGGCATGAACAACTGTGTGAATATTTTTGTGTGCATATATGTTTTATATGCTTTAACAGGAAGGTCTACCTCAGCATACATGTACGTGTGAAATGATTAGTGCATCCACCAGCATTTCAAATTGAAGTGCTCAGTGTGACATGGTCGGAGAAGAAGAAGGGTAGATGGGAAATCGTGTAATGGGAGATGGATGAGGAGTAAAGCCTCTGGTAAAGAGACCATGTTATCTGTCAGAATGTATCTGCTCACATAGAGAGAATCACACTCCATTACCCCTCATACTTCTACCATGCTCACACACGCACACACACACACACACACACACACACACACACACACACACACACACACACACACACACACACACACAAACACACACACACACACACACACACACACACACACACAACACACGAACACACAAACAAACAAACAAACAAACAAACATAATTGGTGAAATCAAAAGTGGGCTATGTGAAACACTCAAAGACATGCAGGTGGTTGCACATTAACACAGATACTGTATTTAGACGCACAGCGTATTCACCTGGGTAGTCATTTTGCCACGTAGCATGTCAGAAACAGTCATGAGACAGACATGCTTATACATGCAAAAATACAGTCACACCACTAACTCAGATGAACACACTGAGTGGAGCCTGCATTTAACAGGAACTTGGCTTGGTGTCTGGCAAAGAAACACTTTCAGCTCCATTTCCACTCTTCTGTCTCTCTGATTGCACCAAAACAGCAATCTCCAATGAAATTACATGCAACTGGCAAAGTTTTACTGGAGCTCTGTTGATTGAAGCAGTTAACAGGAACGGATTGTGCTACAACTTGTTGAAAAAGTTTAATTTCCCAGAGTCACTGTACTTCAGGAGTGATTTACTGTTTCTCCATCAGCAGCCATTCCAAGATGGCTGCTTTATACACAACATTAGACATGTGGATTTGGCAAAAGCGGGTGAATTGTACCAGATTGAATCAATATGCCTTCCATCCTCCCATGGAACACTGAAATGTTACTTAAATACTTCCTCGTTTGGTCCAAGCAATGTATGACATCAGACATGGTACCGTTCTCTTGTTTCACAAAACTCACGTCATGCACTCCTTGCACCATTCACACCAATTTGACATCATGGCTGGTGTGATCCCATCGCAGATAGTTTAACGTCACTTCTTAAGGTGCGGGGCTAATGACACCTTCCTGACTTCCTACCCACCTACTTCTGGTGTCCTTGCTTGGACCACATCCATCTTCAAACTTGCCCACAATAAAGAGTAAAGTATACAGTACCATGAGTCTCTTGTTGCACTAAAGCTTTCAAAATGTACTGTATGAGGAATTTAACATGTACACCATTATATAATAGGTAATTCAAATGTTTTGTACCTGAACAATCCTGGCATTTACCTGTTTAAGCTATCAGCTTGTCTCATAATGATACAGAAATATACTTAAAAACAATGTCGTATTAAATTGTATTAAAGCTGCACAACTCAAAAAATAGAAAATAGTTGGAAACTATTTAAACTGTCGAAGGCTGTGTTACATATAATGAGATCATCTGGGGCTACACAGCTGCCATTTTAGGCAAAGGTCAGTATGTGACGGGAAAGGAAAAGGGGACTAGAGGGAGAGATGAGATTGTTGTCCTGGGATAAGCTCTGTGTGGTGTGTGTGTGTGTGTGTGTGTGTGTGTGTGTGTGTGTGTGTGTGTGTGTGTGTGTGTGCGCGCGCCGGTGGTTACAGGCGTTCCCGTGGCAGTTGGTTTGGACTGAAGGCGTAACGTTGGCTGAAAACAACAATTTGCAATAGGCAGAGAGGTAAATGGGGACAGAGCGAGGGATGGCGGGACAACGGGTGAGGCGGGACAGAGGCTGAGGAGGATACAGATGGAGAAACAGAAGAGAAGGGCAACCAGGTGAGGTGGGACACAGAGATAAAGACACCGAGTAACAGAAGAAAGTTGTTAAGGGACAAATGGGAGAGAGTAAAGAAGGTCATAGTGCCAAGGGGGGAGAATAAAGGGGAGAAAAGTAAAGAAAAAGGGCAACAAAGGACACAGGAAGTAAACAGGAAAGCCAGACTGGAATGAGGGAAGCAGAGATTTGGCGTGGGTACATGTCACTTCCTAGAAACATCACAGAACAGGGCAGGGCAGGACAGGACAGGACAGGACAGGACAGGACAAGATGCACTGCTGAAGGGTACCATGTTTCTGTCTGGTCTGTCCTCTGCATCTTGCTCTGAAAAGTTCTGTTTCTGCCTCACTTGAGGATTTGGCGGGGCTTTGGAGCAGTCACACTGAATGTCAATTGAGTACAATTTCAATATTAAACCCAAATCAACAGTCACCTCCCTGCAAATTCTATTCCTTCCAACTTTGAAGGTTTTTTTTAAGTGGTTCATACAAACCACCAAACCAAACAATATTTTTGCAATATTTTACCACCCCCTAGTGATGGGTTTGCTTGAACAGGAAGCAACCTGTCTGCTGAGCAAGTAGTTCTCATGTGACCTGAAAGCATCCTTTTCTCCCCAAGCAGACCAAGGAGCAGACACATCTTATCCGATGCCACCCTTTCATTTAAGCTTGTGAAAGCATCACCTGGAAGTTTCTGCATCATGTTAACTAATATTCTAATTCATAGTTTTCACGTGACATCACGCTCCCAGGGGAACGCCCCTTGGAGGACAAAAGATCATTCCTCGCTGCCTGCCAGCATAGGAAGCAGGTGATACATTTCGTTTGGAACCAGTTTCGTTTTACCAAAATGCCAGATAGTTGTTGTGCAATCGGATGCACTAACAGGCGAGGAGACAAGCCTGGGCTATGCTTCTACTGAATCCCGAAAAAGAAAACCCAGAGAAGAGGAGATAGCGGATTTGTGCCATAAGACGTGCCTAAACAATGGCAGCCGTCCAAATACATACACACATATTTGCAGGGAACACTTTAGCAAAGTTAAGCTCAAATAAACACAAATATATACTTTATTAACTATCGTACTTTAGCCATTAGTCACACCTATTTGCAATCATTTTGACCCGGTTTGTTGTCGTGTATTGAGGCGACCAACTGCAGCGGTCTTAATGAATTGAAGTTAGCTACTTAGATGAGGAGTTGGGATGCTGCGATAGCCGCAAATAAACTCAAAATGCAATGATTTGGAAATCGCTTTAGACCTTTAAGCTGGTCTTTAGACTGATAAACTTTGTTGGTGGTTTTTTTTGGTGATGTCCAGGGTACATATACAATAATAATATCAATACAATAATGTTTAATATCTAGTGTTAGTTCATTAGTAATCGCCTTTGCTTTTACAATGAAGAACTTCTTGCTCTTCACCTCCCAAATGGCGGCATTATTTACAATAATACATACAACCATCCGTACTTTTATAAGCTTTCATCCTGGCAGCTATATAAGGTGAGGGAGTCTCCACAAGGTACACGTAAATGTTACTGAAGTTGAGCTTTGGCAAGGACCTGGTGGTTTTTAACAGCTGAAATACTGCAGCGGGTGCTGTATATGGATCGCAAGTGCCCAACACTAGCATGTTATGTCCATTTCGTTCCTTTTCTACGGTTGACAGGTGATCTAAATAACTGTGCAAGGGGAGACATTTTCCGGCTCCCCTGTGTCTCTATGTTGCCCCCTTGGTCGACTGTTTTGCCCTACAGGTCAGTGCGTGGGTCACATGACTGAAAACTATGAATTGTGTTTGGTGATATTTGTGAGAACTGTGTTGTATGAGGAGTGCAAGTGCATAATTATAATTTCCTGTACATTTACAGTAGAAATTCAGACAGTTTTTTTTTTTAACGTCATGTATTATGTAGCAGTAAGCCATAGCTACCTTGCCATTGGACCAGAGATAACACTATTGAGTGGCTTCTGTATTTTGTGTTTTTCTCCACTTTCGCTCTTCATGAATGCGTATACAACGGCATCTTGTCAAAAGGCACAACTAAGATGGTTCCTGACTCTTGTGCATTTATTGGATGGCATTTGGCTTGGTGTTAAATTGTGTTGCCACATAATGAGAACAGCACACAAACAAAAGCACAACAGTAAATGAACAAGAGCTTTGTTTTCATCGCAAGTTTCCCACTGGAAAAAAGCGCCGTGCCAAGCTGGCTTTAAAATAAGGAAAGGTGTAGCGTTCCATGAGTAAAGATTTTACTAGCTCATGAAGGGGCAGGACAGGAAAATGGACAAAGAGAGAGTCTCACTCTGGCAGGCCACAGACACAAATAGTTTTTGTCTCCAGCCCTTTCAGATAAGAACTTTATTTGACATGACATGAATCATCATTTTTGGACCCATTTTAAAAAACAGATGTCACAATGCCTTAGAATCAACTAACACTGTCCCATTAGAGAAATAAAACAAGTACTTGAGCAATGAAACAAGCAACAAGAACCTGGTTTAAATCTTCCCCAGCTTCATTTTTTAACTGGAGGTTGATAGTAAATGGCATTTTAGAAACAGAAGGACTTGTAGAATCAGAAATCAACCGTTGGAATATTTGTAATGGTGTAATTAATGGATGTTCATCTCTATTTCTTGTATTTGTGTATATGAAACTGCTGGGTATATATGTATGTGTATGGATACTCTACGTATGAATGTGTGTGCATCGCTACAGTAACTTCTTTCATGTCATCCTGACAAACATAAGCACACTGCCGTAAGAAATGTGTTATATACAGTGAGTAAATTAACTAGATATACCTCATTTTTATAAATGATTTCCTGTTTGTGCAGTTACAGACTGAACTTAGCAAAGAATCCATTTTCTACTTGTGTTTACTATAAACTCGATACATCTGACAGCTCAGTGGACACTTATGAAACTCCCTATTGACTTTCTTTTTATATACCTATTTAGGGAAACTCCTTAAAATCTCCATCAGCAAGAGACCAGAAAAGTTGTCCAAAACGATGACAAATCACTCTCACTATGTAACATGGAGTAGTACTTTCCTCATGTATGGCAGTCAATGTTTGACTGTTACATTGTTTTTCATTCTGAAGCCTTCCATCTGATTTACCACATTCACGAATACATAACATCATGTGAGACAAAAGAGCTCTGTTGTTGTTATGGCAGCACACCGTGAATGGTGGAACTTTGCTTCAGGGATTTGGCATTTTCATCATGGTGCACACTGGTTTGGTATTTTGGTGTCCTACCATGAGCTTGACTTTAAGGAAGTGTGAAAAGATGCACAGCAGGAGGTGTGTCACTAACAATCAGGCAGCAGAGAGCAGGTTTAAGGGGGCTGCACTCATGTTTTGGGCTCTTTGTGTGGTTTTCACAGGTGATGCCTGTTTGACCAGGTCATCCTCAAAATGGTGCCACCAAGTAGTGCACGCACATCCCATTATTTTATCAGGCGTGAAGACAAAGAACCAAAAATATGGGAACCTTAATGCATTTATATTGTGGATAACATCACCAGTTTGACCGACATTTTGAAAATAAATCCTAAACAAATATAGTGGTTTAAAACTATGCAATGTATAGTACTATATTAGAAGTGTTTTCTATATTTCATCTGTAGTAATTTGTACTGTGTTGATTTGAAGGTGTTCTATCTTTGTGTGATACCTGTTGAGCCTTTTTTTGAGTGAGTTTAGGAAATGTGCAAGTTACAGCCTATAATAACTTGGTTTATTGCCTGGATGCTGATGAAGGTCACAGAAAGATGGACATCTTTAAGTCAATGCAGTTCAAATATCTACTCATAAAAGAACCACTGAATTACAAAAATGATTAAATTCAGCTCAGTGGTCCAAAATTCCTAACTAGGAAAGTATCTGTATCGGAGTACAGCTACAGTCTCATGAATTGAATAGACGTTTTCACGGAAAGACTCAGATAAGATCGCATTACAGAACTTATCCTGCAGCAGCATATCAGACCTGATTGTTCAATTAGCATCATTGTCAAATCACAAAAAAAGACACAGCATTGAATTGGGTGACATATTCCTACAGCACTCCGTTGCGCTCATTTCTCTAAAAATGTCAAACAGAAAACTTTGTTTCAGGACAAGTTGCCCTGACCATCATTCCACCAGGGAAATCAGTTTGTACTACTTTTTGGACATCAGAGTTATGGAGGAATAAGCTATATCAGTTTTATACGTCACTGTATACAGACAAAAACTCTTGAGCTGAACACCTGTCGCCTATTTCTTTTCCCGCTCATCTACCCATACAGTATATCTGGCACACTATTTGGTCATTGGATTTACAGTTTGCCGTCTTCCTTCCTTTCAGTTCAACCATCAGTGTCCTTCACACAGCTCCCGATGACTCCTACATGTTTGGACACCATTAAAAGGCAGCCTGTCACCACAGTTGGAAAGCTTGTGTCCACCAAAATGTCAACCACCTAAATCACTGTGCAGTCACATCAGTGAATGGCCTGCTGCACTCCTCAAACATGTCTGCACATCTGTCTTTCTGTCCGTCTGCATCCCTTCAGTCACCACGCTGCAGAGTCACTATCAAATTTACACGTCAAACCCACACAGACAGACAGACAGGTGTGCACAGACAGGTAGTAAGGTAGACATGCCGGCAGGTGGGTAGACATGCTGGAGGCTGGTGTACTGTCGCTGCCTGTGTGTCACATCTGTCATTGTTTTTTTGTTTTTTTGTAAATGTCTTCTCTCACTGTCTGCTTGCCTCTTGAAGTACAAAACTGACACCAGAGTCCCCCCCCCCACCCACACACACACACACACACACACACACACTAAATGGATGACCTCACCCTGTCTGACTGGTTGTCTGGCAGAGAACCAAACAAACACACACACAGACTATACACAGTCTTATATAACTCCACTGGGTGACACAAGCATTGTGCCTAATAACCCATGCAGGCCACTCGGAGGGCACACAGACCAGACAAAAGCTGTGGCCAAAAAAAAGGACTACATGCCACCTTTAAATGGCCTCATTGATTCAGGGTAAGACTGACAGGAAACAGCAGCAAGAATACATGAACATTTCTCTTTACACTGCAATCCCTCTCATGTCTTGTAAGACTAAAGGTCACCAAACTATTTCTGCTTAGCTAATACTACTTTATACCTCAAGAGCCGCAAGTCTCCTAGCCCCTGTAGTTCCAGCTGCCAGTTCACTACTTAGTCTTGTGAGTAAACAAAATAAATGCACAAAATGACAAAAAAAGAACATTTTTACACCTGCTTTCCTTAATAAATAGACAAATACAACTGTTCATCTTCTGAATTCAAGGTTCTCTCTTTTACAAAATGAAAGGAAACTTAATTGCCTGATTAACTCATCGAAAAACCCGACATAAACAAGTTTGAATGATGTGACTCCTGTTAGCTAACAGAGCCACTTAGCTCCACAGCTAAGTGTGCTACTTGGTAAGGGTAGCTAGTCAAATAAAGCTGGCACAGAGACAATACTGAACAGCAGTTAGTGGTTATGCTAGCCCCTTTAGTTCTGGAGGACCTTGACTTTCTTACAAATTACATCTTTAAGCTCCCTTGTAGTAAAATTAGAGCCTGAAAAATTATGAAGAATTGTGTGAGCTACGAGCTGAACGTTTTTTAAATAAAGAAATCATACAATTCATATTTAAATTGTGTCCATAATATTGAGTTATTGTGCCTCATTTGTACCATGTTTACCATGGTCATCACAAAGATCAGCTGAGGCTTATCCAAAGGTCTGTAGTTTTTACAGGTATTTAGTCACAACCAAAGTCATTTTGATCTGATCGTCACCAAATTGAATAATTTAATCCTTTGAAGAACATGAATGTCTGTATGAATTTTGCGGAAATCCATTTAATGATTATCACAATATTTTCTCCCTGAACTGAATTTAAGGTAACAAAACACTTAGTTAGGTTTCGACAACAAAAATACTTGATAAGGTTTAGACATCAAATATTTTCAGTTTTATTTTTCCAGTCTGCTTCAATGAGCGATACAGTATATTCCCATACATGCTGTCCTGAGCTGTGGCTGATTTGAAACTGCTGGACTATAAGAGTGAGAAATTCCTCTGCTGTGGCCTCAATACAGACAGGCCTTTTTACCACATGCAAATACACCTCTTAAAGGCAGGAATAGAGAAAAGGAGTAAGGATCACAGGTGTGGAGATACAAGAGGATAATCTCAGCAGGTGGGTGTTGGAGACATGGATGATGGAGGGAGGCAGACAGTCTTTGGTCTATTTATAGCTCAATTGCATCTCCTACGCAGCCCATCACAACACCCCCATCCTTCCTAAACATCTATTGTTTCCTCCATATAGCCCCTCTTCCTATTAGTCGCCAAAGCAACTGCCTCCTGTTGCTATGGCAACTGGCTCCTCATCGGTGTGCCGGCTCCAGCCACATAGGGGGTTGGGGGAAATGGTTCGAGGGGATGTTTGGTGCTGATGGAAGGAGGATGGATGACAGCACTGAAAGCTTACATTATATGTGTGTGTGTGTGTGTGTATGTGTGTGAGGAGGGGAGGGTTATTAATATGCTACACACCCCAGGGAGGATATTCCACTATGCTAATGTACTCCAAAGATTCCTAAAGACTCCACTGACTGGTTCTTCCCACAGGTCAAAGAGTTCGCTCCAGTCAGTGGGGTCTTTGTATTAATTACAGCCATCAGGCACGAAAGCAATTCCTTGGAAAGCAGTCAGATGATGGAAAGATGAATGTTTGGATTTGCACATGGTTAATGCACAAGATGAATAACAACGTATTACCTACAAGGAAAAACACAACAAAATATAAAGTATATGGGCAAAGAGATAATGCTCCCTTCAGAAACAAGAGACAATCCTGGTGACATCAGCAGCTCAGCGCGGCGCAGGTGAATATGAGTGGTCGAAGAAGTATTCACATCCTTGACTTAGGTCAAAGTACCAATCAGCAAAGTAAACATACTCCAGTCCGTGTTCAAGTCTGTATTAAAAATCCTACTTTAGATACCTAATGTGAAATACTGCACAGTCTGACCTCTCAGGATTAAAAAGTTATATAACTAACCATGGGACAAGTTTTATGTGAAAATGTCGCTTCAGTGGAACTGCTAACAACCCACAGACATCTGAAACATTACAAGGACACTGACAACAGATACTGAGTGCCAAATCAGGGTCTTGCCTAAAGTTGGAGCAACGGCTATCATTTTGAGAAATGGAAAATTTTAACTGTTGAATGGTAACTCAAATACATTTTACACAATTGAGTGTATTTACAGGTATTGGAGAGTACTGCTGCAAATGTGGAGTATAAGCGCGAGTGCCTACCCTGCTCACACACTTAATTTGTTGCTCAATGCATCATCGAGAGAATGTAAGATGAACAAACTCTGTCTTCAGTTATAAATCCAATCTAATTTTGCATGTGCTCAAACCAAATTTTAATTCTCATTCCTTTGTGCCACTAACAGCAAGCATATAGGAGACACCAGTAAAAAATGTGGATGTGAGAACTAAAAGCAATGTGAAAAAAAAAAAAAGCTGTACAGATTTCACTTGAGTCAATCCATTCACACCCTGTCTGTATTTTCATCTACCCATGACACATCGGGCTATTCTTTGTCATCAATCTTCTTGCATTGCTCAGTGTTAAAAAAAAGACTACATTTGCCTAAATGGTGCATAATTGAGGGAGTGTCTCATTCATTGTTAATAATTAATGACATAATAACCATCGGCTCCACTACTCCCTATGAAGCAGCTGCAACTGCTTAATGTAGGTTCGTCATTCATAATGAATGAAACGACCGCCCTTGGCTAATTTAGACATCTACTCCCCCCATTACCGTCTGTGACTCTCTGTTACAAACACACACACACACAGACACGCAAAAACCCAAACTCTGTCTATGTTTACAGCATCCACTTCCACCATCACCAACTGCCCACATACAGTTTGATTCTCCTCCTACCATCACCCTCATTATCTCAGAGGGCAAACAGTCTGCTGGTCGAATGGACAACAGCAGAGCACAGAGCTTGGGTCCTAAGACTAAAAGCTAATTGGACGAACGATCCACGTTGAGTTAGAAACTACAGAATCTGAATCCAAGGAATAAAGAACAATATGGAAAGGGAGAATGAGACATTGATATCTCTTGTCACTACCATTAGGTGTCAGCCTGTCGAGTTATACTGGATTTATACAGCCAACTTAAAAAATATGAAGAAACAAATTAATCAGTGCTGCATTTAATAATGAAATAACACAAGTTGGATATCAGGTTCATGCATATAGCATAAAATGGAATACTATACAGTATATACAAACACTACATACAGTACGTGTTAATTTGAAAACAGAACTACATGTAAAACGTTTGTGTTTTCACAGTCAGATCAGATTTGCATTAATGGTATATTAGTCTTCCGAGTCTACAGCTATGCTGGCAGTTCTGTTAGGCTATACTAACGCAATGCTTTTAGCTCATTTCTATGTGCCAAGCAGTGGAAAAGACCCAAAGCGCTTATACCACATAAACCCATGGTTACTACAACACTGTGCAGCCGCAGGTCTTTTGAAAATGACACAGGCTCTAGAGAGAATCATTTTGGGAGGTGGGATAGAATGCTTTGATTTGCCAACTTTCTCTATTTGCTGGAATTCGCTTATTGTGTTAGACTGAAGGAGAAGTGGTCTCTTGGCCACGTAAAGATAGCAGCTATACTGTGAGAAGCTCTCAGGTATGTGTTTGTCTGTTGTAAGCCCCAGGGTGACGTAGTCCGGCTATATCCTAGATGTTACACCTATGCTCCTGCCAGATGTGTAATGAATGCTTCTCCAAACTGTGGGAATTAAACTGTTTTGGATTCAGAAATTAATGTATGGTAGAGAACATATCAAGACGTGAGAGGAGGGGAGATTCCCCTTCACATAAGCTGTGGGGGCTTGTTAATATTGGAACAGATCAGGAAGTCAAATGAGGGGCAACTCCCTTCACCTGAGGTGTTAACAGGATGGTAGATAGGTTGAGATTCACTGTCCAATAAAACATCAAAGGGTTGCTGTCCTGGGAAATGATCAACACGAACATCAGGGGGTCATTGTTTTGGGAAGGAGTTATTGACAACTGCCATAAAGTATCTAACCACTGTGCTGTTGTATCTAAGTCAGAAACATTTGAAAGATTGAAGAGAATGCTGTGGGTCTTCTCTCCATGCCCCATGTATTAAAGAGATTTGATTCATCACACTCAGTCCAAAAGTCTTCAGAGAATTAGCAACTCTCTCCTTCAACAAAGAGAATTTCCCTTACATAACTCTGATGGTGTATTGAGTCCAAATATGTGCACATAGTGAAGTTAGCATGCACATTCGTGTGATTAAGCCAATGGCATTAAAATCTCACTCAAGCCACTTCCCCAAAGATGGCAACTGTGGCGTTGCTGTGCATCAGCCCTATTATCCCGTTGAGTTCTGAATACAGTACAGTAATTGGTGTGCATGTGTTGTGAGTGACTTTGTTGTCCAGCGTTGCAGCATTGCTAATGTTAATGTCTGTATTGTTAGGGAGGGAAATGGACTTCCTGCTGCTGGGGGAATTATTGAGAATTCATCTTCTGGAGGCCATGGATGTCTGTTCCATATTGTATGACTAACCTTGTCTGTCATTATTAAGCTGCAGCTCCTGTTGTTTGGTGTTACTGGACAAAGTCAGTTCCCTGCTAATGAAACAAAATTAGCTCTATATTAAGCCTCAGTTGGTATTGCAATTCCATTTCCAGTCTGGATTACTTAACCTGTGGCGGACACACACACACACACACACTCTCACTCGCTCGCTCGCACGCACGCACGCACGCACGCACGCACGCACGCACGCACGCACGCACGCACGCACGCACACACACACACACACACACACACACACACACACACAAGGAACATACCATTTTTACCTTAACCACTCCATCATGCCTGCTGGGACACCAGTGACAGCTTACTCTCGGCCTCATCTAGGCTCCTGACACCTTTCTTTCTTTAATTTGACACACACATGCCATGAATATAAACCTCAGCATAGCTCAGTGTAGGATGTATAATTGTGTTGTGCTCACCTCGGACTGTTCTTTGATGGCACTAAGTCAAAACATTTCATCTGTTTTCCCTCCTCCTCTCTCTCCGTCTCCTCCCCTGCTGCCTGCTGGTTATGGATATCTCCATATTTCACAGTCTGGTACAGAAATGCACCAGTGCCTGCCTTGTTTACTTGTTTTGCATAATTAAGATGATGAAAGAGGAGGCTTTTGCTGTTTTTGACTGCCTCCTGCTGAGGTTTGTGTCGTGCAATCACTTACCAAAACCCACTGCCACAGAAAACCTGCACAGCCTCATGCTTGCTTTTATACCACTGTTACTGCTCCATGAGCTTTTCACCCTGTTTTTTCACTCTGTTCCTGTTTCCTCAGACCTACAGTGTAAATGAGGAGATTAACTCAGCAGTCTTTGCTGCATTATTGCCAAAGCAACAATAAATGACAAACACTCTGTGCAATATACAGTACATTGCCCGCTGCCCCAAGGTCTCTACTGCTGGGAGGGGAAGTTACTAATTAAAAGCTGAATGGAATTTATCACTTTGAACACAACAGTGCTGTTTCAAAGTCACTCACTGTGCAGAGAGAAATACAATAAAGAGAAATAAATAAAAGGACATCCACGGATGAAAATACAGAAACAGGTTTTGTCAGGCACTGGTAGAGACCAATGGCTTTTTAAGTTGGCTTCTGAAAGCTTCAACAGACTGAGGAAAACTGAGAAAGTTTCGTTTTGGGAGCTTCAGAGAGAACCCTTATTGCCTGTCACTACGGCACTAAGTCTTGGATCTAGAGATAGATTTGAGAGGCATAGGTTTGACTCACTCAAATTTGACAAGATAACTTTGACGGAGGATAACAGGCGCCTGGATGAGAAGTAAGCAGATTCAAATTATATAACTTGATTAAGCTATTAACATGAAGAAGGTTCAAAGCCATCCAGATTTGCTATCCTGCAGACAATTAATGAGGCTCGTGTGTTTCATTATTAGGTTATAGAGGTACATACATGTGAGTATCAGTTAAAAGGCAACGTTGTGTTTTATGGATAATCATGGGAGCATCGAAGATGAGAAAAGAAGGGGTATAGAACCTTGGAGAATATGGGGGCTGAGGACTTGAATTTGTTATAAGTTTTTCTAAAAAAAATATCCATCATCAGATGACTCATTGCTTTCTGGACATCATTTTGCAATAACACGTGACACCTGTCATTTCCGACAGCGCTGAGCTGTCAATATCGGTTCCTATACCAGTATTCTGAATCAATACTTCGTACTAGCAGCGTAATTCGGTTAGTACCCTTAAACGTACAGGGTTTGGTATCCTACCATAGTCGCCATGATAAAATGCTGGCATGAGCTGCAAATTAATCTTACATTCACATTCGTATGAGTCATATTTACTATAGTGACATTTATTTTTTACATAAAAATAATACAAGAGTATTGTTTATTATATATCATAGGGTATTAGACTTATAGGCAAGAAGACTGCAAAGCACAGTGAACGCAGGTCAAGACTGGTTTAATATTTATATTTATATAAGTAGTAGTTGTAGTTTGTGGCGACCAAAACAGATATCTTAAGCCAAAGCACTTTTCTTAACTCTAACCGAGTGTTTTTGCGCCAAATCTAACCAGGCCTCAAGCACAACATCACAACATCAAATTGAAAATTGAATGTAAAGACACATATAACTGCAACATGAAGAAAAGTAACATATCCATGGTCTGCAGAAATGTACATTGCCAACATTTATTCTGCTGACTAGGATGGTTGTTTTGTCTGTTGTTTGTTAGATTGGTTTTATTGTAGCTCAAAGCGAATCAACACACAATAATGTACTGTAATACATGTTCTTTTCTCAAAACTAATGTTACTGATGTCTTCTGGCTCTTGTGATAGATGAATTGTTTTTTCTTCCTTTTCTGCCTTACAGCCTGAGAACATGTCTTGTAGAATGGTCTCATCTGACTTTGCCATTTTCACTGACACAAAATGACCTCTTCTCCACTGTACTTTAGGTGTACTACCTTTAAATGTATTCAAAAGCCTACTTTCAGGAAAACAGGTAGCAATACCTACTAGTAACTACTAACAGGTAACGATGACAGAATGCTAGGTTACAGTTAGTTGCAGACTGGAAAAATACAAAATAATTGGTATTTATCCAGCTGGAAACAATCAGTTTCTAGAATGGAATCTAGTAACACATGGTTAAATGGCAATGCAGTAACAAAGGTGAGAAACTATCCATAACACAGATTACAAGATGCATAATGATCTGAAGCTATGGTACAGTAGAGCTGCAACTGATTTACGCCCCTCTCATAGTTTATTTTGTGTTTGTGTGTATGTGTTTGTGTTGAACAGACACTGTATCATCAGCAAGTGTCTTGTCAACGTAGGGTCTCATTAACTCCAGCATGTGTTGCTGTTCCTAGAGCAACATTAACTGATCCTTACTGTCTATGGCAACTCCTCCATCGCTGTTGCTTTCCTTCATCTGGCCCCTCCCCAAATCACTTCATGTCTGTCTACCATTGGAAACTTAAAAATGACATTTTGACGTTTATCAACAGTTTATCTAGTACGTTCACCAGCCTCCATAATCTGCTAAAAAATAGTTCAGAATAAGCACCTTGTGTGTGTGACTTTCACAATGACTCAATCATGTTCAAGGAGTCAATTACTAAAGTGACAAATTAGAATGCTGTTAATAGCTTCATTATCATCTAATGACTTTAAATGTTCCTGGGGTTGTTCAATTGTCTGGGATGTGTTTTCCACTCCAGAAGGAGTTTTTCTCAGACACAGCTCTATCAGATGGAGGTGCTAAGTGGACCTGTCTTCTAGCTGCTGAGGCATAAAGGGCCAGTTGTGTACTCTGTTACCTGCTCATCTGCCTGAATAAGAATTAGTTAGTCTGGCACCTCTTAAAAGCCATAAAAGCTTCTGGCTGAGCGTTAATGATGCATCCTAATGGAGGCAACCCAACTGTTTTTGACGCATTCATTCAAATTACATGCTAACTTGGTATTCATTGCTGGTAGATATTCATCTAAAGGGGTCCCATGCAGTTTTCAGCATGGTAAAATACTAAACCCAGTCCCCAGAATCAATGTTGGTAATGTATGTTTTTGCAAAGCACAGAGCTGTTGAAAGTACCGTACTTTCCGGACTATAAGCCGCTACTTTTTCCCCATGCTTTGAACCCTGCGGCCTATACAACGGTGCGGCTAATTTATGGATTTTTACAGCTAACGGCCACTAGGGGACCTCCTCAATCTATGGATTGTACAGGTTACGTCCCTCACCTTTAACGCCTGGTTTATTATTATGCTTCTGCGTCGCGGCGACAGCGTAGCTACGTCGTCGACCCTACACCGTCATTGAGCATTCGGAGTTCTGCGTCGAGGGAACGCGTTGTTCTGTCGGTGGACGTCATCAACGTCAGTGATTCAGGTTTGTTATGCTAACAACACATAGTCAGACAGGTGGCGGTGCTAACGGAGCTAACAGCTGTCTGTCAGTCTGACCGAGAAGTTTCTCACTTTACTTCGCTGTTAGTTGAATTAAATGACATTCATGTTGTCTTTAACTGTCCGTGCGAACCAGTCCGCAGCTTTGTGCGTCTGTTTGTGCGTCTCTGACTCTTGCGTGTTGACGTTTGCGTGGTCATAGGTTATGCAAATATGCAACTTGTTTGTTGAAATGTTAATAAAATGGAACCTTCCCCAAACAGCAGTCTCTTTCCCGACAATCTCCTCTGTGCACGAGCCTTTACATATGGTAATTAAACGCTAAAACACCTGCGGCTTATAATCGGGTGCGGCTTGTATATGTACACATTTGTGTTTTTCCCTAAAATTGGCTGGTGCGGCTTATATTCAGGTGCGCCTTATAGTCCGGAAATTACGGTATATGTTTTTTAGGTTACATTTTCAATTGTATCTGACAATGCTGTGCTAATGGTTATAATCATGTGATGTGAACGTGATATGAAGTGAATCAGTGATTTGCAGACACATTAACTACAAATACTTTATTCTGGTGACTTGGCTGAATCTATTGTACAGGAGGTTACAGGGTGGCTATGGCTCAGGGGTAGAGCCAGTGACTTGTTATCGGAAGGTCGCTGGTTCGACTACCCTGGTCTGCATGCCGAAGTGTCCTTGGGCAAGATACTGTAACCCAAAGTTCTCGTGATGTGCTGGTCGGCACCTTGCCGATTACTGTATTTTAATTACTGTAAGTTGCTTTGGACAAAAGCGTCTGTAATGCCCTAAATGTAAATGTAAAGGTTTGTTCATGTCCCCCTACTGATTTATCAGGTTTTTCTTTTCAGATGAAGTTAAATCTTTGCATTTATGCATCTGAACAAGTGCCTCCATTACGAGCCTTGCAAACATGTAAATATCAAGCTATAGTTATTCAAAATAGCTGGTTATAGAAAAGACCTTCCACTAGTGTTTCTATGTCTGATTTAAAGAACACAGTAATGACATAATGATTCCATGCAATAACAACACAATACAATGACATACTGTATATAATGCAATTTAAGTGTACCTCAAGTATGTCTTGTGGTGCAGCGATGTTTATATAGATTTATAAACATATACATCTGTTTAGCTTGTGCGTGCCTAACATTTTTAGTCCCCATTTTGATCTGCCCCTCTATCTATAAGCATATCTTAAATTAATGTCTACATGTCTGAATCAGTTTGTCTGCTTATCTGTCTCTCTGTCTCTGTATTCAAAAATATCTCCCTGCCTAAACCTTCCCTCCCTCATTTCCTCTTTTTGTTTATCACTCAGCTTTCTTTATGATTGTTTTCCACGCCATTGTCAGTCTTGTGTTTTTCTCGACACTCCTCTGCCTCATATATGTTTGTTTCCTGTCATTGAATTTTCTTGAATTCTCTCAGACTGTCTGACGTCTGCCTGGCTGGGGAAAGGCTCGGCCTCTGCTGCTCTCAGATGCATTCCTCTGGGCATCTCTTTTTATTTATTTCTATTTAACAGATACTGAATCCGCAAAACACATTTCTTCAAAGCTCCTCACAAACATCTCTCACGCCAAACACAGAGGCTTCAAGCTAAATGTAACAAGCCAAGGTGACATTATTAGATTTATCTTGGTGGGACACTGAAAACTTACTGTACAGCATGGACCTACTTGTTTGCTTAGCTGCTGTCTAAGCAAAGCTCTGACCATAAAGTTGCTCTACTAAATTGGAAATCAGGCCAAATTCTCCATATAGAGGAAGAGTTTCAGAGGAGTTTAGAAAACTTTTCCAGCTTGCATGCTACACAGATTAGCTCCCAGCGTTTGTTATATGAGATATATATGAAACAGACTCGGCTTTTTCAAATATTGACACTATTTTTAACTCTTATCTGCTCATTCAATCTTTAAAACATAAACTGCATCATATCTCACAATGTTTAGGAAGTTCATCAAATCTTTCAGTGTTTTTCATAGTGATTGGCCCTTTCCCACTTTTACATTACTTCATACTCTTTCTGCTGCTCCTCTTTACAAATTCAAGCCCGCAATGCAGTTTAGCTTCCCCTCAAACAAGCGGTTTAGCTCCTAGCCTAAAGGCATAGCATATTTGAATCCTTCATCCACTGTACTGTATAGTCACTCTTGTGACTATACAGTCACATGCTCCTTCAGGTTTAGTTGAGCAGCACCTATTCAACATGCAGCATTCACACTGAAATTTCTTCTTCAATATGAAGTGTTTAGTCCTCAAAAAGTAAACTTCCAATCTTGTTTTCTAGTCATTTAACTTCTACAAAATAGTGTAATAGTGCAAAGGAAGAACAGTAAGATATAGTGTCTGTATATAATGGTTGTTAGCAGGGACATGAATGTTAGCTCCCTCCACATGGAGTTTCAGCACCCTGGACAGAGAATACATTCCCCCTTCTCACATTAAAGGCCAACTCCACCAATCAAAATTCAAAAAGCCTAGTAATAGTTACAGATGATAGTATACAGCACGTTAAGACATTTAAAAAAAAAAAAAGAAAAGTTCTGTTGCTCTGGACAAGCTTTGCTATATCTGACAATATAATCCCTGGTGATGTCATCAGGGTTATTTTAGCTTGGGCTTGAAGACTTCAAATAGATAGATCAACCAAAGTATGGGCAGACAGATGCCAGATACAAACATACATACTCTATTACCCCTTTTAACCAAACACACCATCCGTCTCTGTTCAAGCAGCTCTCCAACATTGTTCAGTCGGCGCTGAGACTGAAAGAGAATTAAACAATATTGCTTACTTATTCACAATATAACCGATTATGACGTTTTAAAACAAGCTTAATGTCCTCTGGATGTGGTTTTAAACAGAAGTTCATGCTCAGGCAAACTCATCCAGTGGCAATGTGAAAGGAGTCCATCACCTATCATTTCGAGGGTCACCCACAATTACAAAACCTGCGTATATGCTCTGACCGTGGTATAAAAACTTGGTAAGAGAGGGAAATATTAAAGGGACTGTTTTGACATATTCTATTATTATAGTGAAGTACCTAACTGGATGGAATAAGGTCATGACTCACTTCTGAGCTGAACATTAACAAGGAGCATGTTAATATTAGACTCAGAAGGGAGGGTGGCCACAGGTGGGAGTTATATCGGTCACATGTTTGAGTGTGGAAGGCTATCTATGTGTCAGACCCAAGGAGTGAAGAAAACAATCAGGTTTGATTAATAGACATAGGAATCTGTCTCGAGGTGGATTGTGCCATCAGATCTGTTATGTTACAAGATGTATTATAAGTACAACTGAAACATGAAGCTTGAATTGATTTGTGTACCACTATATCTATTTCATAAAATTACAATTAAAAAAAGACATTTTCACTCCCCTTTGTTGTAATATTCCAAACCAAAAAAAAAAAAAAAAAAAAAAAACTATCCTAACTCATGGTTAGATTCAGGTTTATACTGACAGATGTGATCTATAGATGTAACCTGGATGATGACTGTAATGTATGCAGAGCTAATAGTACCCAAATGAATCTCCACAAATGCAAATAACCTATGATGTTATATGCTAGTAATATGCTTCATGTTTGTCATAGAAACATTAAAATAAGCCTACATGCTTTCAATAATGGGCACTGCACATTCAGAGCTGCTTTTCATGCAGGAGACAAACACTAAATGCGCTAAAAATTCCACTCTGATGCACTTGGCTTTTTAAAATGTCAACGTCAGAATTGTCCACACTGCTGGCCTGTAGTCATCTCTCTATAGGCTGAGCATCTATCCGTTGCTGAGGCATGGTACATCTAACCCAAAGTGACTCACACTGCACTTCTAGATAGCTGGTTGGCTTCTATAGTGGCAGCACCAAGGTGAAACCCCACCACTTCCCCAGAAGCCGTCAAAAGGAATTAGCTCACCCCAGTTCAGGGACGAGAACATACTGTACAAATCTTGCTTCTGGGCAACCATCTAACAGCCTGTGCCCCAATGAAAAGATCCTAAACAACAGCGAAAAGCACTATGTGGTAAAAATAGACCGCTGATACTGTATATTCACGCCTGTCTGCCTTTTGAGGATTTGTATTTGTCCTTAAATAGCTTGATGACTCAATTGTGCACAGTATGTTTGTCTGTGTGGGTGTGTTTTTGTGTCTGGGTAGGAGACAGGACCACAGCGGTGGTATATTCGAGAGAGAGGGAATGGTGTTGGTGCTGGAGGAGGACAGGTGTTGTGGCGATGTGGCCTGACTCTCCCTCCTGGTTATTTTGGTGCCACATCTACTTTTTATTTGACTTAATACGTTCAGAGTAGAAAGCACCATATGAGGAAAGGGAATCAGAAACAAAACAGAAAGGAAGGAGGAAACTTAGAAGTAATACAAAATAAAAAATAACAAATTGGAGGCAGCAGAACTAACTGTGACAAAACAATGAAATTGTGGTGAATATGTTTGTTAATAATTAGCTTTATATGTTGTGTGCTGGACAGGAATTGTACAGTAGGTTCAAAAGGAAAACTGCTTCCAGCTGCTGCTGAACACTCGTTTAATAGTTAATTTCCAGACATAAAAGCCAAAGCAATGAGCTGAACGAGGTTAAATCACTTCATTAGGCTATATATATATATATATATATATATATATATATGTATATATATATATATATATATGTATATATATATATATATATATATACATATATATATATATATATATATATAATATATATATATATATATATATATATATATATATATATATATATATATATACATATATATATATATATATATATATATATATATATATATATATATATATATGTATATATATATATATGTATATATATATATATATATATATATATATATATATATATATATATATATATATATATATACATATACATATATATACATATATATATATATACATATATATATATATATATATATATATATATATATATATATATATATAATATATAATATATATATATATATACATATATATATACATATATATATTTGTCTGATGTACTTACATACAGTGCAAAGACTTGTAGATGGTTGTCGTCTGTTGTTGGAAGGACACACCTTTTGCAATGTATTTTCCGAGTGATTTATTAATAGCCTCATAGGTAGGTAAAAGAGTAGACAGAACTCTGGGCACAAGAATCCTCTTTGAAGCAGCACCAGTCCCTGCTAGTTCAACTTTCAGAAGTGAAATATAAAAGATTTGAAAATGTCCCAACACGCCCCACATTTCCCAGTTCTAAAAATGGCACAACAATGAATAAGAAGTATTGTGTATCTGTTTCAGTTGGAAGTTTTCTGGCTTTTTCGGCTGTTAAATCGACCATGAAGATACAGATTGTCCAGCGCTGATACTTCTCTGACCCTCATTCTCTCTTTTCACTTTTAAACCTCACCCTTCCAAAGGTTTACATCATTCTTCCTCTCCATCTAGGCCTTTGCCCCTCAATATAACTCCTTTATATCTCTTTCATCATAAGAAGAGTTGATGAATTATCTTTATTAATTCCCTCTCAGTACTCTGTTCACCTTGTCATATTCCTGCCACAATCCATCAAGTCTTCCACAGCATAATCTCTTCTCCCTTTATCCTTTCCTTTTCTCTCTCCTTTGATACAAAAGCAATGTTTTCCATCCCTGTTCCTCTTGTATACATCCCTCTGTTCCTCTTTTTGAAACCCTTTTTGTTTCATCTGACTTGAGCAGTGTTTTTCTGCATGTCTAACTCTCTCTTCCTCTCTTCTTGCTCTTTTTTGTGCTCCACATGCCTTCCTCTCTTTTGTACAAGGCTTAAATACCACTCTTGGTGACAAAGATCCACCCCTGGCCTCTGAAAAAGCTCTCATTACACAGAGGGGAAGACAAAGCCAGCTGCAATCAGCACATTGTCTTCTGCATTTTCTCTCTCACATGTACACACATTTATACAAACACACAAACGGACCCAAAAGCACACACAACATTCGGTGTGCACGCATCATGTATGTCAAAGCTGATGAACACAAATATGCAAAGACGGCAAATATACCCCAACCCCCCTGCACACACACACCAGTACTTTCGCACAAATCATAACCGTTCTGTGTATGTAAAAGAGATCACACATTAGTCCAACAAGCATGAATTTAGCCTCCAATTCATGGAACTTGGAAGTGACAAAAATACTAATGTAAGCCTTTCGGTTCTAGTAGAAAGATGGGGGGCATTGATTAAAGCTGCTTAATAGCCAGGTTCAACACTCCACTGTTCCTGTGGAGAGCTGCCTCAGTGCTCATTACAGCCTCCAATGGGAGGCAGAGACAAGAAATGTTGAAAGGAAGGAAAAGGAAATAAATCCACTGTAACTGTGCATCTCCATACATCAGCTTCTCTGGAAAACACACACACACACGCAGGCATGCATACACACAAACAAACACTTGCAAGTATACACATGCAAAAATGCCAAATCACACCTATAAGTAATTAACCATAGGGATGCATTTACATACAGTGACATCCCCTAGTACTATTTTTGGCTGGTGTAAACATTCCTCGCATTAGCATTATTATTTTCCCAGTCTGCTACTAATTAATTCTAAGACAAGAGCTGCTCACGATGCCTATTAACATCTCCCATTTGACTCCCTCTTTAATCTCAGAACTGATTTATCAATTAACACACACAAGTCAAACAGTACTTTTAACTGTTCGTCTCTGGCTGGTATAAACAATAATATTCTCCAGTCGTCTCCAGTCATATTGCTACAAAACAATTCTCCATTAAAAACAAGAGAAAATAACAGAATTCCTCCTCTTCCATTCAACTTTTTACGGTAAGGATGGCCCCAAAATCACCCAGAGGCCTGTACGACAAAGGACAATTTGGTCTTTGTGAGGTAACTTGAGTTTTAACCCGGGTTTTTCAGGGCTCACTCGTGCATATCAAACCAGCTTCGGAACAAATATAATTATAGTCAGATTTATTCGTGTCCTAATGATGGGAGTGATATTATAAGCTTATTAATTTACATATTCACCTTTCTGCATTTGGCAGCTGTAGGTTTGTGGCTTTTAGCCTTAATTATGTCCTTAATTATTAATTAATTATTATTTTTTAACTTATCATATTTGTCTCAGATTATAGTTTTCTATTCCTTTCTAAAGTATTTGCGCTGCCTGCAGAGGATTTGTCCACGTTTGTGAATGGTCATAAGATGCAAACACCCTCCCTTTTATGTCAACATGCTCATGGCTAGATTTGTAAAACCTGGGCTGACAAGTTGATAACATCCTTCATCTGACCTCTTACCATTATCGTGATTGTAAGGCTTAGTGAAAAGAGGTGACGCAAAGATACCCAAGGTATGTTGACCTTGCATTGTAGTGTATGCCTCAGGGAACCAATAGCTACTGTAGGCACTATAGCTAAGCAAGGTAGCCGAGACATCCTTTTACCGATTACGTTTTCAAGCTCCTCCTGGGTGATCCCATAGTATTCCTAGACCAGATGGGATATCTAATCTACTATGGTCTGAATTATCCCCCAAGTCTCCACTCAGATAGACATGACATGAAAAAGTCTAAAAAAGGCGTTTGGGAAGTGTCCTTGTCACATGCCCCAAAAGAAGTTAACCAGTGCCTATTTAATGCAGATACATGCAAAGGAAACTACATTCTGTCAGTCATTTTGGCAATTTCTTTCATTTGGTCATTCCCCACACTCATGATTAGGGTTGGAAACACAACAACTGTCACAACAGAAATGGAGCAGCCTGCCCGTGTGTGCATTACTGGTTAGGCCCTATGAAGCCAAAAGGGCAACATCATCTGCAAAGAGAGAGACGGCACCCTACTGTTGTCACCCAATAGACACTCTCTAGCTTCCATTCTGTGCATTGACATCTTTTTAGAATCCAATGCCTTCAGTGAATATGCTGAATAAAGCTCAAGTGTTCAATGTATACTCCGTCAGTAACTAATTTCCGATGTAAGCAGACTTGTGACCGAAACTTCCATTCAATAAGCACCCAACTGTCTGCAGGTTCTGTCAACAACTCTGCAATAGCTCAATGATTAGTCCCAATAATGATGCATGAAAATAACACAAAAGCTGCAAGAGAAAATTAAAATAGGACTCACCTATGGTGGGGTATCAGCCAAGGCAGCAATCATCAGAGAACATGGAAAGTAAAATCAACAAAAACAACAATTAACATTTGAAATTTCTTAAAAGTTATAGGTTATAGGATACACACCAAGATGTGAACTGTTGATGTCTAACAACAGAAAGGGGTTAACATGACATCAACAAAGCCTTTTCCTTCAACATCCTTTTCTAGGAGAAGTTGTAAAGAAACATGCAGCTCGTGAGAAAAGGAGTTAATTGGACTCAGGACAGAGAAAGAGGAGTGATTTCAGACCTAGATGCAAGGAAACAGAATGTGATTACAGTGTTAACACACACCTGGAAAGAATAGAAAAAAGAAGGTTTGTTTTGATTCGGTGAAGTGGTGTCACTAAGGAGAAAGACTCTGTGATTGGTTAGTAATAGCACACTCGTCAACAACAACAACACTGTTAATTATGAGAACATCCCAGCAGTGCATCATCGGCAATGAAGATACTCACAGATTAAAGTCAAGCCAATCCACATCCTCAGTTGGTCAACACTTGAGCCCATGCATTAGTTACTCACAAACAGTCCAACAAGACAAGCCAAAAAGCCCCAGCCAGGTTTTAGACAAATGTGTCCATGCAAGGGGCAATAGAAATGGGTCTGATTATCCATCTAAACCCCTAATGAGTGAAGGACACCCAAGGAATCAATTCTGTCCAAAAGACTGTTAAAATATCAGGTTTGAATATCTGAATGACTCAAGCTCGATGGAAGCCTCATGCATGACAATAAATAACTAATTTCTTTTAGTCATCTACATCTAACTTTTTTGTCCAGGGCTGACTACAACCAACCTTCAATGATGGGGATAACCGAAGGGACCACAGCAGGTTCTTCCGTGGAGTCCGCAAAGCTTGGAAAGAAAGGCTTAGCTGAAGGGTTAAGACCAGATCCTGGAGATGCGAGAGGGTTGGCCAATGGAGGGGAAGAAGGGCTGATGACTTGGGATTCCTGTAGAGGGAACTTATTCTCTCCTTGGGAGGTGGGACTCTTCACAGAGGAGGATGAAGATGAAGAACGAGATTTCTTGGATTGTTTCTGGGCCGATTTGGCATCTTTGTGCTCTTTGGGTTGGAATTCCTGCGCTGTGGTTTTGGGGGAGCGGAGAGGGGCTGGGCTAGGGGTGTCAAAGGACAATCCTAAGGGTAAAGGATGACCTGAAGTGCTAATGTCACTGAAGTCAAATAGCTCGTTGTTGCTGCTCATCTGGGAGTCGTTCAGGAGCCACGAAGAATCTGAGGGTGAGAGAGGTGGGGCTGAGGCTAACACCTCACCTTTTGGGGAGATTCCCGGGCTCGGCTGGGAGGCAGGGCTGAAAGCAGAAGTGTCTCCTTCAGGCATGCCTTGCACACAAGACTCTTGGAGGGGACTGGTGCTGTCAAACATCCCGCTGTCAACCATGTCACCACCTTTTGCTTCATTCTCTGGAGAGAAAGGTGGCAAAAAGGCCTGGCTACTGTTCCCCAAGCTAGCATTTTCGGTATCTATAAGTTGGCCAAACGGGTCACTCGGACAGGAGCCAAGGTTTGCACTGTTGTTGGTGGAGGGCATGGTGAATGGAGCAGCTGTGGCATTCAGCTCGCTGTTCAGGATCAGTGGGTTGATCGGAGTAAGATTTGGAGAGAATAGGTCCTGGGACAGGGGGGAAGGGACCAGGCCTTCTTCGGGTAAAACCTCCTGTTTCCAGGGGCTCTGGCTGGTGTCCATGTCTGCAAACGAGGACTCCAGGTTCACCTTAACAGAGCTCCCTAGATCCATCATCACCTCCTCTGTGATTTGAGAGGTTGCAGCAGGCGCAGGGACAAATGGTTCATTCATCACTCCCCACTCTTCTGGAAGCTTCTTCCTGCTCTTACCCCTCTTCCCTCTGCCTCCACTCTTCCCAAGCTGCTCTTCCCAGCCACCTTCTCCTCTCTCCCGCCTTGGGCCAATCCTGTTGTAAAACTCCTCGGTTGAAGGAGAGTTTTCTCCTTGTGCTTGCACCTCAAAGTGACTCCTGCTCTCAATGTTTTCAAAAGAACCTTCCTCCTTCTGTCGCCTTTTCTTCTTTTTCCTCTGTTTTCGGTCTGATCCATCTCCCTCCCTTTCGTCGCCTCCAGCATAGGCTGTACTCTCTCGGATAGGCCAACTCTCAGGTGGGTCGTCAGGGCTGGTTGCGAGATGACTGGCATGAGGATTGAAAGGAACTTCTGTTGGTAGGAAGCCAGCCTGGTCTGGCCAACCATCGCCTAAGGCACCTTGTTGTGGGTGAAGAGGGGAGAATTTAAGGTTGGGGGAGATGATTTGTTCATATGAATTGGTTCCCTTAGTCTAACTCAAATAGAAAATAACAGAAGCCTTAGAGTGTATGACAAAGACGCAAAAATTCTAAGTCTCAAAACAATATTACAAAGAAGATAACAGTAAATAACACAAAATAACAACAAAGAAATTTTTTTTAAATTATAGACACTATTAACTGAAAGGGCTTAGGAGATGACAAAAAGGATCAGACACAGCATAGGAGCATCTGAAGGAATTCAATCCAAAGCCACAAGGGGTGCACATTCCTCCACAAAGACAAGCCTTAATCACTACAACCGTAGATCTGAACTGAAGGGATGTTTTTTCTCCGTTATTCATTTACCAGTCAGTCAAACAAACAAATGTGTGTTGTATTGATCTTAAATTATAACCAAATAAAAATCCACCAAAGCTGGATTTCAAGTCTTAAGATTCAGTCTGTGTCTACACTGAGTGAATGAGTGAGTGCAGGGAGGAATGAGAATCAAACAAACACACACATGCTGGAGAATATTAAAGTTGGTACTTTTTGGTGGCTGACTCACTGCAGCCTCAGGGCCTATAGAACAGAGTTGCTCACTCACGCTGAAACTATTGGGGAGCAAAAGAGCTCTGTTTAAGATCAAAACAAGATGTGTATAGATGCGTTTGTGTGTGCATGATTGTGCATCTGTGCGCAGAGGCAATTAAGGTCACAATATAGATATACAGTGTTCTACATTTACACATACATGAACACAGAGATAGACACGCAAAAACAAGAGGACTGCCTAATGGTCCCATAGAAAGGAGGTCAATTATAGGCAGCCATTCTGTAACTAAAACAGCCTGGTCTTGGGACACTGTATGATAAAGCTCAGGTAGACAAGAGGTAACCAGAGTAAAGAGGACACTGCCCGCTGAGACAAGGCTGCTCTGCTACTTTGGCCCAGTTTGTTTCCACTTCTTAGTTATCCACACAAACGCACACACAGAGATACAGAGAAAAAGAGCGAAAGTGGAGCAGCTGTCAGGATCCATACAGTACAGTTACTCTCTGGAGTGCCATATTTCAACAAACCCGTGACAGAACTCTGCTCTCTATACTGTATGTGCAATAATTGGGAGATGCAGAAAAAGACATCAGGCAAATGAATCAGAATGACTTAAATGTTGCGTCCTGCAACCTCATTAGGTCAAGACAGCATAGAAGAACAGTTCACTTGCTTTAGCTGCACATACTGTAGAAATTCTACAGTTTCAGAGGTGATACAGAGAAGTAGATGACGACGTGTGTAAAAAAACAACTGAAAAAAACAGTTTTTGGGTGACTGTTTTGACTTGTTTTTTGCGCTTTAAAACTCCTGTAAAGTCCTAATTTACTTTAGTTAAGAAGAATACTGCAATGCTGTTTTGCTGTGAAACTCCAGAAATTCACCTGACTTTCCATCAGCATGGGGGGGAGGGGATGATGACTGGATCTTACGTTTGTGTGAATTTTACCTTTAAATTTAGGAATGTAAGGTATTCATAATGTTGACACTTTGATACATTTTTAATCGTCCTGCTCTTCTCCAGTCCCTCATTCGAATACATTACAAAGCCCCTTCACGTTTTCAGTTTAGCACATCTTGTAATAGGGAAGGAGGGGTTGGTGATTGCTGCATTGGTGAGTCACCATGTTTTACCTAGCAGTTGCAGACACACACACACACACACACACACACACACACACACACACACACACCACACACACACACACACACACACACACACACACACACACACACAGGCACACAGTTTTATAATCAATTTCATGGTGGAGGTGTGGGGTTACCAAGTTCTCCTCATCGCTTAAAACAGATTGATTGAAAAGTCTGTTAATGAATCATCTCCATCTGCTGCAGTGACTCAAGTTGAAACACTACCATTTTCAATTAAACATAAGTTCCTGCTGTGTATCTGGTCTCTGCAAGTTAACATTTATGCAGCAGGTGGAATCCAACAAACCAGATTCCGGTCATGTATGATCACCTGGTCAAGGAACGACGATAGACTGTACAAGCGAGGTTAAAGGCCCTTTGTGCCAGATCAAGTTCCCAGTGACTGGATTGTTTACAGCATTGCTTTAATGCTTTACAGTACCATACACTCCCAAAATCTTTCTCTGCTTCTGCTTATTTGAGAATTGTTTTCAGCGGGACCTGAAGACATGAAGAAATAGTTTGGAGTTGAAAATGAGTATTAGTTCAGTTGATAAGTTTTGCATTTGCTTTGTTTTATGAGCAAAATGAGTGTCTGCTGGCTATCAACAGCATCCATCTACTCCCACCCAAAAAGCTAATCAGGACATGGAGACATTGTGTCTCCATGTCCTGTTTGTTATTTTCTTATTAAACCGGATTGTTAAGAGAACCCAAGACACTCGGTTAAACTGGTGGCAGCAGTGTTTCTTTTCTCACGGGCCGCTGTTTCTCTCAATCATGCTGTTTTAATACAGTTTTCTTAGCTTAACTTCCGTGGCTAGTCAGCCAACTTGCTTTATGCATATGAGGCTAAACAAAGCTAAGTTACAGACTTGGGGTTCGGAAATGAGGACGCTTTTTAACCTGACACAGGGATGTATGTTGGTGGTAACAGGAGATAGTTTCCATGGTGAGACAGTGGGAGAGCCATGTCAGAGCAACGGTGTGAAACAGAGGTGGCTACAGTGGTGAGCTAATACGCAACTGCTGACCTACTGCAACACTGAGGGGACATGCTGCCTCAAAAAAAAGAAAAAAGAAAAACGATGATAGCATCATCCATCACAATGATTCACTGTAGACATCGTCGTATGTGGTGCCAAACTCTACTAGCTGTGAAATCACCAAACAGATACATACCCACTCTGATATGTGCCCATGCTCTTATTTTGTAAACATACAAGGGTTCCTGCCTGCACAGCATGAAATCTCAGCTGCTGTGATGCTTTGTGCATTGGACCTCTGGTCACATGGGATGAGATGTAAGCATGGCCATACTTTATTATGCGACACAAGCCACTGCATGGTGACAACTACAACTCCATGATCTCTACGATCAGATGTGCATTGAACTGGAGAGCAGCCCAATGGGGCGGGCAGGGGGGGAGGGGCTGGTCAAGGGAGAATGGACAGTGGGAGACGGACAGCTTCTCTCTGTAGGATAAACACACATTGAAGCACGCGCATGTGCGTGCACACACACGTACAGACTTAACACATATAGTATATGACTGGAAGCCACGGCACCCTATACATGTCAGCATTAGATGTGCATTGACCTTGAGCTGGATGATGAGTGTGTGAAAAGGACACTATAGAAAAACAGAGACAGACAGTTGCTCTGTATACTGCACCCCTCTGTGGAACAGATCAGCTGGTGCATCACAGGCCACAGTCATAGTTTTGATGTATATTTTGTACAATTAAGTTGTCATTTCTTATCTATTCCTTTTTTTTTAATATGCAGGGGGTGGACAAAATAATGAACCCTCACAATTAAAGAATTGCTCAGTGCAAACCATGCTGTAGAGGTGGATCTTACTACAATATTTCAAATAACAATAAGCTTCAGGGCGGCACAATTAAGAAATACAAATCACAAGAAACTACAATTTTTCAATAAATGTAAAATGTGAGACAAAACAGCATTAAAATGGAGTACTGCAGAACAGAGATGTCCTGACCTACAAATCTTGTTCTCAAGATATCCAATGTTTTCTCACAGTTAAAATAAAAATTGTGATGCAAAATAGGGATTGACCAATTATTGGTCCGGCTAAATATATTGCAGCTGACATTCAAAATGTTACTGAGTAGGCATACTTTTACTTTTGAGGGGCTTTTAAGATGGCCCTTGCATAAAACCGGACTTCCGGTTCATGATCTATTTTAGCTAAGTACTACACTAAAATTGTTCCTCACACCATGAATAGGTGTAGTAAGGTGTGGGCAGTGTAGTAACAGATTTCTGGGTTTATATTTTATCACAGCACAGCCAGGTTTATACAGTTTGATCGGAGTTTTGAGAGCATGTGCAGCGGCTCTGCCTCTTGAAACTGTCTGTGCTCTTCTTGTCTGTAGATGCACACTGAGAATATGCAGGACAAAAAAAATCTGTAGCCCTACAGCCGCCAGATGAGTGTGGGGGGCTGGAAGACCTGTTGGGACAGCCAGTGTCCGTTAAGCGAGAACAAAAAGATGCACTGTAATGCTAGTGATGTGTTTGGCCTCTCTCACATCCCAAGATAAGCAGAGGATCGTGTTTGTAAACACACTTTTAAAAACTGATTGTATCTCTTTTTTCATCGGCCACTGCGTGAGGAATTTCTGATAAAAATATCAAAACAAATTATCCAGCATAATGACAACTGCTTCTGCTGAAAATGTGTCACCTGAGCAAAATAGGAGGAATAGAAATCCCACTATAAAGGTATCTTGTCTTTTATATAATTAAAAACAATAACGTGTTGTATAAAGATGTTTTCAATTGTACTAGCTAGTTTAAATTAATATAGAGCAAAATCAGCTAATGATGCTAGATAATGATGCTATGTTAGCTGCTAAGGATGTTTATGAATCATCTATATGTTAAGCGTGTTAACTTATTTGGCTAACTGTGGCTGCTGCTGTTAAGTGTTCCTCCTCCTACCTAGAATGTTAGACAATGTGTTGAAATTCACTGACCACTGACCTTGTTTCTAACTAAATTCTGGTCTTTTCTCAAATCAAATGAAGTTTATTTGTACAGTGCCTACTTTATATGAAGTGGAATGACATAACAGACTTAAAGTAGGGTGTAACCAGACCACAATAAAAATGATGATGGAAGCTGAGCTATTACTTCAGTGTGAAATCAGCTGTTCTTACTGTATCATAGGCATACAGTACTTGATGTGTTTTTGAGAGTGTGATTCCCACACTGAACATATTGATTATTAGGCCACCTTATCAAGAGGTCATCAATATCATACTTCAGGTTTTTGTTTTTCCAACATTTCTGCATGAAAGTGAATGTAACCCAGCTGTAATATTGTAATACAGTTTGTCACGGTACCACTGCACGCGCTGTTAGCACAGTCAGCCGCTCAGACGAGTGCTGGTCACACAGTTTTTCCTTCCTGTTAAATCATTAATTCTCCAGCCATTTTACTTTCACCTTCATGCAGAAATGTTGGAAAAACAAAAAGCTGAAGTATGATATTGCTGACCTCACGAAATGGTAGCCTCATAATCAATATGCTTGGTATGGGAATCACACTCTCAAAAATACATCAAATACTGTATGCCTATGATACAGTAAGAAAGGTTCAGCCTCCATCATCACTGCTCCTCCTGGTGGATCAATAAACCATTGCAGCTGGTTTCCACACATAGTGCGTAGGTGCATTACGGCTTGGCCCCACGTATACTACATCATCGAGTGGGATCTCATTCCAGTCATGGACACTTCCATGTCCGAGCGGACTTGTCACGGACCAATAAGGGGACCTTATTCACGGACCGGTTAGGGCCCCGTCCAGAGAAACGGGAAGTTTAAGGGGGCTGCATTTGTAAATACTCAAGTGAAATACCTCAAAATTGTACTTGAGTAAACCTCACATGGTTCTATTCCATCACTGGATATTCAAAACTTTGATACTCACATTTTGCAATGCAAAAATAATCACTCCCACTAATCGTGATTCATATCAGAATCAGAGAATCTGTCAAAATAATCGCAATATGATTTCTTTCACCACATAATGCAGCACTAATAAGCATTACTTGTCAGATATTACAGAGGTCTAGAAATTAACACTTTATAAATATCTAAAATTTTAAAGCATTAGACTGCTAAAAGAAGTAGTCAAGTGGACAGACCATATGCACACAAATATCAGGAGGATAAGTGAAACAAATAGATAAATAAATTAGTAAACTCAAAAAGATCTTACAAATCATGTCATCATATTCAGCAAAGTGCACCAAGGATTTTAATGTTTTCAGTGACAATACCACTTCATCTTAAGCTCAGCGCTGGCTGCCTGTAGCCCTGTACCTACAGTATATTACAAAATTGAAAATAGCATTGAACATCAGTTTGGTTGGACAGCTGAGGGTAAGGGGAAATTGCAGCCCATTAACAAGGTACAAAGGCTCCATTTGCTCCAGATAATTGTCTGACTTGCTTTGGGCAACTCACATGTGTGAATGTGCATTAAAAATGATTATCAAGCACAACCTTGTTGAAGAAGAGCAGGTTTTCTTTTAACTAGATACACCTGTCAGTGGCATGTAAAGTTCATTTGCAAGTGAATTACCTGCTGACAGGTCCAGAGGGCTGCGAGGAGCCTGGGGTTCAGGCAGCATGGGGGTGTGCTCTTTGGGGGCTTCTGATCCCATTGGGGGTGTAGGGTGCTGGGGTTCTGCTATACTTGATATCCTTTCTGCTGAAAGGGGTGCAGTCCCCACCTCCACATTGACCCCCATCCCACCAGGCTGGGAGAAACCTGACAACACAAATCAGACAAACACATACATAGGCTCAGGGTTGGGGGTTATCTTAGCGCTGATGCTACTGTTATTAAACATACACAAACAAAAACGCAAGGTGGTTATTTTTTTTATTATGAACTGCATTGCTTTACATCACAACTTTTATGTTGTGACATGGCTGTGCTTTTGGTCTAGTTTAGTCCCAAAACCACTTGCTCACACAAAGCTAAAGAAGAAGATATCCCGACTCACCATAAACACAACTGATAATTGTCCCAGTTTCACATTTGAAATGTTGAAACACAGTCTTGAACTGTGGTTACTGGCTTGGCAGCCTCCTCACCTGTCACTCAACCACCATCCTCTCCACCTCCTGATATTAAACTCAGGTCCTACACACCTAATGTGGACAGAATGTTATATGACTTGGTTTTGTACAAATGCCAATATGGTACTATGCCACATACAAATGTGAACGAATCAATGGTTGGCAGAAATGTTTCTTCTGGCGCGTGGGCTGTTATGTTTTTTTTTAAACACTTAGAAGGGAGACAAGGGTATTCTTTCATTTAAACACGGACAAAACAAAGAATAGTACTGTACATTAACACAAAGCAAGGACAGAGCAAGGATAAGAAGGAGAGGGAAGAAAACAAAAAAGAAGAGAGACAGCCTAAGAGGGTATGAGATGAAAGGATGCATCAGCAAGAATGACTCAGACACATAAAACTCATACATTCAGCTCCTGGACATTCTGTGTCTGTGTGTGTGTGGATAAGGGGGTTAGCACGGCTTTCTGTGTGTATGAGGGTTCAATGAGTTAATTGGTGGAAAATGTGTTAGAGAGTAATTCTTTGGGCATCCATGAATGTGTGTGTGTGTGTGTGTGTGTGTGTGTGTGTGTGTGTGTGTGTGTGTGTTTGTGCGTGTGCGAGTGTGAAAGGGTTCAAGCCTGGAGCAGTGGCCTGGAGACGACAGGTCTCATTAAGGCAACAGTGAGGTCTGGGTATGCAGAGGTTGGCATTGGTGAATGGCATAACTCAGCCTCACAGCTCATACTGTGTGTGTGTGTGTGTGTGTGTGTGTGTGTGTGTGTGTGTGTGTGTGTGTGTGTGTGTGTGTGTGTGTGTGTGAGTGAGTACCAGCAGATACCAAGCTCATGACAGCTACAACTCTGCATGCAGCCAACAAGCTATGCCTCAACAAGAGCCATTTCTCAGAGAAGATTTTATAAGCACAGATTCAAGGCCAGCTCGTAAGACATTTTTATGAACAAATAAAACGAATGAACAAAGAGATTTGAAATATATCTTATTATAACTACACGTTTGTTTTAATAATCCTCAAAGACTTAATTTTATGATTTGGGAATCAACTCATTTTTATAAACACACCATTAACAGAATCTAGAGGAAAAATTAAAAATCTCATAAATGTAAAATTATCTTGTAAGAACTTTATACAGTATGAACACAATTATCTCATAAGAAGATATTGCATATTATGTTTACACATATCTCCATAGATGCAGAGAAGCATTCAACCTCTACAGCTACACTGCAGGTTGTGTCATCAGCATAACAGGGTTTACACACAATGCTAAAGGTTGACCTTCAATAGACAGACGCGGTAAACAATAATATAATGTTCCACACAAGATGCGTCCTCCTCAGAAGTGTATGTACCTGGCTAGTTACACTAAAAGCAGCATCTTATTCATCCAGGCCAGTAGTGTCTGCTAGCAACTTGTGTTATTCAGTTTATGGACAAATATAAAATTCTATTCAACTGAAAATTACACAATGCAAACATGGCATTGTATACCTCCACCGAGGCCCAACAGTCCCCTTGAATTCAATCAAGCCTAATCCAACATCCCTCTAATCTTTAAATCATCCATAACTTCCTAACCATAATTTAAAGATCTACAAATCTAGCATCCACATCATACTGTACTTCATAGATACCAGCCACCTAAATTCACATGATTTTTGTCATCAAGATTCATAAATCATTCACTGAGAAATTAACAAAAATGTTAAAAATTCTGAAATGTAAAAAAAAAAAAAAAAAAATGAGATTCACACCAACAAATGGGGTTTATTCTGACAGATAGAAAGGTATAAATCATGAAAGGAATACAGAAAATGGAAGAGAAAGCATTGTCCAAAAGGTCAGTGAGTAAACAACAGGCCCATGAAGGTAAAGAAAGCATTTGCATTGCGGGGCAGTTAAAAGCAAAGATGTGTTCCAACAGTTATCACCAATCAGCACTTTAAGTCAAATCAAGTGGTTCTGTTGAGCCAAGCCAAAAATACTCAAAGACCAGTGTCAGGGTTCAGAAAATAAGGAATATTACATTTTAAGCTTGTGCTTGTGAAAACACATCTGTCAACCTTACGATGCAAGTTATTAGTGCTGCTCTTGGTATCATAGTAGCACTACCAGCATCCGTACTAATGCAGCGCTGTTGCGTGGCAATTAGAAAGAAAATATTAGAGGAATACCTGAAAAAGCTCCAATTCGGCCAGCATCCATCATTTGTGCAGGGCTGGTCTGAGAGCCCAGAGGGTCTGAATAACCTGCCATGGAGGCTGGCAAGATGGAGGGAAACAACAACAGAGAGGGAGAAAAGGGAAGAAGAGAAATTTGGCAAAGAAGAAGTAGTTGAGGGAGAGAAAGAGGCAAAGATGGATGAAGCAGTCAAAAAGAGAAAAAGAAGGGATGGAGATGATGGAGTAGGTGTGAAGGGGCAAGAAGGCATTAATAATTCAGAGTGGGCGAAGTGGAGGTAGACAACAAGGAGGAAGGAAACATGTCTACGTTTTAGCATATAAAGCTTAGATTTCTCAAATTCATACTCGAATAGCTTTATTGACGTGACGATAACAACATTCTCTACTCCCCTCTGAACCAATCTGATCATGCTGCAGAAGCAAAATTGACTGGCTTCATTCTTTTAAAGTATCATTTTTAATCTTGGGCACTGGTGAGATTATTAAAGTGAAGTCACAAGTCAGTGGTCATGAGTCAAGGTGGAGTTGGGGTGGAGTTTAAGTCGAGTCAAAAGGGATCTGACTCCTGACTCTGTTCTGAGCTCAGTCTGAGTCAGGTGGCTTAGACACACCTGTGGTAATACTTGTTACTTAGATAGTAGTAACCTCTGATATAAATTATTAGCTGTTTCTGTTATTCTGACTACAAATATTAACCACGTCCTTCCTTATTTATGTTTCACATTAAAATCGTTTAAAGGGATAGTTCGCCCATAGTTGAAAATTCAGTCCTTAACCAAGGAGTCGGGGTGAAGCTTCGTAGTCGACAAAACACTTCTGTTGCTTCACAGCATTTATGCATTCTGTTAGACAGCTTCAGTAGCTGAGAGGACTTAAAAAAACAATATTATTTCCACCTTTTATGAAGCAGAAATCTTGACACTTGGTTTGAGCAGGTAGAGCTCTATGGGGTCATTATTACTGTTTTTGGGGTTGCTTTTGCGGACTACGGAACTTTGAACCTTGTCATTGGAATAATGACCGAATTTGCGTTTATAGGTGAACTGTTACTTTAAGACGCCATGACAAAAACTACCAAGGACTGTTGCTCTACTATCATCAGCAATAGTTTTTTGAAACATTATTAATTCATTTAATTTCAATTGGAAGTGTCACCAATGTTCTCCACCTTTTACCTGATAAGAAGTCCGTCGCCAAGGCCTGCTGCTGTTCAAGTGAGTGTGGCCACACCTCTCCCTGTGGCTCTTGGCGCAACGCAGATGTCTGTCCCCCCGGGGTCAGCTTACAACCTGCAGTGACAACATGGATCATCGGTCATTATTTGCACTTCCTCACTGATGACGTGCCGCACATGTGTTATTCAGTAACGCGAGGCTACTAAAATCCACGGGACAAAAATCCACGCACACACACTCACAAATGACTCACACATAGGCGTTTAAAAAACATCAACACTTCTATACAGGTCATCCTATCACGCATAAACTGCTTGCAACACATGCACATGCACCTGCACTCTCACCTGCCAAATTTCTTGCCAAAAGCAGATCTCCCAGTCCCATACAACTCAACATTCAGTGGTGCTTGCCATGTACAGCTCAGTGCCTCTGTCTCTGTCTGTCTCCACTGCAGCCTCAGCTGGCTCTGAGCTACTAACACTGTGTACCCCCAGTAACACGCACACACACACACACACACACACACACACACACACACACACACTCAAAACGCCACAAAAAGAGACACGCACACACACACACACACACACACAAGAATGCGATCACAGTCGGGGAGTCTGGGTTTGGCGTGACGTTTCACTGTCTGTCTGGTCCAGGTCCCAGGCCCCGCCAGCTAGCGCCTCCCCTCGCACTCAGACATTCCCTCCCTCTCTACTCCTGTAGTCACCCTTCAACTCTTGTCCCAGTCTCCAACCAGAGATGCTGCATGGGCAGCAGAGGCCAGAACCCCGACCGGCAGATTTAATGTGGCTGTTTGTATGTGGGAGGTAAAAATCAAAAGGGGGAGAGGAGGAAAAAAGATGGCGAGGGAAAGGCAGACGGAGGGTCAGAGAGAAAGATGAAGAGTTGAATGGAGGAAAAGCAAGGGAAGGGGAGAAAAACAGGAAAGAGGATTTATAGAATGAGGGATAAACACTGGAGTGATGAATGTAGGGAAGCGAACAAAACGGAAAAATAGCAAGGAAGTGCGACAGAGGCGTAACGAATGGAGGGGAGGAGCAGAGGAGAGAAGGAGGGAGGCACCGATGGCTACCCTCTCCAAGCAGCATTCATGGAGGGTGACAGTGAAGCAAACAGACAGGACGCCACCCAAAGTCACAAACGCTTTCATGTATCAGACACACACAGGGGCCATGGCAGGGTGTGTATTGTCTGTCTCGACAGGATGCAGAAAACACTCCGTCGGCAGGGTCACCGATTGATTCAAAACACTCGTGGAGCGTCACTCGTCCTTATGGTCTCGCACTTGTGTGTCTGCCTTGTAAACAAGAATTTGGGGAAATAACAAGAGACTCTCAAGGTCACAGCATAGACGCCCTGCATGGTTAAAGTAGCCAAAATGAGTGCACATAAATGCACTGAGCATTTTCTGGTCGTCTTAGTTAAATCAGTGAAGCAAAAAAAAAACAAAAAACAGGCGGATGTTTCCCCTGCTGTGCTGCTCCGCTGTCCAAGGTGCTGAAATCAGACTAAGCAGCTTTGAAAGGGCAGTCAGGGGCAGTGGAATGAAAACCTCTAATATGTCTCCCTATTTCCATTTTCACCCCTGACAAAACCACTAGGGTTAACTCGGGTGATGTTATTTGCAGCTATGACCACAGGGTGTTTTTGTATTGAGGGGTAGAGAGGTTACACAAATGCATAACCTCAAAGCTGGTAGCTGTCTGACAAGTCCCCATCACTCAAAGAAAACATCTCTTGGGCTAAATTAGCAGTCAGAATTGAAACAACTAGAGTTTAAGTAGATGCCTGGTATAGTGGTTCATAAAGGTCCATCATTTCAATTGATAATTATAACACTGTACAGTAGTTAATTGCAGAGATCTGGGAATGTAGTAAAAATTGCTCCAATATTACCCAAAAGGACATGAAACACATGCAGTCAGCTACTAAAAGAGATCTGAAATAATCTTGTGTGTTATCTTATTTGACATTGAATACAAATACATTCCTGTACAGTGTGCTCACTTTTAGTTTTGCATCAAATAGAGGTTCTGATTAGCGCTGCACAATTAAACAAAATAAAATAAAATATTGCCAAGTGTACTATCCAATGCAATGCTTCGATGTTCTGATAGGTAAAATGAAAGGTCAAATATGTGACATAACAGCAAAAACATGAGGCACTGCAGATCTGCAGATGTGTTCTAACATAAATCTTGTTCTCCAGAGAGAGAGTAAAAAAACATGTTTGTTTGATACAGACCCCGACGACTGTCACATCATCATGATGTTAATGGCTTCCTCACATTTAACATGAAAATTGTGATGCGAAAAAATTATCATTCCAACCAATAATATTGAAATTGTAATATATGTCAAAATAATCACAACATGATATTTTGATGTGATGTGGATGTGGAAGATTCTGCATCGATGCAGGGACAGAGCAGAATAAAGACTCTGCAGCTTATGTTGATCATTGATTGTCTGGCCTAAACTGGACAATAGAGTTACATCACAAGTTTGCTCCCATGCTTTGAATTGTGAGCAGACATTAGGCTAACGTGACTTATGTAGGAAGTATGTCGGAGGGAGGAAGAGATCATCCGCGAGTGATAACAAAAACTCGACCAACTATTTTTTAAATTGGACCACTCGGGGCACATGTCAGATTTTATTAAATTTTGGGAAGCACGAACTGGACGAGACCCACACTGAGCATGAATTCTGCCTCACAACAATTACTAAACACATTTTTACCTGAAGCTTATGTCTGCAACTGTTACAGCAAGCCCAGCTAATCAGCCCAGATCTGAGGAAGTGCTGTCAACTTTGCTGTCTAACTCTGAGAGAGGTGTGGTGCAGCAGAGACGATAAATGCCTTATCTTAAAGCTGCCATGTGAAAACAATATTCTTGTAGATTACAACAATTGTATAGGGCACTGCAGAAGGATCAATGTTTTGTTTTTGTAATGTTAGCATAAGTATTAGATGGACTTTATGAATAATAGGGGAATTTAATCACATGTGATCCCCCTCCTCCGTGACCTCCACTGGCTTCCTGTTTCGGCCCACATCCGAACATACCTCCAAACACTAGTCAGACAACACACCCCAGCGCAAGTGCTTCGTTCTACTACATCAGCTGGCTGGCTGGTACCACCATCGCTGAGAGCAAACAAAGCTCACTCAGCATAGTCGCGACTCTTCTTGTCTTCTTCTGGCGCCTCAGTGGTGAAACAAACTCCTGACCAATGTCAGGACAACAGAGTCACTCACCATCTTCCGCATAAGACTCATTTGTCCAGACTTCACCTCGACCCTGCATAGCATGACCCCCCGCCACCCAAAAAAACATATATGCACTTTTATGTTCTTACCCTTAGCACTTAAATCATTGTACTTATGCACTTAAGGTATCCTTCATAAATAGCAGGTACTATGCTCGAGTGCTTGAAAATTGTTTCTGTTTGATCTATCGGTTTCCTTTCATGTATACTGGAGATTATCATTACTATCTGCATCAGACTGGCCCTAAACTAACCTTCTGTATTTCATCTGCTGTGAAACAGCAGTATTTGTAACATTTTTGGCTTCAGCTTTTTTTATAGGCCCTGTAAATGCAACTGTGCCTGAGGCCTTCCTCTAGCTCAGACAAATTTCGGGATGGTTCAGTTCAGTCCACGACAGAAAATTTCATGCTGAGTTATTCTCTCCACGCTGCACTGTGTTTAATGTACCAGCTATGAACTGCTCAGCCTAAAACAGGGAGGAAGGCTCACTGTGGTGCACTACATGTGAGCATGTGTATGTCTATATGAGGTTTTTTTTGGAACATGAATTGTTCCTCATACTGCAGCTGAGTCAGACCCCGACAGGAGGCTCATTACAGTGTCAGCATTCATCACGACTACTTGACCTTTAACAACTGTCTCTTTACAGACCAGAGGAGATAATCACTGCTGGGCTTCTGTGGTAACACTCAACTTTAGCAGGACCTTTTTTTTTTTACTTTTTATGTTGCAAATTATGTGGCATATGAGTTAAATTATTTTTGGGAAAATGTGAAATAACATAATGTGCATTGAGCTAAGAACTCAAATTTATATTTTGCCCACAGAGATCAACATGACATCGTCTGCTATGCAACAAACAAACCCATCACAAACTAACAAATTCCTGAACTTCCATGAAAAACAGGCTAACTAGGTATCACACAGATAGAAAGCCTTGAAGTCCACACAAGACAAATATCTACAGATAAAATGAGGGAGGATCGATGTAAAATGACAGCCTGTCTAAGTAAAAAGCATCTGCCATAAAAAATGAAATCATGAGGGAATAATACAGCATTCACTTCCAATTGATTACATTGGTCACTGGTCTCGAAATCTGAAGGCTGAAAAATAAAGGGCTGACTGACGATCCAGTCACAAGGAAACAAGTGGGGGGGATAAAACCATCCCTCATGCCAAGTAACCCCAATTAACTAAGTTGGAGAAAAGGAGTTAACCTTGGCCTCTAGTATGCAACACCACAAAAGTGTGACTTGTGCCACGAAGAGTTAGATATCAGATCCTATGTTTAGGAACGGCAGAATTTTCAAATTACGTAAGAGCTGCTGCTGGGGAGGTGGGGGTGCTGACCTCCGCCTGAGGACTAAGTGTTGCAAGACAGACTGGAGCAGCTATCAGTCTGGCGGGTGAACTTTATCCGTGTGAGATGCATCTGAGGACACACTCACACACTCGTGCGTGCTCTGCTGCAGCTACACTAATGTGGACAAACACATGCGCGTACACCCACGCACACACACCAATACGAGCACACAGTAACCAAACAAACACACTAATGTTCAGAGAGAGGCACAGACACAACATGAGGGCAGCCAGACAGCCAGACCCCACGCTCTGTGGACACATGGCTGACCTGAGAGAATAAAAAGGATGAGCATAGCTTCAAATGAACACACACACACACACACACACAGACACACACACACAGACAAACACACACACACACACACACACACACACACATAAGTCTCGCCTAATTCTACTTTTTTAAAGGACACGCTGTAGAAGTGGCAGTGGATCCCTGTGAGGCTTGTTCTTCTGAGGACAGGCAACAGATTCAGGATCAGCTGTGGAGGTGGTGCAGGGGTTAGTGGAGGAACGCTGCCACTCAATCTTTGTTAGGATGACATTCTCACCATCTGAGAATGTCTGAGCATGACTCAGACTTACAGTCCACTTTCTACTCCAGTGACATTCTCAGCAGCAGATTGCACCAGAAAGTCATCTCTTTTTTGCTCACCTTGTTATCAAGATTTTAAATCCAGAAGGAAGTGATTTGGAAGTACAAAACTACTGAGTCACAAGTCTAGTGATGTTTACAGACTGTACCACACTAGAGCATATTTTTGGGTTCCTGTATTCTGTGACTCATCTTATAGCTGCGCACTAACCTGCATAAAATAAAATTACAATAATACGGTTACAAATGTCATCAGCAAGCAGTTTACCATCTGGCAGCCTGGAGTTATTCTTTAGCTAATTACCAAATATATTCCTCCAATCACCCAACCAAAGGTTTAGCTTATCAAAGCTAGATTGTTGCAGCTCTGAACCACCAAATTCACCAATTAAAGTGTGTTTACAGGTTTTGGGGAGTGCTACTGCTCATGTGAAAAAAGTAGTATTAAGTCTTTTGTTGCTCCAGAGGAAAATGCTTGTAATTTGCCTCCAGTGATGTCATAGAGTGGACAAGGTGATCAGTGGGCAATGTAGGAGCCACGTTTTGAAAACTAGGAAGATTATGTGGAATTAAAAACGCAGTATCTCTGGTTATTCTGTTTCATATTGATAATTTGTTTTAAACTGCCTATAATGAGTCCAACATGGCTTTATTACCCACCATGCAGGCGACAGACTGACATCACAGTGGGCAATTTGTAGGGCGGCTTTTCTAACATATTCAGTAGTACCTGTAAACAAACTTTAATGTGTGGTTTTGGTGGAGCTCCTCTTCAATACATTCAACCTAATCTAATAATAAAAGCCACGCACACACAGGAGTCTTCTCATCCTAGCTGACTGGCCCTCTGCTGCCATTGGTGTAGGGCTTGTTATACTGAACTATGCTGGAATATATTGTAACTGAGCTCACCAAACTCAAGGAGAATCAGAGGATTCAGTCTGTACATGTGCACATAGTCCGGAGAGGAGGTCTAATCAGGTAAAGTAATGTGTATTTAAGAGTGCTTCTCCCCACTTCTGTTCTTTTCATATGTATTGTTTCAGGTTAATGCAATCCACTTTTAGCCCTGCTAAAGCTAAAATCACCACGCGTCAAACAGATGTCTGTAGAAGACTGTGCCTACTCACTACCAATGCAACCACTGGTCTCAACTTTTCTGTTTGCCATTTGAATAGTTACAGAGTGAGTATTTCTTTTTCCACGCTTAAAGAAAAAAAGAACTGAATCAAACTGAATAAAAATTAATAGATGTGAGAGATATTATAGTTAAAGAACAGGGTCACGTGTTGAGCCTTTAGAGCTTCTGCTACAACAACATGAAAGGCTAAACACTAACACAGTCAATCAAAGGAGCAACTGTGATGTTCTACTGCTCAGAAGGCTGGAGTGACCCTGTGCCAGGCCTGCCCCAGGACAATGGTCACTAACACTAAAACCAACAGGACATCAACACAGTTATTCCATATTCATGTCCTTGCTTAACACCCTCGCCCAATCTACTTTGCTATTGTTATGTATGCAAATACGAAGCTACCATCAATAACACAGTTTAAAAGACTTGCAGAGCTTCAGTGGGCGATGCTGTTGGTTGGTAGGTATTTACTGAGAACGATCAGCAGTGAGTTTTGGGCTTCACTGACATTAGCTTCAGAGAAAAAAAACAACCAAGTGGAAGTGATTGTACAGTGAAAATAATTTGCGAACATGCAGTAGAGTTGTGCTTTGAAAATGTACATGATGCTGAATTCCTCATGTGAGTTATACAGTACAGGTAAGCGACTCGCCCACCCACCACCCAATTGTTTTTACTAAGCCTTTTATTCTATTTTATTTTTAATGCTGGCTAATATAGTACAACAGAGCTTGTTTTACTCTAAAACAAGCTCTTCACTGACTTATCCCAAACTGGACTATATGATATACATTACAGTTCTGATGTCAAGCCTGGCATCGCCTCGTTCATGCCTTTCATATATTCTCTCAGCTGACTGATAGCCTGTGGGCTAGTCTCCGTCCTCTGTGCTCCTCTGCCCCGCCCTGCTTTCTCCTAGCTGGGGTAGATGAACCACACTGGCTCGGTCACAAACCTCCAAATCAATTTACTTTATTTGTTCATCGTGACAGCTTACTGTGAGTAAGCTTAATACCAAACCTGGCTGTTTTTCAATGTATTTCTATCCCAGATTTTGCATGGCGCCCTATGGTTTGCTTTACCTTAACCGTCTAATCTAGGATGAGCTGGCAGGATAGGCTGGAATCCTGCAGCTGTCCTCGAGCTGACCCCAGCCTCCCCTTGCCCCTCTGCCTCAGCCTCAGCTCCTCAAGCTGGGGTAGACACCATGAACTGGCTGGGTCAGGGCTGCCGCACCACCACAGGCGCACAATGACGGTTCACAGGGAGGACAGGACAGCTTGCAATTCTCTGAGAGGATGAATATTCAGAGAGTCTTGTTGATTCAGCCACGACACAGTATTAATAATGTTCTTTGAATAAGGTTGAATCAGCAGTAGTTCCCTTTCAGTTGAACTTTACCTGAAACTGTCCTCGACAAACTTTCTAAGATTCTGGATGTACTAGGCTTTAGAAAGTAATTCTGGGGCCTCATTAAAGAAACCTCTGAAATAATATGAATGAAACGTTAATTAAAAATATAAATGTTGGATAAGTTAACACTAACTTACTAGACTGTTGAAGAAGCTTACATCTATGTTAGTATGTTGGAAATGCTAAAAATGATGTTAGCCTGTTGAAGAAGCTAACATCAATATTAGCCAGTTGGATAAGATATCATCTAGGTTAGCCAGTTGGAGAAGCTAACATCCAAGTTAGCATATTGGAGACACTAACACTGATGTTAGCCTGTTAGCTTTACATTTCATGAACTATGTATTTAGGGCTGTAACGATACACCAAACTCACGATTCGGTTTGTATCACAATTTTTGACTCACGGTCCGATAAAAAACTTGGGTTTTTTAATTTTTTTTTTTATTAATCATTTTATTCGCGTAACATTTCAATAACTTCTGTATATGATACTCATCTGATAGTATCAGAGGTGCAGTATTGCTGAATACTGAACCAGTGTGAATGGATGAGCCGCTGCGCGTATGGAGGGCGTGTCTATTGAATGGTCGGTTAACTGCACAGGTCCCTCACTCAACTAAATAAAGAGAAATGTCCCACAAAGCAACGTTACAGAACCAAACGAAGGTAATGTAGTAACTGTAACTGTCTTTGGCAACTAGGAAAAAAATACAGCAGCTGTACGGAGAAGCGTCTGTCCTCCCTACAGACTCCTCTTCACATTTCTGCCCAAAAAACAGCCTCTGTCACCGGCAAAAAACTTTAACTCACCGAGTGTTTGTGATGAAAAAAAAACTCTGCGACGGTCAGCCCTCCGGACCGAGACTTCAGTGAACTTTCCATGGAAAAAAAAAAACCCTGACCTCGCGAGTGACAGAGTCAGACAGCGACCTGTTTACTGATGGCGATTATGTAATTATGTAATTTAGAGTGAAAAACGTAACTTTGGTGGTCAGGATCTCAATCATGACACATTATAACAACATCCACATGATTATAACTTATCCGCAGGTTTAGATTGACAGGGGGACACCCAGGAAACACCTTGAAAACACACACGCGTCAACATCATGACGTGTACCGTCACGTCTCTTTAGGAGCCGCAGCGCCAGCTTTCTGTGTGAATTACACAGCGGTTCGTCTTTACTCCAGCGGTGCCTCACTCTGTGTGAACGACCAACGGCGGAGAATTGGTGAACCACCGCTGTGGTGTTTATGTGGCGTCGCTGTGTGAAAGGGGCTACCTATAGCTCATAGGGCTGATCTGGATTGGAAGTTGTGTCGCGATTCTGCCTTCTCACACCGTGAGACAGGTTCGTGGATCTGAGTGTCACGATTTCGGTTTTGATACGTGTGTTATAACAGCCCTAGTGCTTATGTATGTAGCATCTCCTCCACAACACAATAAATGCCTGGGGCCTCATTAAAGAAACGTCTAAAATAATATGAATGAAACGTTACTCAAAATGTAAATGTTGGATAATCTTACACTAACTAACTAGGCTGTTGATGAAGCTAACATCTATGTAAGCACGTTGGAGACGCCAACAATGATGTTAGCCTGTTGGAGAAGCTAACATCTATATTAGTCAGTTGGATAAGATATCATCTCGGGTAGCCTGTTCGAGAAGCTAACATCTAAGTTAGCATGAGGGAGACGCTAACACTGACGTTAGCCTGTAAACTTTCCATTTCCTGGACTTATGTCCTAATGTATACAGCATCCTCTCCTTCACGACACAATAAATACCTGCAACTCATTGAATCAAAAACTAAATGCTTGACTTTTGTTGGCCATTACAGCAAGCTAGCTAGCCAGTGACAAGTGAAGTGAAACAAATCGTTTTCATGGATAGAGGCAGTCTCGTGTACATTCTTACCACAGATACGGACATAACAGGATGAGTGATGAATGACAGAATTAAACTCAGAAACGAGGACAGGACTGCCGTGAGTTGAGGGATTGCTTCAACCTTTGAAACTTGATTTTTAGGACAAGCAGTAAGGAAATCTTTCTGTGATAAGGCCCCTACTGTCTGTTTCAATGTCATGGTATGGGAACTGTATTTACCTATGAAACATCTCATGCTGATTATATGAGAAATACTAAAAATAATTCATTTAATAACACAGTGTACAAACTGAAAGTGAAATGACAGAGTAAAAGGAAGAGTGTGAGGTGCAAAGGCATGGTGAGGTGAGATGCGTCTTGGGTAAAACAGATCTGGAGAAGGGATTAGAGGAGCTGAAGGACTCCAACAGCGTCTCTGAGCGTATGTGGGGATGCTGTCAGAAACAACAGTGTTGCATTAACCGAGCCACATTTTGAAGGGTTTCCCCTTGTATTTTAGTATTCCTCAAGGAATTTCCTGACCTCCTAACTTCCTGAGCACTGAGCATTCTTACAGTGGTTCTGTATGTTCTGATTTATAATTATAGAGGACACTGTGGCCTTGTTTCACTTAGTCCAGCATGCAACCCAGCCAATGTTAAACTTTTTGAAATGTGCCACATATGGACTCGACAAATATGAAACGATACAGCCCACATCAACAAAATGCAAATGCCCACATCAACAGTATAAAGAGGATTCTGTGAATTCTGATGCTGTGGTGGTGAATATGAGAACAGATGTTGATACTGCAACAGGCAGAGAATGTTAAAATCCAGATGTTAAGCCTGGCTGCCATCATGGAGAAATACAAAACATATATTCCAAAACTGGACTGGCAGCCCACATCAGTTTTGTCAGGTGTTGTGCCCATTGGGGCTGGGTATCAATCAAAAATTTTCGATACCGGTACCAATATTGATACCCTCACTTCGATACCGGTTCCTGAACGATACTTTTTTCGATACCAATTTTATAATATCAATTCTAACAAAAAGAAAATTACATAACACATTACAGTACAAATATTAAGTTTTACTTTTCAGCTTTGGTATTTTTCCACTGCAAGCAGTTTTCTTACAGAGAAAATAAACAACAAATAATTTTCAGTGCAAAAGAACACTTGCAAACAAGTGACAAGTCAATGTCTAATGCTCACTGCTACAAACTGAGGACCTTTTCACTTAGCAGTTTTTCTTCAGAAAAATCAACATGTATGCTTTCTCAGGACACAGACAAGCCTGCTCCTGGCTGATGGTGTCTACTGTGAGGAGAAGATAAACATAACAGTGAACGTTAGGTGAGCTGTTTAACCAGCCGACTCAATCGATGAGCACATCTTTACAAGATAAGCTTTATCTGTTACTGTCAATCTCTAGTTAGCGTTTGATTTAGCTAGCTACATAGCCATAAACTAGGCGTTACACACCGGAGTCCGGTGGTGGAGGTTTTGAATCGGCAGCTCGGACTCTGTAACGTCCACAGGTGGACTGAGAGAAATTGGCTGCGGTCCGCTCTTCCTGCAGTCAAACACAGAGCAACTTTCTGCTCTTAAATTGATTCCGTGCTTCATCAAATTAGTCGTGCTGCCGGCTTTAGCAACTATGACTTTTTTGCATATATTGCATCGCGGAAGATCAGTCATCAGTCTTGCTAAAATGGAGCCAAGCTTTTGAGTTCAGTGGCATTTTTTAACCGGTTCGACGACACACACAAAAGTTCACAACACAGATACACGTGAACCCTGTCTGTGGGCGTAACCTCAAAGCGTCTCTGGTAACCTCGTGTGTATTTTTCCTGCATGCCGCAATCACGTGTAACGTTACAGCCAATCACCGGCAGCATTATCAGATCTTGATCACTTGATTAACCTCTGTGCACCGAAACTTGGCACCGAAAGACGAGGCATATTTTGATACTCGGTGCTACCTAAGCATTTTGGTCGGTGCCATAAAAGAACCGAAGTTCGGTACCTAGCCCTAGTGCCCATTGATAGCTACTTCAACTGGCTGGCTGGCTAGATACCCAGCTCCATCCATGACAATCAGCAACTGGTGACAACAGTGTTTGACACTGATCAATAAGTCAACTTACTGAGTTATTGTGCAATGACCCCAGCATATGCTACCCCGACTTTTGAGTCAAGTGAAACTGGCACTTTGGTGGAATGAATATGTAATTTGCTTTGCTACAGAAGGAAAGACAATTCCTCCCCACCAAGAAAAGGGCGACCAGGGACACAATGCCAGGCTGAATGAATGACTTGAAACAAATGGTGACTCATTGTGTGATTGTCAGGCTAGAAATGCATGCTATCAACAAACATTTGGTGTTTGCTTGTGTTGGCATGTAACCATGTTATGATTAATGATCTCACTGTACATGCAGCACCACAGGGAGGATCTCTCTGGGTGGTTGCTGGCTGTGCATAAACAGCAGTATTGATTGAGTTCATGTTCAAGGAGAAGTGCTCCAAAATGTCAACCATTTTGTTTGTAACTGTACATAAAGACGAATGATATGGTAAAAAAAAAATAAACAACCTGATCACTATCATTAACGTTATCAATATGTTCAGTATGTTCAATATGTTCAGAATGTATATGTATTGCAATACTTTTTCCAGAAGGTTGTAGTACAAGAAGAGCACTTTGTTCTTGTATTCATGCACTCTCTTGGACTATTACACAAAATAACAAAATCATATAAAAAAAAATACTCAACAGAAGAAATAAAATCTTTATCTGTGGCTGTAGTCCATCCAGACAATTCATTCAGCGTGGATGAAATACAGGATCTATTGCGAGGTTATTCACAGGAATAACAGATAATGTGCACCCAAAACTCAAATGTCCAAATAGTTGCATACTGGCATTTATGATAATAAAAGTTGTTATCTTACACTAGGGCTGTCAACGAATATTCTAAATTTGAATATATATCCGAATATTTAAAAAAAAACGGAGGAACGTCATTTTGGAGCAATTTTGACAGCCCTATCTTACACGTGAAATCAAAGGTAGTATGGTTATGGTTAGCGATGACGACGACGTGCTGCACTCTTTTCCCCAACACTTCGTCTAGCAGTCATTAGGCAGTGCATGTCAATGTGTTCTGACGGAGTATCTTTGGAGGGAATGGGATTTTTTTACCAGGATAGTTTCAAAGTCTAGTTTACGGCTGTTGTTTTTTTTCCAAATGATTTCCTCTACCGTTAAACTACAGAAGGCTTGGGTGTTGTTTAAAACAGAGAAGACTGTGGAAGATTAGAGATGCAGTGATGGTACAGATTCAGTGCGTGAGAGGGTGATGTGCATTGACAGGCGGTAGAGAACCAAGGTGTATTGGATGTGACAATGCCTCTGTTATGTGTGTGTGTGTGTGTGTGTGTGTGTGTGTGTGTGTGTGTGTGTGTGTGTGTTTATATATCTGCAAGCGGTGAGTGGTTGATGGGACCTGCAGGTTTCTTAAACAAAACACATAGACCCTTCCTCTCTTTCCAGGCTTCATTTCTTTGAATCCAAGCCCACTATGTCATTGTTTTTTCGACACCTCCTCGTCCTCGCCTGAAAACAACCCTTACACTTGTCTGTCTAGAAAGAGAAAACCGATAGAGGCAATCCCTGTGAGTCTATTTCAATCCCACCGTAACTTTCTTTTCACCTCCTTTACGTCGATCTTTGTTGATTTTTATAGGCAGGATTAAGGAGTTTAGCAAACGCAAAGGATTTTCTGACTATCCTCGGTATTTTTGTTCCCTCGTATTTGCATTTCCAGCTGTCACGTTTTTCTAGCACTCCTCCCTGTCATGCATCACAATTCATGTTACTGAGCCGAACAGGGGGCTGCAATTAACTCCCGCCAGCAGGGATTTTGCAGTCAGTACCTGTCAAAATCAACAGATGAAGTGAACAAGTGCACATTTCAATGTGCAGTGGAGAGTGTAGAGATCACTAGTTGCCCATGTTGATGTTTCCCGTCCAGAACATTTCACATTTTATAGCTCAGAGGCAAGTCTGAGGCCGTAATGCTCTCTCTCTCACACACCCTCACACTCTCACAAACACACACACTCTCCCTCTCTCTCTCTCTCTTAAACACATACACACACACATAATTCTGACATGAGAGCAAAGGGTGGACATTTACTTATACACATACACAATCATACAGTACGTGGGGATACACAGATATATGTATTCACAGTGTAACACACACACCTTCACATGTGAGAGAGGCTCACACAGATGAAAAGCTTTCTGTCTCCACAGAAGACATCAGTGAAGGAGGAATTAGGTCTTTCTCCCCGCTTGGGGATTAAAGTTGCATCATGAATATTTAAAGGAGATTTATCCGGCATTTTCTACCAAATCACTTCTTCAAGTAAAACAGGATGACAGCGTGAGTTTATCAAATTATACCAAGATGGTGATGTGCTGAGCCAGAAAGTTGGCCGTTATGGTTTTTCATTCAAATAAAAGGAAGGTGACATTTGAAAAGCAGGCAAGGACGAGTTAGACTTTTCAATGGCACATTAAAAATGTCTGTTTTTCCAACAAGTATCCAATGATTTCAGAGAAAATTAAGGTTTGAAGGTAGTGTGTAGAATTTAGGGAAATCTATTGGCATAAATTGAATATAATATTAACAATTATCTGGTCAGTACCATCAACTAAAATGAAGAACCACTGTTTTCGTTGCCTTAGAATGAGCCTTTCATATCTACAGCGGGGGTTGGCCCTCTTCCACAGAGTCCACCATCTTACACCGCCATGCTTCTACAGTAGACCAGAATGGACAAACCAGACACCGGCTCTAGAGAGGTTTTTCCCATTTTTTTTGATACAATCTGCAACCACACTGCAACATTAAATGTATTTTGTTTGAATTTACGCCTCATGAAAATCCAAAATCCAGTATCTCAAAATAATAGAATAGAACACAAGACCAATCAAAAAAAGGATTATAAGTGTTCATTTATGCACTCAATACTTAGTCGGGGCTCCCTTTGCACTAATTACTGCATCAACGCAGCAAAACCAGTTACTAGTCCTGCTGGAAAAGGAAATCACCATCTCTATAAATAGATGAGAGATGCTGACATCCTTTTCCAGCAGGACTAAAACTACTAGCAACTGGTTTGCTGACCATGGTATTATTGTGCTTGACTGGCCAGCCAACTCGACTGACCTGAACCCCATAGATAATCTATGGGGTATGGTCAAGATGAACATGAGAGACGCCAGAACTGTGAAAGAACTGGAGGTGCTGAGTATGCTAGGAAGGTAAACCTCAAACTTGTAATGTAATGTAATGAAAGTTTAGAAAAGGCATTACTTATAAAGGAAATTTAAGAGGACTACATATCAGTGCAAGTACACAACCCAGGACAGGAGGGATCTACAGCAGCTGATTAAAACCAACCAGAACATCACTGAAACCATCACAGTGAAGTGAGATGTCTGTACAGAGCCAACAGATACTAAAAGACAACACCCACCCAGTCACAGTGTTTTCACCCTGCTGCCATCTGATAAAAGATACAGAAGCATATCTTTTATGTATGTAGCTTAAGGAATTACCATTGGCATTTTGGATTGACAGAGCGTCTCGAGCACAGCAACAAAGTGAGAAAAACAAGAAAATCCAGGCAGAGGGCTGCAGGGTCTCTGCAGATACGAGACAGTAACACGCCTTTTATTCCCATTCCAGTCTCCCTCTCTGTCTGTTTCCGTCTTCTTATGAATTTAACGTTGTCACATCTCACTACATCTGGCCTCCATGACATGCACTGATGTGTTGAAATCAGTCTTGTGATGTTGGGAAAGCGGTGTGCAATGACGCAAAATACAAATAATTTAATATTCCCCTCAAATGCATTCAAAATGTAGTTACGAGCCTGTTTTGCAAATGTGAGGAGCAGACAGGTCAGATATTTGTGTTCAGGGAATGTAGGGAAAGTCAAACGTTGTAAATTATGACAATTATAGTACTGATACCTAAAAAATCTACTTAAGTACAGTAATGGAGTATTTGTACTTTACTACTCTGGATATTGGGACTATTAAAATTCCAGTTGGCCTGACACTGTGAATACATGTATGTGTGGATCAGCGCTTCCACTATAACAACTGGAGAAATGCATTCTCAACTTTTAAAACTTACTTTTAAAGTCTTTAAATGATTTCAATGTGTGAAGCCTTGAATGCTACAGGGAGAGTAAAGAAGAAGCAACAGGATTACAACTGAGACCCACATTATGTCAGGCAGTGCCAGTGCCACTACTGGTGGCACAGATCCCAGCAAGTGAAAAATCAGCTTAGCAAACGATTTGAAAAGTCTCCAGAGGGTTTTTCATGTCTGAACTGATGTCTATCATTCTTACTTAAGAAATACTGCCAACGGCACCACTATGGCTCCTCTTACCACCACTTTTGAGGATTTGAGACTAACAAGTACATCACCAACCCTTTTTAAAAACAACATCTATAAACGGTAAGGTCGTAGCTAATTTAATTTTAATTAATAATTATTTAACTGCGTTATAAACCATCAGTATTTTAAACATCAGTTGCAACAATGAACAACTGCTTAATAAATGGTTCAAGCATTTCAGTGTTAACAGTGAGATAATTGTTAACTTAAGTTTCTTAAAGATGGTTATTATACAGCGTTACCAATATCTAGAAGACCAAGATATTTTAACTGGATATGTGATCATTTTGAGCTGCCAGGGTCACAAAATAAAAAGCAGAAGGATCACCAGAGTCATTAGGATTCATCCTCTGGAGATCATGAATATCTACAGAAAATGTAATAAAACTAAATCAAGAGTTTTTAAGATCTTTCATTCAGGACCACAGTGGTGGACCAGCTGCATTCTGATGAACTGAGTTAATTATGTAACATCTTAATTCAGACGATCAATAATGTATGAAACATGCTGCAGGCATTACAGGAGTTCAAGGTCCTCAGATGATGCATGTCCTCACTGTGTGGGCAGATGAACATAATGTACTGCACTCTTGTGGAGGTCCATCTATGCATTATGTACAATACTCCTCAGATCTCCAACTCATTCTTATTCCTATTTTTGAATCTTCCCTCCCCGTATATACAGTGGACTCTTTAAGGGTGATGTAGGGGATCAGCTGTTCAAGGTGAGGCTCTCCTGGGGTTGAGATGTTTGTGCATGTAAGTGTGTGTTTGTGGTGTACACTCTGAGCGGCACGGGACAATCCCTACACTGAAGAGCACATCTGCTTACACAAAGGACTTCTCCCTCTATTTTCCCCCACTACATCAGCCCACCTCATCTCTAGTTCAAGTAGGACAGGCTGCCCCAACTACACTCTCACAAAGAAACAGACCCATGCTGACAGAGAGGATTGCACAGGTCATGTTGATCTCTAGAGGTTAGAGTTTCCTGGATGGTAAAGCACGAGCAACACTGTTACTCGTCTCAGAGCTGCCCTGCTGGGAGTGCACTCAACCAGGCCAAAGATGTGTTGAAGGGAATTTTAATAGGGGTGAAATGAAGAACTATTTTGATCACCTCTTTCTGTGCTTGCAGGTGTGTCGAACTATGTCAGTGCGTGGGGCAGGGCTAGCTTCCCTCCTCTGTGCAGCGACTAACCTCCCACTTGAATTGTAAGGAAAAAATTGCATTGTAATATAGGACTTTTTTACATTTACACACTTCAATTTGATGCTGATCCCAATTAAAAATATGGATCTAGTGGAATATGTTTAAATATGTTTATTTGATATTGGATTTGGCCTCACTGAATTAAAAGGGGACTGTTGGGCCTCGGCAGAGGTACAGTCTTGGCCAAAAGTTTCCATCCACTTGTAAAGGACATGTATGTCATGGCAGTCTTCACTTCCAATGATTTCGATCGCTCTTATGTTTCTGTGACGAATGAGTAGAACACAAACTACTTTGTCACAAAAAACCTTCAACATTTAAAGAAAATTCTGTGGTCCCAAGAAGCAAAAAGCCATTTGGCCACAATGAGCAGCAATTTTTTTGGAGTAGAGAAGGTGAGGCATTTAACACAAAGAACACCATAACTACATTCAAGCATAGTTCTGGTAGTATTGTGCTGTGGGGCTGTTTTGCTGCCAGTGGATCTGCTGCTCTAAAGAAAGTAAATGAAATAATGCAGAAGGAGGATTATCTCCAAATTCTTCAGGAAATCTTAAAATCATCAGCAGAAGATTGGATCTTGGGTGCAGTTGGGTGTTGAAACAGGACAATGATCCCTAACAAACATCAAAAGTGGTACAGGAATGGATTAATCAGGCTAGAATTAAGGTTTTGGAATGGACTTCCCAAAGTCCTGACTTGAACCGTGCTGAAGAAACAAGTCCCTGCCAGGAAGCCAACAAATTTAGTTGAACTTCACCGATTCTGTCAAGAGGAGTGGTTAAAAATTCTGCCTGAGGACTACCAGAAGCTTGTCGATTACTTTCAAAAAGCTAAATTAAAGTGAAAAGAGCCATTTAACCAAATATTAGAAATACTAATTTAGTCACATTTTCAGATGTGTAATAAATTCATTTCTGAACCAAACTCCATGAAGTTTTTTGTGACAAAGCATGTATATGTTCCACTCATTCATCCCAGAAAAATGAGAGCTGTAGAAATCACTGGAACTGAAGAATGCCATGATATACATGTTCTTTACGAATGGATGTTAACTTTTGACTGTGACGTGTTCTGGTGAGGACCATTCTTGTACTCAGTTTACAAAATGTAAGACAGCAGTGAAAAACACACATTGGGTTGAGTGCTAATTAGCAAATGTTAGCATGCTAACAGCCTAAATTAATATGGTGAAGACGTTAACACCATATCTGCTACACATCAGCATGTTAACCTGCTTAACATGTTAAGTTAAGTTGATGTTGATGAACTGTAGTTTAATAACAGCTATAGAAAATGTAGATGAGCCTATGTCATGCCATCGCTTTCAACTCAAGCCTTTTATGTATGGAACCTGACAGTCAGCCACTGATTTTGGAAGAGGAGCTACTGTATAAAATACTTATAGCTGGCAAACCTTTTAAGAGAAGGCAGACTCCCCTTTATTTCCTTTTCGATGAGTATTTTTAAGCCATGGAGAGAAGGACAAAATTACTGTTTTTTTTCTTTTCCTCTTTTCAAAGAAATGAGGGAGTAACAAAGAAATCTTTTTTGTAACCAGAAAGGCACATCTCTCAGACGGAATAGAAAACCTTTTCCCTGCAGCACGCACTAATCTCTAAGCTTTGCAGTGTAAAAACCCACTGCCTCTAAAGGTTACAGCCAGGATGACTAAGCGCCTTGTTCTCTTCAAAAAGCTGCTAAGATATAAGAATATCTGAAAAGAGGAAATAATGCTGCATATAATATAAAAGGCTGCGAGGGACAGGAACAGAAAAGGAACTACGAGAAGGAAAAGTACAGCAGTTAGACATCAGACTGGAGGTTAAGTCCAGGTTGGTTAGAAGAAGAAAGAGAAACCAAAAGCCAGGTAAGTGTGTGTTATATATTGGTTTATTAGCACAAGGTGCAGGCAGACAACAGAGAGGCACGTCTATAAAAAAGGACAGTCCGAGAAAAGAACACATCAAACTGGCTGGCTCTGAATGTGGCACATACTGTATGGGATGTTTCTATGCATCTAAAACGTTAAACATTCAAAATGTATAAGTAACACAAAATAGAAAGAAAAATCTGCTCAACCTCTGTTGTGTCTGCAGTTGACCTTGACTTCTGACCCCTGTAAATATCTCTAAAGAGGTCTTTAATAATCTCATGTGTGTATGGAAGGATCAGAGGAGGATTATACTTGTTATAATGAGTGGTGCTCTGCCTGCTTCAGTACAGTGACAGATGGAAATGTGATAAAGTTACACTCTTCACACTTTAAAATTTCATTTTATTAAGCCAATGCCATAAAGGAATGAAACATGACTACGTCTCATTCACAAATGTTTGACTGACTGAATGAATTTGTTATCTACACAGTCACAATATACAGCCACAGACACAACAGACATGTAGCCTTATTAGTATGCAAACACAGTGAGTAACTTATATAAATAATCATCTGAAGTATCAGATCGATTCAAGCAAGGACTGAAACCAAACAACATATTACAGTGACGTGGAACAGAAGGCAGCTGAAAGACTACAGGGACATTTCTTACATTGTTTACATATATGATTGTCTACTGAAGGCCAGGCTTTAGGATTTACTTCTACATCGATTTGGTTAAAGAACGTTTAGTAACGTAATAGTGCAAAGCAGACGCAGAGTCCAGGTTTCACAGCTCAGGGATTTTCAAGGTTTTTGAGAAGTGACCATCGAAGGGAGAAGAAGTGTTGAAAGCATTCAATTGAAAGACAAAGACAGAAAAAGAATACAAATAGTCCTTCGGCGGGTTAATACGTGAGGGTTTGTTTGTGTGTGCTGGTTTCCAGGTGTTGAAGGATCCAGCTTGAAGCGTTGGCAACACAGTTTGAAATCTGCCAGACAGGAGTACAAGGGCTAGCTGCTGAATGGTGTTTGTGCCCATGACATTGTGTGTGTGAGTGTGTGTAAGGACGTGAACTTTTGAACCTACTATCTGCTTCAGTGTGATAGTAAGACAAAGAGGGAGAGAGAGCAGAAGGTCTACAGATGTGTGTGACTTTTCATTTTTAATAATTTGTTTATGCCACCGTGGGCTTTAAAATATGTAAAGTTGAAATGATTTTGTATACTGTATACTTTTGTTACTATAGGACAAATTTGCAAATAGTAAGTGATGAGAAAGAAACAGACAAGTAGAGAACATTTCATTGGACACAGTGGGACTAACGGCAGTCATTCTGACTTCACACAAAAACAACACAAAATGACAATTGAATTTCAAATCTGTTTGCCCAGCAGAGAGGATCACAGTGTGCCAACGCATTATGTGGAGGAGCAGCGTGTGCCGCATGGTTTTGTGTGTGTGTGAGCATGAAAAACATAAAAAAAGTTGCTGTAGCTCCCTCAAAGGAACAGTTAACCTAAAAATTATCATTATCTACCTTCACTCATGCTGATGGAAAGTCAGGTGAAGTTTTGTAGTGCTCAAATCATTTCTGGAGCTTCACAGTAAAACAGCATTGCAGCATTCTCCTAAACAACTGGAGTGGCTGGGTACTAGTTTAGCTAGTGGCAGCTTTGGCATAATCCAAGTCTCAGGAAACCCCAAGATCCCAAATTCATTTGAAAAGACTTTATCTACAGGCTTTTTAAAGACCAAATCTTCACTGTGGGTGTCAAGCTAAAGCGCACACCCCATCCTAAGTGCTGAAAAGCATGTCCAGGGTGTAAATAACATCTTTTCATATCAATTTGGGACCTCAGGGCTTCTAGAGACTTAAATTACATTGGCGAGCTGTACGGAGTCATTTCATGTTTTTTAGTTGTTTTTCCTGCTTTAAAATAACTCCGGAGCTACTTCAGTTGATTAGGAGAATGCTGCGACACTGTTTTGCTGTGAAGCTCCAGAAATGCTTTGAGGACTATGAAACTTGACTGACTATCCGTCAGCATGGGTGAGGGGGCTGACCGAATTCACATTTTTGGGTAAAATGTTCCTTTGAGTGCAATTTATTTGCATATCCACACGTGACATTTCGAGCTATGTTCTTCTTCAGACTCGGTTGAACCTACAGAGACGCCATCTTTAAATGCAAATGCTTTTTTGAGATGTTTTTAAAGATGGCTTCTCTGTATGCACAAGTAACTCTGAAGAAGAGCTTAAGCTCTAAACGTCACTTGTGTATAAATTGCATTTGTGGGTGTTACATTGTACAGTGCTTACTTCTTGTTTTCATTTAATGTAAATTTGCATCTGAATTTGTGGCTATTTTCATTCTCATTTATTTCTTGTCTTGTCATCCTCTATTCATCCAGCACCTGCCTGAACATGTCTTTGGATGTGCGCGTAAGCATTTCCTCTGTGTGTGTGTGTGTGTGTGTGTGTGTGTGTGTGTGTGTGTGATTTCAGTAATGTACATTCTTGTACTCAACCTCAGACTCTATCCTTCACACTGAATCAAAGGAGCCATGAATAGAGATGATAGTGTGTGAATATGTGTGTGTGTTGCACATAGAAAGAGGGAAGAGGTGCATGGAAGCGTAAGCACAGCTGATTGACAGTCGGCATGGCGATGGAGGTGGGTTCTAGTCCTCTGAAGCATGGGGATTGGGTAAGAAGGAAAGAAGAAGGGAAGATAGAAGTAGGGTAAAAAAAGTGGTGATGACAGCAATCAAGAATACGGGACGGGAGAGTGAAAGATGTAAAAAAAAAAAAAGGGCATCAATGAAATAGAGTTCATTCAGAAAGAAGAAGTGAAGAAAAAAGTGGCATGAAAAAGAAAAAAAGAATAAGAGAAAGGGATAAGGGGAAAAAGGAAGAAAGCAGGTTAGTCCAGCTGTCATAAAATTAACTCATGGAACAAAAGTCAAATACTCAACCAACATGATTTATCTCATTCAACTGCTCGTCATCTTATAAGCGTCAAATTTTTGGAAAAATACTCTATATGATATACTTGTCTTAACGTGCCATGCAGAAGGATCATGCATCAGAGGTGACATGCAGCATCTCAACACAAACAGTACACACTCATACGTACACACATCTGCATTTCCTCTGTCAGGATTCCGCTTACACTCTCAATTCTTTGACCCAGTTTCTACTTATACCGCCTGCGTCCTCTCCCCGGGGTCCGCTGGAATAACAGTGATGAATGGATCCAACGCACCTCGACACGGCCAGATGCTCTATCTACTAAATTAGGCCCACTGAAAAATAAAACAACCCAGCCCACACTGTACTCTCATTACTGATGCAGTGTGGGAGATTTGAAATAAAGTTTAAGCAAAACTTAAACAGAGCATCCTGACAGCAGCAGCAGCCTGTCCATTGGACATACAGACATGCAACAAATGCACTGTAACCATGGTAACACAAGCTACCCATGCCATGCGAACGGCCCAGCAGCTAAGCAGTGAACATGCCAACACAGACATCTGATTTACATGCCGACCACTCCTCCCACTGTCAACAGCATCCACCCCATCAAGGCTTCCAGTCATCACAAAGGGCCACACTGTACATGATGGCATTGGGCAGGTTTCACAGCTCCATCCTTCCCACAGTGCACTTGCATCAGATGGAGAATATAGATGCAGCTTTGCCCGAGGGACACAGAAGCAATTAGTATCACACTTCCATAAAGTTGGAGGATTTGAGGAACGGATTTTAAAGAGAGTGGTCAAAATAGAAGCAGCAAAGACTGACTTATCCTGACTTTTAATGGATCAAGCCAAAATCACTGGATATACTCTGAATAGTGTTTTTCTGTGGCCGCTCCCTGCGCAATAAAAACCAAAGCTGCATGTCTTTTAATCGGCATGTTAGCACATATCTTGTCTTCAAAATGAAGTAGACCCAACCCTGATGGCCTCATTAAGTATTTTCTCAGAGCTACTATGGAGCCACAGAAGACATTACACGTTCACCACGTTTTTCACACGTGTCTTCGTTGATTCTAACCATGACAGGTTAACTGAGCTTTATGTGTATTATCACTGGACTACTAACTCGATTCATAGGTAAACATGCAGTACATATACAGTAAGGTCTAAAAGTCTGAGACCACATTGAAAATTCACATAAACCTGGAAATAATCAGAAAGTTTGAGGATTCAGAAATAAAGTCATTATTGTCATTCTTTTGTTCTCATTCTAAGCAAAGAGGGTTTTTTTTTCAGTGTAAATCATGGCTAGTCTTAACCAGCAATCAATACATGGAGCTCAGTTCCCTGAGAGATAGAAAAGCAACTTAATCACAGATCCAGAATTTACTAAAAAACAACACAAGACTCCAAATCAGCAGTCGTCCTGCCAGAAGAAGGCTGTTTTGTAGGGGATGAAGAGTAACTTCTGAACTCTTCTCAGGAGCTATACAGGGACAACCAGCAGAGGTGGGCTAAGAAATACCAGAATTTCACAGTGGATGATGAAAAAAGGCCTATTTACTAATGAATCACAGGGATGGATTAGTATCAGTATCAGAAGGGTCTATGTCAGGAGAGAGACAGGAGAGACAATGATACCACAGAGTTTCAACCTAAAGTGAAACATGGTGCTGGAAGATTCAAGTCTGTGGCTGTTTTCAGACTGCTGTACAGAACTGACTCCACCCTGACCGAGGAGGAGCACCACTCCATTCTTCAGAGACATGCTCCACCCTCTGGTTTGACCTTCCATCTTCATACTGTGGCAGGATAATGAGCCCAAACACCTCAAAGCTTTGACACAACGACTGGAAGACGCCAACTATAATTCATCATTTACGGGGACACTTGAAGACTGAGAAAGCCAAAAGTCCTCTGTGACATCACAAGAAGCTTTGTGGAACACTGTCAGATCAAGCTGCGACAACATGAGTCAGCAGGTTTTACAGTAACTTTTGGAGTCCGTGCAGCTTGAGTGCATGTGGTCATTAATGCAAAAGGGAGACAAACCAAATACTAAGATATTCTGAAAAGATTCAACTCCTTACTCAAACTGTTAAACCGAGATTATTATCTGTAATCGAAAAAAAAAAAAATATGAGCCTGTTACATCCAAAACAATTGCAAAATAGAATATCTGGACTAGTTGTCCCAGACCTTGTGCCTTCCTGTATGACAGATGGATTGATGAAGAGGAGCAAAGACAGGTTCTTACAGCTTGGGTGAACATCAACTCTCTGAAAGGTCATTGACGTAAGCTACATTTTTTTCTTATCGGGCTGTTCGTGGAAGAAAAACAGCTCACATTTTGTCTGCATCATGGGCTCTGATCACAGCTGTGTGCGGTCACCTACAGTGCAGTCGTTCACTTTGAACACATACAGGATGTGAGTGTGGGCTAACCATACACACAAACCTAAACAGATCAATACCAGCACTGCCCTGCTGCTGAGTGGAGGGAGCTGTATAAATACATAGGTTGTGAGTTGGTACTTTTAAACTAGTTTTGAAGGTGAACTGAGCTGTGATTTTGAACAACATGTCGTGATTTGCAGATATGTGCAGCTGCTGGGTTTGCGTGTTGTGGAGGAGTGAAGCAGCAGGGTAGACTTTAAACACCAATATATACCCACATGCAAAATCCCTTTGCTGCTAATGACATGCACTGCGCCGCTGCAGTTTCTAAATGAAATGACTGAATGACAAAAAGAAACAGCGAACCAAAGAACAGGAGCATGTGTGGAGTAAGTATGTTAAAGCTGAGAGATGGGGAAACAAAGAAGACCAGAGTACTTGAAGAAAATATGATCTGGTTTCAAGACACACACGGACACACACACACGCACACACACACACAGATGCGCAAAAACACTTCTTCTTTCAGTCTATTTTAGTATAATCAGGCAGCCAGAGGGGATACAAAGGGTTTGTTCATTAGAAACAAAAAATATTCCTCTCCAGAGCTGCATCTCCTCTCTGCAGCTAATCATCTCCAGCACTATAGATAACACTGTTGGTACCATCATGAGCAACAAAAGGACTCCTGAGTATAAGGGACTTGTGCAAGTGAGCCTCAATGATCATGTTATTCCATTTATGAATAAGAGTGTGAGTGATATTATCAGTAGGGGTGCACCGATCCGATATTAAGATCGGATATCGGCTCCGATATTGACAAAACGGCTGGATCGGGGATCGGTAAAATGAAACAGATCCACCGGCTGATCCAATTTTTTTTTTTTTCGCCGTCGCAGCACATCCTACGTCATTCGTCAGCGTCAGTGTGTCGCATGCTGGAAGAGCGCAAGTTGTTGTTTGACCAACTCTTTATTAGTTTATTCTCAGGTTCAGCTGCTATGTTTTATTTTGTATTCCTGTTTGCAGGACGTTACACTTACGTCACATTTCTCCGCTGATTAGCTAGTAGCCCCGCCATCAGTTGTTAGCCTCACCGGTCAGCTGTTAGCCTAGCAACGCTAACTTTCAAACCGACGTGCTCAATACTATGTGGGCTGTCCATCATTGCTCCGTTGGTCCTCCCTCCACCACAACCTCAGGGTTATTCACCGCCGGGCTGCTTTGTCTCCTCCTCTGCTGCTGCGGTCTCCCCGGCTCGCAGCGATGCTGAATGGTCGGCCCGCTGTGTGCACGGAGCTTCCAGACGCTAGTTTGTTTACAGACGGTGCTACTGACTTCGGGGCTAGTGTTCCCTCCGTGCTGACTGACAGGCGCTCCATTTATTCTTTGATTTGTTTGTTCAGGCGCTATATAAATTAAATGTATTATTATTATTATTATTATTATTATTATTATTATTATTATTATTATTACTATTATTATTATTATTATTATTAATGTTACACATGTTTACAATGTTCGGCAACTGTTTGATTATTTTGTCTTAGTTAGGAAAGTCTGGTGCCTTTAGTCCCTTTCACATGGTGGAAGGTATACAGTTTATTATTAATTCAACAACGGTATCGGATCGGTATCGGGTATTGGCCGATACGCTCAGTCCAGGTATCGGTATCGGATTGGATCGGAAAAACTGGATCGGTGCATCTCTAATTATCAGGGTGAACAATTTGTCGTCTCTTGTCAATTAGGAATCACTTTCATGAATTTACTATCTAATTAGAATGAAGCAAAGAGAAATGTATCTGAAGAGGACCGTTCTCTTCACCTACAGCCTATGGCAGATATAACCGCAGACTTCCTAAAATCTATTCTTTTATTCCGGTGTCAGATCTGTGTTTTCTTGCACACAAGGTAACTTTAAGTAAACAATTTGACTACTTTGCTTTGCTCTTTATAAAAAACCAAAAACACAAAAAGAAAGCAGCAACAGCATTTGAGAGCATACTGTAATAAGAAAAGAGACATTTGTAGAAACGTTTCCCACATCATTGCCTTTTTGTAGCCACTTCTATGCCTTATTCTCTTCAGCTCAACTGCTCAGACTGAGCAGCTGGGAGGACAAAAGTAAGATCAGCAGCCTTGTGCTTTAAGATGACAGTGAATGGATGCTGGAGAGCAGCTCATATCCTGCTCTGAATGGCCACTAACAAGACTGTAGCGTACACACACCCATACACACACACACACACACAGAATCAAACTGAGGACAAGAACAAGAAAGAAGTAAACAAGGTAGAGAGACAAGAGGAGACTAACGGGCCACTACTGGTGGATGAAGATGACCAGGCAGCCTTAGCAGACTGACCGACGGCAGAGGGAATTGTTGGATCTTACCAGGCTTTTGTGCCCCATGAACTTCCTGCTCTCCATTCTCCAACGCAGTACCCGAGTCTACACATATACACACACACAGCACACACACAAAAACAGGCAAACACATTACAATCCCTCTGAGTGCTTGACGAGATGGGAAATCAAACTGAATCATATTGGTTTGTACAGCGGAAATATGACAGACCGAGGCTTAAATGGAAACAACCGACCCTGACCCTCTGTGGCTTTTCTAAAAGGGCACCTCACAGTAGTCACTGAGCATTAGTTGTGTGTGTTGTCTACCGGTGGATGAGGATGGTAATGGGTGTGTGTGTGCTGTGTTCTGGTCAGGCTGTGGCAGACAGAGGGCAGTGCTTATTGGCTGGTGTCAGTGAGGAACGCACAGTATACAACACACAAACCACATTCTACATCAACAGCTTTACACCAAGGCTCTGACACACGAGGACAAATGACTCAAACACACATGCACACACACAACACTGATTTCGCTAAATGGTAAATGACCTGCTTTTATCCAAAGTGCCTTACAGTTTGCATCTGACTATTCACACACAAATGGCAGGAAGCTGCCGTGCAGGTTGATGCTGGTCTAACACCTGGCAGCAAGCTGGGGCTCAAAGTCTTGCTCAAAGACACTTTGACAAGGCTGGAACTGAACATCCACCCGATGATAAGTGGACGACCTGCTCTACCCGCTCTACTGATGAGCCACAGAGGGCAACGAGCCTGCAGTAAGAAGCAAGTTCATCAGTGATCATGTTCCTGGATAACCAGTGTCAGCTGCTTTCAAAAGGCAACACTGTGAAACTATTTGTCTTTAAAATAACAGCTTCAACATCATTTTAATGTTACAGTGACTTTTAATAAGCTGAATGGTTTCACTGTTTCAGCCTCTCAGCTGACTCTGCTCGGACAACCACCAGGGCTTTGTGGTGTTCGGTCCGGGGCAGAAATTGGGCACCAGAACGGGAACCAGGTGATCGGGCAACAGACTTAACAGTCTTTAGGGACATCATGACAGAGATAAAGACACAGAACAGGGCTCTGACAGAGAAAGCTAACAGAGAAAAAGAGAGACTGAGCAAATCAGATGTCGGTGACATAGAATAGCAAGCAATATTAGCTGGCTTGCTATGGTGCTCCTACCATGGGTGAGTAGGTTACATTGTTAAATGGTTTCTTTTTGTCTATATTGTTTTGGCTGATTGGTCAGTGGGCGTTAACCCTCATATCATGTGTTGTGACACAGCACGATTCACTATTTCAGAAATGCATGCAAGTTTACATGCAGCCACAAAGCCATAAAAGCAAGACCATTCACACACATTCACAGTACATAAACACACACACTAACATTTCAATGTGTAGGCATGCAAAAAACCTGAAAATTGCACATGCAGCAACTTACACATGCACACACAACGTTTAAGTCATTTGTGTCGAAACAAGAGGACACGAATAACAGAGCAGAAACAAGCGCACAGAACACTGATCAAACGCACATCGGCCATGTGAGTGCACATAAAGTGTGCGTCAGGACGCCAGAGCAACAACTGTGGTCATAAAACACAAAAACAAACTGTGCCTCCTCCGTCTAGCTCTCCTGCTGACAGAGGACAATCATTTGCGGACTGCCTCGCCCTGCTGTTTGGCACTGTGTGTGTCAGCATGTCTGCGTTTGTCCGAATGCACACATCGTGCCACAGTTGATCACTGGCAACACCACCCACGGCCCGTCCTACAGCCGGCTGTCACTGACGAGTGCCCGCACACAGTCTGACTGTCTGACCAGAGTGTCGGGGGGAACCAAAACAGGCCCGAGAGCTGAGTCAGCCTCGGTTAACTGTCACTTCCTTTTATCTGCTTATTCACTCAGCTCTTTATTTGATCCATCTACGGTGTATCTATGTGCTTACTCACCTCAAAAGAACCCTATCTTCTCTACCCATCTCTTTTTTATTGCTTTGTAGTGAGCAAACCAACAGGACAGCTTGATAAAAGGTCTTCAAAAGTCAATTCTGAGCAAAAAGTAACACCCATATTATTGTGAACCACTAGAAGGTCTCAGGTGCTTCCATTTTCAGAAAAATGTACTTCATGATTTTCTTTCTTTGCTGTGTTTTTAGATGAGTAGTGTTGTATTTCTTTCTTGTATCTATTCATACAAATTCCTCCTACAGATATTTAGTGTATGGAGACTCTTTTAAAAGTGATTTATGTTGTAATAATGTGAGAACAAGTGTGAGGTGTGCATTCTGTGGCTCAGAGTACAAGAATAAAATGATAGGGTGTCCAACTTGTTATTACTGCATTGCTTCTTTCATGTTGTCCTCAACACCCATTCTTCCGCAAGCTCATTCTTGCTTATATGAAGGGCCGCAGACAGTAGCAGCAGACTGAGTTATAGTTCTCATACGTGCAGACCTCGGAGCTAAACTTTGTGCATCTTCACTGGACAGAAACCGCTCAGAGCCGGGACACATTTTCCTGCCACACAGCCAAACTTGTGAGATATCTAACAGTGACCGCTGCTCTGCTTATCTTCAGGCTACTATCTTCCCTGCAGCTGAATGGCACACCAACGGATCCAAAATGGCAGCCAGTGTCATGCAGTGCCTGATACTATCAGTCATTGAGGAGCAGCTGCAGTTCACGTTTCATAACACAGATCTTCATCCCGCCCAGGAGAGGTTGAATCAGATACAGGGGTTCAGTCAAAGGCATGATGTCATTCGGTACGATTAAGTCCAAAGACAGACGGGGGCTGCCTGCTGCTTTTACTTTCATAAGTGGAGGAAATAGCTCAGGGTTGGGTTAAACAGGAGATGGAGGATGTTAAAATAATCCATGCATTACATATCGGGAGCTTTGGAACGTCTTTCAGCTCATTGGTTTGCTCTGTGTCTCATACATTTGTAAAATAAGCATGTTTGCTGACACAGCTGTCGTAACAACTTAGCAACGTGACCTTGCACCAAAAGTGCTTTAATCTCGGTCTGCTGCTGGCAATGGACAAAAATCCATGAACTGATTTCATTTCAATGCAGCTATACAGAAGTTATCCAGAATATAACTGTTATACAGTATATTACTGTTTAACCTTTAATTTACTGCGTACAAACGGACAAACAGAGAAGTCAGTGAAACCTGGCTGAGCATGACATGCAAACGAAAGCTCCAGAAAACAGCTTTCCAGCCCCTTGAGTTTATTTTGTCAAACTTTCTAAAGGGAAACTATCTGTGTGATAGATACCTGTAGCACCACATAATGTTATAATGCCCCATTATGTTATAACGCCCCATTATGTTATAACACCCCATTATGTAATAATGTAATACATTTTCAATTCATTATGTAATAACGCCGCATTTTGTAATAATCTGCCACATTTTGTAATAAAATTCTTGAACGCAATATGTAATAACCTTTGCCGCATTTTGCAATAAGTTCTTACGTCAGTAATTACAAATTGAAAGTGTTGCACTTTTTTATCAAGAAAATGTAATAATTTGGTGCATTGTGTAATAAACCACCAAAATGGATGTCTTAATTAGAAAAAAACATTATACCATCAGAACGACACTGACTTTAAGCATACCAGCATGAATGGTAAATATGAATTAATTTTAAAAACTAGTTGGATGTTTCATTGGTCAAATCTACATCAAACATAACTGAATTCATATAGAATGTGTTTGAAAGCTCATGGAGACAAAAAACTGCACTACATGAGTGTTACTGGCACGAACATTATCAGTGTACTGAAATGGTGGAGGACATACACACATGCAATCTGGATAATGTTACGCAAATATTGTACGTGGTAGAAAGCAGACAAAACACGAACACAAATATGGAACAGAAAATATAACAAATGTTGCCCTTTATCTGTAGTTATAGGATATGTAAAACAAACCTTCAAAATATATATGAGTGAAAAGTAGTCTACAGACAAGAGCTGACAACTTTTTCTCTAAATTCTAGCAAAGAAAAAAGTAACTCGCTCAATACATTTGAAATTGTTAACTGTAGTAGACAGTACCCAAAGGGTATTGCTGCCATACCAGAAAACAAAAAAATATTATCATTATAAGAATTGCATAACAAAATGTGGCAGAATATTACAAAATGCGGCGTTATCACATAATAATAAAAAATGTATTACATTATTACATAATGGGGCATTATTACATAATGTAGTGCTACAATACCAAACATGCTGAGTGTGAAAAGTGTTGTTGACATTGGCGATTATTTGTTGTGTTTATTTTTTGTTGATGACACTTTTTGCTCTTGCTCTATTCATTTAGGAATTCAAACGCTTTGCTGCATGAGACCTCGTGGACAAGAAACTCCTCCTCTTCTTAATGCTTTGGTCACACTCCAAGACTTTCAAACACAATCAGATCATCGTGCTGTTGACACCGCACAACTTTCTGTCTTGTAATCATGAGTCTTGCATTTCTTGTGGTTTGCCCACTACATGACTGCAGCAACAGGTGATGGGAGCTAAAACCAAGGATGAATAAGAACACTGTAGTAACAGCCTGCTCGTATTGTGATTCAGCAAGAACAACACTATTACAAATACTGAAAGCTTATATGTATATATATTTCAGTAGTATCTATATATTATTGTTCCCGCTCTATACAGATCGAGGCATGATAAGACTGGGTTCAGAGAGCTAAGAGTAGTGCGTGCTCTCACTGGCTGTAACTCATTCCTGGCTCCTCGCTGGCGACTCAAGCAGATATTTAGCCTGCTCGATATCCAGCAGGCATCACCAACATGTCTACAAGCTGTCGGCCGGCTCTGGTGTCTTTGAACAGTTCACAGGTGACAATCATCACTCAGGGGAGCAAGCACTGATTTGCCTCTGATTTGGCTTTTTGTGGCACACTGGAAAATCAGGGCTTAAATTAAGTTCTCACCTTAAGAAAGGGGAAGGACGTGAAAGCTAAGGAGACAGCTGGTTTACTGTCTCTGTGTCTGCTGTACTGTCTTAATTGATACAAAGTGTGCTTCTCTTCATCTCTTCTAATAGAAGAAAAAACATCATCTCCTCATTCTCCTTTATTACTGCACTTAAAGTCATGATAAGTAATATCTACAGTACCATACACCAATGAGCTCCAATATATCACTCTCACCTGCCCTGGTGTCATCGTTGTCCAGCAGGGGGATGTAGTCTGTCTTTCCCACCGTCTCCCCGACCTGATCGTCAAAGGCCTCCGCCTCCAGCTGAGCCACAAAGTCCCTCTCCACCAGGCTCTCTGGGCCCGGCTGGGGAACGCTGTCTGTCAGCGCGTCGCTCAGACTCAGGTCTAACTCCGCCATGGCTGCACGCACACACACACACAGACAGAGGAATAAACAAGAGAATAGTTAACATGATATCTCCTGGTAAATGTTGCTGGCCAGCTCTAAACAGAACCTCAACAAGTCGCAAAAGACGATACATGGAGAACGAATTTTCATTTGATTTACAGCTGTTGTCTTACAAATACTGATGAATGAATACTGATCTCTTGGAGGGAGGGGGAAATATTTTTTTTTTTTTAAGAAAATGGAAAAATAATGGATGCATAGAGACAACTTAACGCCATTAAGTGGATGCAACTTATCAATATTTGGGAATTTCAGCCTTGAATCTTCTGAGAAAACATCAAATTATGGTATTATTATGTACGTGAGGCCTGAGAGAGGCACTAGCATATATGCTAAAAGTGAAGGATTGCTAGATGACTTCAAGCAATGATTGTTTTTTTTGTGAAGCAAGTCCTCACTGTGGCGCATGTTGCCCAGTAATTCCTGGAAATTCCAACTGATATGTGTCCCACTCCTTTAAAAAAATTACCTGCGTTTCTTAGCATGTGTATGCTTATACATCTGTGTGCTTCTTCTTCATCCCAGATAATATCAATGCCATGAAAAGTTTCCTTCTAAAGGGCTCATTAACGCTTGAACTGTTGCAGTAGCCACTTTTTTATGTATAGGTAGTCTGCCTTCAAAATATCCTTATGATATTTTTAGATATAGGAAATGAAGCAGAATGCAACATCTGTAAATGTAAACTACACAGGCAGTGCAACAGCTTCATCAGACCTCCATTCAAATCGCGGTGGTATTTAAATGTTAAAGTACATCAACTTATGATTAGAGATCCACTGATAAAGGTTTTTCATGGATGATACCAACCCAATTATTAGTAATCAAGGAGATCACCAATATTTGGAACTGAGAAACATTTGCAGTAAAAATAAAAATCCTTTGTGTCCGATTTTGAAAAAAGTACTGGACTTCTGTACAGTTTTTGAGGTAAGTGAATACCACAGAAGGATGACTACAGGAATGCTGAATCAGAGCCAACGCAGCACATTTTTATCTCAATTGATTTTATTAGATGTAAAATGTCTATAAGACATCAATGTGTTTGTTCCAACTCATACAATAGTGTTAAAATTCTAAATATGACCATATAATGTGGTAACTACGAATGTAAAACAGTAGAAAACATAACCTTTCAATATACACGGTTTATTGTGTACATTGCAATGACAACAGAACAACTAAATTACAGCTGATTGCATCATGCTGCCCAGGAAGGCCTTAATCTGATGAGCATGGTCAACACAATGACAAATCTGCTGGTGGTGTTGATGGGAAAACTGATGTGAACTGAGCCTGGGCCACAGGTTTGCACCCCAAGGTGGCATCAAACTGGCCACTGGAGCTGTGCCTCTGAGCAACACACTGAGTGTCTAACAGCTGTGGGGTCTGAGCTCAACTTCTGACCACTCTGCTGCGCATCTAGACAAAAGAAAGCTTTTTTTTATCATTGGCTATAACCTAAATTTAATATAGTAAACCTTAATTTATACCGTTCTGCCACAAGGAGGCACAGTTTCAGATGGGGATTATGTCTTGTGAGGGAAATGCATGACTTGTTCCAACATAGAAGTACAATCTGTACCAAAACATGGAGACACAGACAGACACACAGATCCAAGCAGCCGTCAGCTCGTCTGGGAGTTCAGCTGACCAATGGCCACGGGGGGAATCTGCCGAGTCATGTTGTGTCATCTTCCAACTATAATGCCAGATTATCTTCTTTCGGTGGCAGCAGCGGCAGCCAGCCTTTCTCTGCTGCTCAGACACTCACTGTGCCATTTATAAACATGTCCTCGCTCTCTGTTGAACCTCCTTTTCTCACATGGTTGAAACAGCAGGTTAGTTTTCAAAGTCCAGCTCAAGGACACTGAAAGAGAAGACATTTGCCGCAAAGAGGCTCAATTCTGAGACCTAAGAGTTGTTACAGTTTCTGTGTAGCTGCTGCCCTGTCAAGCACGTTTAAATCAACACCCACGTTAACCATTCTTCTTTTAGCTGCAGCCAACAATACAGTACATCATGAACCTAAACCTGCCTCATGCCATTATTTGCATACTATGTGCTATATTACCACAAACATACTTTACAGCTTCAAACATCTGTTATTAAGTATTACAGTCAGAGGCAAGTCATCTTAATATAACAGCAGCAGCCAAAAATAAAAAAATAACTCCACATCACCATCTGCTGGATTATCTACTTATTACCACAGAGAGAACATTTAGGTATACTACATTACATGGACAAAATGGCTTACAGTATGTGTACTTGTGGTCTGAGGCTGTCTTTTATAGTTTTTGCAATCACTCTTAGTATACTAGGAATTTTAATGTGACAATATACAAAAATATTTTAGACCACAGTGTGCTTGGGGAAGGCCCTTCTCCAATTTAACATGGCAGTGGCCAACAGTGCATCAGGAAATGTTGCTAACGAACTTGACTGGCCTGCACAGAGACCTGACAGAGACCTCAAACAAAACCGAGGTGGGGATGAACTTGAGCGCTGACCACAGACTTTACTGATACAGTCGTAGCGTCTTATCGCACCACTCCTCCGTCACAGTTCTGATGTCAACCACAAGCTGGGTGTATTTAAATGGAAACCTGGCCTATTTTCAGTCAGCTTTTTATCAATACAATGTTGTTAGTCTTGCAAATGAACAATGATCAACTTTCAACTCTCTGATCTGCCTGCACTGAGAGCCAACCACTCTTTTGCCAGCAAAATCAGTATGGAATACAATCCTGGTTATTGTATATTTCTTGCCTAAAATGTTTTCACAATCATATTTTAGTGTACGGTTTAGTAAAAGCATACTGTACTGCACCAGTCAGATGCCTTTTTTCCAGTGGCAAAATACTTCTTTGAGAAGCCTGTTCTTCAGTAACCACATTTACCATATAACTTGTTTAGACACTTGAGGTTGTATTTATCATTAGCAGTACACCACCTGATCATTATTTTATCAGTATTTCAGTAACAGTATATATTAGCAGAAGGGAACCTGTAGAAAAACATCTCCTTCACACACCGTTGACAAGAGCAGTGTTTCCCACACATACGTTTATTTGTGGCGGTCTGCCACGAAAAAGAGGTGGAGGACTATTGAGCACAGTTGGCTTGACTGTAACTTCCTTCCTTATCGATCGAGACGGCTGGCCTCGATCGATAAGGCCCTCACAAAGAGTGTCAGGCCTTGAAGCCAGTTTTTGTCGTGGCCAAGCCATGTAAATAATACATCGTCATGTGATGCACTGGGGAATTTTTACCAAAAGCTAACATCGTGAAAGACATCTAAGTTAGGTCGGCGCTAAACCGTAAATTAACTGACTCAGTTGGCGGAACTGCCACAGCAACCGCCACGATTAAAGTCTGATTTTGTGGGAAGCATTGAAGAGTGACATAAACATCAAAAACCAGTTTTGCTTGATCAGGGTATTTGCAGGTTTGGACAAATCAAATTTAAAACTTTTTAAGACCTTTTTAAGACCATTCTGAACTAAATTTAAGACCTACACGAAGTACGAAAAAGTAAGGAAAAGTGCGGTCCCAGAATTACTTTAAAAAATAACCAACTTTTTACATCCAAATCTGTTGCCAAAATGTTAAGCAACAGCATTCAAAATCCAAAGCACCTCCGCTTTCAATGTCTAAGTTGATCCGAAGATGGTTTGAATGTCGCTTTGTCACCAGCGAGGCAGCAGAGGCAACACAGAGTTCGGGACGAGCAGAACTTGATAAACTTGGACCAGGAACTGGTGACAAAGGCGTACAAAAGTGTGTGATTGTGTAACTTCGCTGGAGACTTTTAGAAGCCAACTGGTGTTTTTCTGATTTTGTGTGTGACACCAGCGCTTTCACACCCAGTATGCCCAAGTTGAGGGTCCTCTGGCAGAGCGTACACCGCGCTTCAGATTCATTATTAGGTACCGCTTTGAACCAACTGAATTCTGGTTGTTCAAGCCAACACTTGTTAAATTTTCACTTTCCCATAGTGAAACAGATGTAGCAGATTCCGCTGTGCGGAGTGTGCGGTGATAGATTCCTACCAGGTTGTTGGCAAAATGCCACTTACGTTCCTGGTTACTTCACATAGAAGAACAACACACAGAACTGACTATGAATCTCACCAACATATTTCCCCAAAACAAAACAAAAAAAAAGTGACGACGGAAGCGGTAAATGAATGTACATATTTAAGACCTAACTAAATGTAATTTAAGACCTCTATGCAAAATATGGACGTATTTAAGACTTTTTAAGGACCTGATATTGAGATTGTCAAATTTTAGACTTTTCAAGACCCGGCAGAAACCCTGTTGATGTGCATCAAATCAAAATCAATAACTATTAATAAACCTATCATTATTAAATAAAAAAAACATTTTAAATTTTAGAGATGTGAGCTATTCCCTAAAAGAGAAGCCTCAGTGTGTTCAGAAAGTGGACTGTAAAAAAAGCACACCAGCTAGTAGGGCTGGGCGATATGGCCTAAAAATTAAATCTCTGATTTTTTCACACCAAACTCGATTTACGATTTAAATCGATTTTTTTTTTTTCTCAAGAACAAACTTGACATTATTAAAAGCATTGCTTTTATTTTGATGCTATGATTTACAACAAATTTGCCCTGCCACTGTAAACAGTGCAGCTTCAAACTCACTTGAAAATAATATAAAAGTGCATCCTTTTGGGAACAATGTGCCCCTTTTTGATAAAATGTCAGATTGCTTGTTTTTATAAAAACAAATCAGTTTCCATATTGGTATTGATAAAGTGTTAACATAACTTTCATTAAATACTAAATAATGCTAAAGGTGCCTTTTGTTTACAAAAAGTATTTTATATCCCCGAAGACATGTTAACTTAATTAAACATCTGCATGCTGCATAGTAAACATGACATGTTGGTAGATGTACAGGACATGAGGTTTGTGCTTGCTATCTGTTTTACACATTTTTGGCCAGGAAGACGAGCCCGTCAGCTTCCTCTGGATTGAGACATCATGTTGTGGCTTCGTACCACAAACCTGGGGTCGAACATTTTCAGCATGTGGATGATCCTCCGGCGTTTCCACTGTATACACGGGCACCATATCTTTAGCGATATGCAACGTGACTGAATCCGTAACAGCTGTCCACCGGGACCCTTTCTTGTCATACGGGACACAATGATTAAATGATTCCGCTAATGTTGGCTGCTTTTAGTGGGTATCTGTGGGCTGCCGCGGTCTGTACATCTCGTAGTTAACAACAAATGTCCCACTGCGATCCAGGCGTCTGTTTGAGAAGCTGAAATAAATTGTTCCTTTCCTTTCGTCTTAAACCAAAAACTCGAATTAATCGATTTTATCGATTTATCGCCCAGCCCTACCAGCTAGCATGGCAGCAGTTGTCTCCTGTCTCAACACGACTGCACAGTGTCTTTTATTGGACAATCTTAATGAAGTTATCGTCCATTTAAAATCACAGACTAGGGCTGTGTGATGGCATTGCAGATGATGATGTCCACAGAAAAAAGAGCACTTACAGGCTTACACCTATAAACAGTACTATAATTTCTATGAACCCTCAATGGGGTTAACCAATAGTGGAGCCTATTAAGGAGCTACCCACATACTGGAGTTACATCCAGTAACTAATCATTTTAATAGCAGATTTTTCTGGACAACTAATAGCAACTGGAGTGGTGGTGGGGGGCTATCAAATCATAAGGTTACAGTGGTAGAGGGCTCAGTGGTTGATGACTGTCAGTCATCAGCAATGGACAGTGGCATCGGCCCAACCTTATCACAGATCCTGCTGGGCACCATCCCCACACACTGGGGTCTGTCAAACCTTTTGCATTTCGCACACCCTAAATCGACATATTAGGTCACTGAAAACAGACCTTATGTCATTAAGAAACTTGGTTTTCAGTGTTGGGCAGAAACAGAGTTTTATAGAAACAATGCAGACACTCACAGTAGTTTCATGATTTGGTCTTATCAGTCATGCCTTGGAATCAGCACTAGTACCTCTGACAAATATAATAGAAACTAAAAGTACACTTAAGTCAGTAGAAAACTATAAACATTCAGTAAAAGTAAATCAGTCAGAGTACTTGAATGATCATTTGATCTGCATTTTCAGCTGTGTTAGGATCGGCAGAGACTATTTCTGAATGGGTAGTAAAACATTTGTCTCGATCGAGATCATTTTTGTTTTAAAACCCTGTTTAAAAAAACACCTTTGTATGTGTGGATTAGGCCTGAGATGGTCAGTTAGTGAACTGCAAGAGCAGTCAGCCAATCAATCACATAGTTTGTCAGTCACATGGTCAGTCAGTCAGCCATCCAGTTAGTAAGTAGATCAGTCCTAAAATAATGAGTCAGATATTGAGCCAATTCATCATCAAAATAAAACATAATAATCACAAAGGCTTATAAACTGTTCATATAGTGAACAATGGATAGTTTCTGAGGCAGGAATATAAATAAACTAGCCTATATGAAGGCCCACTTATTATCAGCAGACTAAATGAGCCCCCAGTACCGAGACCAGGGTGTGTCGCAGGAAGACTGCTGCCTACTGCCTCGACCACAAAGCCATGCTGGTCAGAAGCACTGCCCCAGTTTCCATATTTAACCCCACATCGTGTGTGTGTGTGTGTGTGTGTGTGGTGTGTGTGTGTGTGTGTGTTTACTATACAGTATGTCATTTGTGGCAGCTGCAGAGTTAGCTGTGTGATCCATGCCACCCAGTCTACCAACTGATACGATTTCACGCAGTATGAAGCCAGTTGCAGCCGTTTGAATACTAAGCTAGAGTTTGTTAAAGTGTGTTCCTTTTCTATTTCTACAGCGGGTCCCCTCATGACCACAGGAGCAGAACCTTTTCATTAGTCTGGGTCCTACAGTGGGATGGATTTGGATCCTGCTATGAGAAAGTCATAAGTGCATTTATATTTTGACCCTAGTGAGGTGCTGTAGTTTGAGCTGAACTCCTGTTTTCCACTTATGCCCACAAGTTTGGTGTGGCCACTCGGAAATAATCTGGATTCAACAAAGGAAGGAAATCCATGGAGGAGGCAGTTTCTATTGTGCCGTCTGCTAACAAATGACTGTGTGAATGTATGTGTGGATTAGTCTTGTGTATGTGTGTGTGTGCAAGCTTGTATGTGTATATGTGTGTACTCATGGGAGGGTGGGTGTGTGTCCTCCAGATGCCAAAAAAGCAGAGGTGAAGGTTAAGCCTCTTTTTTAATCTGCTTCCACACAACACGAATGGATGTAAACAATAAAGCACCGTGATGGCTCACATGGGGATGAGGAGGAACTACAGTACATCATTTTGTGTCTTTGCACTAGAAAACACAAATTAACATAAAACTGAAACATAAACAATCAGTAAAAATTGGTTTATACAAATCTGAAGGATTTCCCCGAAAAATACAGGTTGTTGAAAATCACTTAATGTCACTTTAGTGATATGGTGTGGCCAGAGGAACAGAAATTGAAGATGCACTGCTAAGATGACTGAGTAAATGTTCGAGAGAAGATCTGTAAATCTACAAAAGAGGCTCACAACACAGTGCAATATATTACACCATGACCTACTGCTTCCCCACCCACCTCGGTTTATTTTATTAAACCCATCATCTCAGTTCGACACAATAAAGCCAACAGAGCTTTAAAAGGAACGAACATCAACAGTCTGGTTACAGTTCACATACACAGGATCTCTTTTTCAGCTGTAAAATCTCCCTCTGTATCAATGAAATCACAAACGATCACTATATAGACTGTTTTGTTTCTCTCTAGTCTTTTTCTGACTGAGATTTGGCCTGGTACTGATGCACCTGCCACACAGATTGAGGCCTGTTTTTATTTTTCAAATAGAGGGTATGAAAGGTGGCGACGCAGTCACAGTATACAAAGAAACACTAAAAGGCAGAAATGTGGCATATTTCAAGCGTTTCGATACAATGCAACATTTGAAAAATCTCAGCCCTCTCTCTTTCCAGTGAAAGTACACAGATCTCCTGAATCATCTGGGTCTTCCTTTTTGACAGAAATTCTCAGAACTTTTGTCTGTCACTCATACAGGGTATGATATCTGAATTTTAATTGGTGATTATAACATCCATGTTTGTATTACATACAAAGAGCTTTTAGAATCACTGAAATGTCTGTCTTTTAAACAGCACTTTAATGTAGCAACTCACAAACACACTCTGGATTTAGCTACTTCATATGGTCTTCATAATCAATATATCTTCTGTCACCGATCTGGTTCTGTCTGACCACCACTGTGTGTTTTTTTACCAGTTTTGACTCATTCTCTTCCAAGTACCACAGAACGCACTGTTACAAAACGCTGCATTACCCCTGAGGCAGCCACAACTCTCACGTAAAAAAAAAAAGCGAACTACATAATATTGGTTTTACCATTACCCTGGGAAGACTTAGTGAATGATTTCACCTGTAAAAAGATAACAGTACTTCACGCAGTTGCTCCAACTAAAACCCGGAGAGTAACTACAAAAAGGGTTGGGTCCCATCGAAAAGTAATCAAACCCAAGAACTAAAAAGAGTGCAGAATTGATGGCGTAAAACAAAACTAGAAATCCACAACATGCTCACTGAAAAAAACGACAACAAGGCAAATCAAAATTAATGTCAAATATACTTCTCAAACATGATGAACACCAATATCCACAATCACAGTCTGCTTTTTAGCACAATAGAGTCCCTTTTAAATCCCACATCTAACCACAGTAAACTAATAATATTTAGGATCCAAATATGAAGATTTTGCTGGCTACTTCAGAGAGAAAATAATCAACATTAGATGTGGTATCTGCCCACATTACATGCACACTGCACTTTCACCTATATCCAATGTAGGATTTGATGGAAAGTTGCAATGTTTAGACCTGCTGAAAATAGTAACAGAACTGAAGCCCTTAGTTCACTTAACCGGTTCCAACAAACCTTTTTAAAACAATTGTAATACTGTATCTGAAGACATACTTACCATTGTAAATTGATTTTCAAACTGCTCTGGTTAAGCCCCTTCTAAAGAAAGACAACCTGGATATGTTAACTACAGACCAATTTCAAATCTCCCATTCTTCAACAAAATTTAAGAGAAACTACTTTTTAAATCAACGAAGTACCTTTTTAAACTCAAACACTACATAAGAAATGTTCCAGTCACTTCACAGCACAGAGACAGCCTTATTTAAAGGAGTGATGGAAATCAGATCAAATCTTGACAAGAACAAGCCTTCAGCTCTGGTGCTACTTGACCTTAGTGCAGCTGTTGATGATGTGGACCACCAGATTCCTTTAAATAGATTAAGTGAGCATGTTGGCCTGTCTGTAATTGTTTGAAATTGGATTTACTGATATCTTTGTGGAAGGAATTTTCTTGTATCTAAAGACGTCTGTTTCTCAAAATCGCTACAAAGTTGTCTGTGAGGTACCACAAGGATCAATGTTAGGACCGTCTTAACTGTATTTTTGGTATTAAGGCCTGGATGTCACAGAAGTTTTTACAGCTCAACCAGGACAAACCAGATCTAATGATCATTGGTGAACTAGGCGTCAATACAAGCCAAGAAGCCAGACATCTTGGAGTGACTCAGATTTAAACTTTAAGGCACATGTACGCTATGTCACAAGAACAGCATTTTATAATTTAAAAAACATTTCCAAAGTGAGGCCATTTCTCTCCGAGAAACACAGAGCAGCTAATGCACGCTTTTATATACTACTGTACTCCTTTCTGGTCTGTCAAAGAACACAAAAAAATCAGCTACAATTAATTCAAAATTCTACTGCCAGAGGCTGACTAAGAACAAAAGGAGAGCACACATTACACCTATTCTAAAGTCTTTACACCGGTTGCCAGTTAGTTCTCATTGGTTTAAAATTCTTCTTATTAGTTTAAAAGGTACTTCATGGCCTTGCACCAGACCACATCACACAAATGCTTTTTAATTTATGAACAAGAAAGGCCCCTCAAATCCTCCTGCCCCTTCTCTCTAAGCCGTTCCACAAAGCAGAACTAAAACCACTTGGTGATGCTGCTTTCAGCCATTATGCTCTGAGCAGTTGGGACAGCCTGTTGGAGGATCTGAGAGGAGCAGGAAATATTGATACTTTCCAATGTTAACTAAAAACTGAAAATCTATTAGGTCTATTTTTATATAGATTTTATTTATATTTTACTGTTGTTCTTGTTAATCTTATGTTATATTTTGTCACTTGAACAACACTTTAGATTGTATTTTGATTTGTTTGAATGGTGCTATATAAATATAGTTTGATTGATTGATTGAAGGGAGTAAAAGAGAGGGACAGAAATGTGTATGTGTGTGTGTGTGTTTACATAATCTTAACCCTGGCAGGACATTCCTATAGCGGTATATGATGAATGACATAACACTTAGGATTCAATCCCTAAAGTCACTCTGCATCTTCTTCTCAACCTGTTCCTTTAATTTATGACGACAAAATGTAATGATGTGCTTGATTAATCCCTGAGAAGCTCAGGGGAGCTGGTTCATTATCTTTCTCAAGGACACTTCACCAGAGTGGATCCTCTGTGAACTGCTGCCACTGCTGCTGCCATGCCTGCCACTTTAACAGAAAATAAACTCTGCATGACCTGGATCTGATCTCACCTTCCATGGTTAAACATTCAGTGACAATCAGGGCTGTGTCGGGTTGATGAGAGAATGTTTACTCTTCATAAATCATTAACTCATATTAATTTCTCAGCCAAATACCCAAAAGGAAACATTTTAAAGTTCCCATGCAGTCAAAATGAATGTTTAAGTGTTCTAATTCTTATGTATTGCTCTATCTCACCTATACACCAGTATCAAGGCCAACGATGGCAAAAATGTAGCTGTTTCAGAGTTTATCACTTCCTGGAAAACGATAAATGGGTCGCACGCTAACTTTGCATCCATCTTTGTTTATATGACACTGTCGTGGATGCATCAAAAGAACACCAGCGAAGCAGACTAGGCCTCCACGTCCCTCCCTAGCCGCCTGCTTTTGCATAAAACAAGTTATTATGCTGAAGCAAACAGCAACCCACTAGCTGTACAATGGGAATCTTAAGGCTTGATTCTAATAAGTCTGCTGGCTTGATTCCTGCACACACTGCTGCTACATTTCAGCTGCAGGTTTGAAACCAGATCCAGACCAGCTGCTGCAGTGTGTGGTGTGTTCTCAACTGTGCCTCTGAGCAAGGCATTGTAGACATAAAGTAACTGCTTGAGACAACTATATTAAAAAGGTAAAAAGACATAAGCCTTTTCCCTGCTGTAACATGGCTCAAACACAGACTGTGAGATCACTTCACCAAAGTGCTCTGCAGGCATCGTCATACCCTAAGGATATTCTTGTACAGCTGGGAGGCTGTGACAGAGCAGTCTGCTGGAAGGCGCCGTGGATTTGAACTCAACCAGACAGCACACGTGAAAATTGGCAATTTCAATGTCCAAATCTGTCTGCCTCCAACTACACTTACTTTATTACTTGAAGTGTTTGGCAAGTGCAGTGGAGTGTTCACTGTCCAAGGACGATGGGTCTGTAAACAGCTACAGGGCAGTTTAATATCCCTACATTGCCACTCAGTGGATCTATTATTATGAGAGGTCACATGGACGGAGTGCAAAAGGAAAAGCTGACCTCACTGGAGTCATACAAGGGGGTATATGAGGTCACCCAATGGACAGTGGGTGGGATCCATATGGCGGAAAGTTTGACTATGAGCAGAACAGAATAGAATAGAATAGAATAGAATATGACATTAAGCCTCACAGTCACTCAATATTACTCATTAACAGCTGCAGGAATCTGACTGGTCTGATCTGTAGAGCTCCAGTGATCTTATTCATGTCTGGAAATACATTGCAGTACTTTTTAAACACAAGTAAAGACAATATGGATGAATAAGACTTTTCAAATTCAGCATTTTTCCAAGTCCAAAATATCTACTGTATTTGCACCACGTGCTCACTTTTATCTGTTGCTGCTCACAATGGGATTTTAAATAAAGCTATACAAATACAGACTCTAATAAGTGTAGTGTGTAGCATGTATTGTTTGTTTCATTGTATTGTATTGTATACTATGTAAGTAGACAGGCTCTACATGGTCTTGAAGAACAAAGTGTTCAGTGGCCTGAGCCCGTAGCCACTGTGAGGAGAGCACACCTCTGATGTCATTTTCTAAGAGAGGGGTGGCACACTTCCTCTAAACGCTCAGCTTGCTCAGTTACTGCATGTGAGTGTGTGTGCTTGTGTGTGCATAAGCCAGAATGAGAGCAAGCTCGATCTGCTGCTTGAATGAGTTTCTGACTGTGTGGTTGTTGCTCCTGGTATATCTCAATACTCTCAATGTCACAGAGACATTTCTACATCAAGTATTGATCCAAAGCACATTCAAAATGTACATATGTACGTAAACTTTACTGTTTTAAAATGGTCAAAATTTGAATCTTATATTTAAGTTTGCAGGCAATGTAAAATGAATCTGAAATAACTGACACAACTCATGATTAACACTGATTCAATAATAAATTAATAGATTAAAAACTAAACAATCTGGATTCTTTTCCACAAAACTTTATATTGTGCGTTTGTACTTGAGGCCAGTTCCCCTTCCTTCTGCAGCCACATGTCTGTTTTTTGTTCCAGCTGATTTACAGAGACAGCTGACGAGGGACTTTTAGCCCAAGTTCAGTCTCTCTCCCTTTCTCTCTCTCTCTCTCTCTCACACACACACACACACACACACACACACACACACACACACACACACACACACACACACACACACACACACACACACACACACACACACACACACACACACACACACACACACACACACACACACACACACACACAGGACCTGCTCGTACACACCCTGATGGATTAAATTACATACTGGAGCTTTTTATTCCAACACTTGGATGGAACAGCAACCCCAGTGTAACCTCATTAAAAGTGTTAACACTGGATTCTCTCGTGCTTTCTTTGGGCTTAACACTTCATCCACCTTGGTGTCACACTGCAATATTGAATGAAAAAAGAAAATTATTATTTTAACGTTTTAAAACATAAACCTGTAGATGAATAATGATTACTGCACATCTATTGAACAAAGCCAACACTTCTGACTAATTACTACCTTTTTCAAATCACATTAACTCAAGACAGTAAAATAGCTGCCTTCTGCCTGCAACTTGAATATAGTTGAATTTAAGTGCCATTAAAGCAGCAATTTACACTATTCATGCTCTTTACAGGTCTATTATTTCTAGTTAAAATGGTACACGAACATTATTTAAGTAGCTCAGAAAGAAATATGTTTATATCAGACTTAAAGATGGACTTTCTGTTTGAGGATGTAGGGTGAGGATGCAGTGCAGAAGGTGTTATCACCACTTGTAAAAGCCTTGTAACTAAATCCCCCAGTGACATGTAGCAACTGCGTAACTGCAAAGTGACACAACTAGAGTAGAGAAGCAACAATAAGGTGAATAATCAATTAGTCGATCAGCAGAAAAGCAATCAGCATCAGTTCTGGGAATGGAAAGCTGACAGGGTATCCCCCAGAGAGGTTGCTGGGCCCAGTGGCAAGTATCTTTTAATGGCTGTTTACATGAAAACATTCTCACTTTGTTGTGGACTGTCATCCTCCACACGCCCCTGCTTGACCAGTTTGGGACACACTGGTCCGTTGTGCGTAATAATATCTCTCGCCGTGATCTAGAGTGACTGTCCTGGTATCCAAATAGCTCATTCTAGGTGTTTGTCGTTTTCTGTCTGTCAGGCACACCTGTCTGTCTTCAGGGAACCTGAAGTTTCCCAGCTTCAGTTGCAGTCACACCCTGCCTGCATACCTGAGGGGAACTTCTTCAAAGACGCACAGTGCTTCTGTCTATGTGTGTGTTAGAGAGACTATACGAACCAAAGATACTTCTATGAAAAGTGCTGCACATGCACATGCACATGCACATGTCTCTCCCAAGGTTAGTTTACATGAGAGCAGCGAGGTGAGAGACTGTTATGTGATACCTGTTCACACCCTGTAAATCACTCTAAGTATGCCCACAGGAAATCCTCCAACCTGCCATGCTGAGGTGTCATACCATAAAATCTCCCAACAAGACACTCTAGTGTAAATGGTAAGAATCATTGGACTACTGACACTAAGTGCATACACTAATTATTAAAGAAAGCTCAAACTTTATTCACATATTGCTCAAAGCTGCCCAAATATAATGGAATTAGATGTTTAATTGTAGGATATGTAACAATTATCTGACTGATGGTGTCAGACAACAAAATGCTAAATCCCTTATAATGACCACATCATACTCTTGTGCATGTGTGTGTCCGAGGGGCACCCTGTCCAGCTGCCATTGCACTAATCTGACAGAGATGGTATCCGTGAAATTCCTAGCGGGCCATTCTGTCTATTTCACCCAGCCAAACAATCACAGCACTTTGTCATCACACACACACACACACACACACACACACACACACACACACACACAACACACACACTTTTTTGTAAAGGTATTTGCCCATTACAGATTTTATGGCTGGTTGTCGGTTTGAAACCTTCAGAAATAACTTGATATAGGGTGAGTACTATTTAGAGCTATTAACAACTAGAACAAATTAAACTACAGTACTTAGTTTCATAAGTTTCTCAACACTAAATGATACTACATGTAGTTCCGACAAAGCAATCTGATTGGTCAACTAAACATGTGCTCGGATCAGCATGACAGCTGACCAAAAATATGGTGTGAATTAAGGACATGATTAAAATCCTTTTTCAATGAATCCCGACTTCTGGACATTACACTGCTCAGTTGTTGTAAATGTTTGGATCACGTAGAAATCAGCTCAATGCTGACTCAGCAGGGACTACAAATCATCTCCATTGCTACGTCGTTGCTGAGGGTCGGCCCATTGGTTGGCTTATTAAAGTTTCAATACATAGAAGATTACGGACACTTACAAAACGGTTCTTTTTGTTTTATAACAAGAGCTCACTGCCCAACAACATGTATGCATTCTGATTAAATCTTCTATTTTGTTAGTAAGCCCTTTATACTCTAATATCACGTACAATGGTATTTGTTTTCATTCTGCAGTAAAAGAGCAGTTCATCTTTTAAACTTGAGGTATTTTGTTCCATACATCCTCATATTCTGTCCCAGCGTAGTGATATCACACCTCAGCCTTCGGCAAATTCACAGCTTGTGTTAACAGCATTTCTGTTTACGGAGAGCTGTAAAAACCTGCAAGACGAAAATGTGGAACTGCTTCCAGCCAGTCAAGCATTGCCATGAGGAAGCACTGTAAGAAAAGTTACTCAATAGTATAATGTATCTTTTGAATTAGGTTTCTAGCAAAAAAATATGTGATAAGGTTGTGCAAGACAAATGTAATATTTCCTTTTATATTTCATTTGAAAAAGATCACAGTTTTACAACTGCAAAGCAAAATAGCAAATGTCCAGAGATCACTACAATTCAGCACATAATGCCACACCTTTAATTATGTAGTGTCTACAGATAAAAGAGTAAACAGCATACCTAGATACAAAGTCACAAACTTCTTTGATTTCACATTTCGACACTTTAGCTCATAACTGAGGCAGTTAGTCAGTGCGTTCCCATGAAACTCAAGAAAAGCGAATTACTAGGCTAGTCCAACTATGATCGGATTTTTAAGACGCATGTATACACCTTAGTACAACCAAAGTCGGACTGGATCGGATTTCTGATAGTTGGATTAAAACACCTAGATTATTCAATTGATAGTCGCATTACTCCTGCATGTATACATTCTATCAGATTGGATTCGGATTTTGCGATCTGCGCAGGCTCGAGATTTTTTTCCTGGGGCCGTGAGCTGGAAGTAGAAGGATGGCGGTGGCGGTGGCGGTGGCGGCGGCGGCAGCGGCGGCGGCGTCTTTCCTCTGAAATAACCGCAAGCAAGAGCGCCATTGTGCATCTAGTTTGTGTAATTATCATGTACACCATATACGAAATGTACAAAGAAGTAGCTTCGTCTCGCTCTTTGAACGCCATTTTTCTCAAATGGCAGAGTTTGTTGTTGCTGGTGACGTAAAGAGGTCAGCCGGAGGTGGTTCTATAACCACTAGTTGAAATGGGTACAGCACCACCTATCGTACCAGGGTATGACATGCTTTGGCCAATAATTTGATTTTCTCACCAGAATGTATACTCAGACAATTGCAGTTGTGCATGTAAACGTATTGAGTGATTGGGCATGGGAATATACTGAACCTGTCTCTCTACCCCTCCCACCCGTCACACACACACACACACACACACACACACACACACACACACACACACACACACACACACACACACACACACACACACACACTCACAGACACACCTTACTGTGACTTTCGGCCACTCCCTGTATTCAATAACAAACCAGAGGCCCATGGGGCTGTCTCTGTTTCATTCTTTGCCTCTCTTCCTCCCCACCAATGTCCCATCACTACAAGCAGTTTCTGAAAAACAACTCCGTGTGTGTGTGTGTGTGTGTGTGTGTGCGCGCGCGTGTAAGGGGGGTGTGGTAATTAGTCTCAGGAGGTGTACAGGTGCAGTTAGTGATCCTCAATCGCCTGCTATGTTCAGGCACTGGAGTGTGTGTGTGTCTGTGTCTCAATTCAGGGTCTGCATCCTTCAGAAGCCGCATTTGAAGGCCAATTACGTCACTATGCCGCGCGAAGGCTGTCCAAATTGGAAGGCTCCTCCAAATGCAGCCCACAAATGCAGCCTTCTTTTCCCTCTTTTTGGAGGATGCACCGCTACTATCCTTCATGGCCTCACATATCCCAAGATTTTTGGCATGCCCAAAAAAGAAGAAAGAAAGAGAGAAAATGGCAACATTGCGTGGTGTAGATCGTCACTTTCGCAGCAGAAATCGTGACGTAAGGGTAAAACATCTGGTGACGCAACCAGGAAATGCTCTGAAGGCTAGACCGTCCCATTTAACACTGCCTCGCAGGTCTCTCCGAAGGACTCGCATTCGAAGACCGAAAAGGCAGGGTTCTTTCGAAGGATGCAGACCCTGAACTGAGACACAGCATGTGTATGTCTGCAGCACCTGTGAATGTTAAACAGGTGCAGTTGCAGATTGAAGAACAGAATAGCTCTTTTTATGTTGCAGGAAATGTACTTGTATTCTGAATGCAGGAAACAATGTCCACATTTGAGCCCCAGAGCTGTAGCTCCTGCTCTCTAAAAGAGAAACACTCTCAATAACACAATACTTTTTTTGTCAAGGAAAACTATGATTAACCTTTCCATCAAAATTTTAAAACCACATTCAATCTGGTGCCAAAGTGCAGGATGGAGGAGCAAAACATCAACAGCATGAATTCAGACTTAATAAACACTGATGTGGCATTGTTCACTTGAGTGTCACTTGGAGACACAATCAAAAGCAGTAATATTCCTATACATCAGGGAGTTAAAGAGCTGCCACACAAAGGCTCAGCATGCAGATGGACACAAAAGGACAGGGTCACACACACATAAATACAAAATGGAAAATATGTTCCCATTGAACTGTGCTCTCAGATGAAGCCTGAACAAACACACCTACAGAGGAAAATGTGATGGTTGAGTAACTAATAAAACATTCATGTCATGAAAGGGGTCAGTAGAGAGAGGACACACACATTTTAAGAACTTTGTTACATAAAAATGGATGGCAGCCTGACAAAAGTGTGTGATGTTTTAATAGCAGAAAAGCACCAAAGCCCATGATGCCCTCAGGGATAATTAAACAGGACATTTAACAAAGGGTCAAACGGGCTGTCATCTGCAAAAGGGGCACTCCTTTCACTTTATTTCTTACTTACATTGCGACGATGTGTTAAGTAACTTAGAGCCCTTATAATGCTGTATATGCATGAAACCTCACTCAAAGGCTATACTGTCAAAAATACGTATTCACTAGAGCTGTCAATATAATGCATTCATTTCGTTTAAATCAATTATAGAAAAAATAACGTGCTAAAAAAGGTACGCAGATTAATCACGCTCATTGACACCACTTGACCAACAGCTTTGTAAATATGATGGAGGATGAAGACTAAAGCCCCACTCCAGCCACAGTTTCTAAATGTTAACATTCTGTCGCAAACCAAGGATGGGATGTGGTTAAATGCTGAGTCGGCACCGTACCCAGGAGTGTAATGTAGCTGCACATCACAACAACAAAGGCAGCAACGAATGTGATCGAGTCACACATTACACAACATTGTCAGGAAAGATCATAAAATACCAAAACACACCTCAAACAAAGCCCAGATGGAAGTGTTGACAGTGGCAGCGCTTTGTGCACTTAATGTTTTAACATAAGAATGTCCATTTATTAATTAATTTACGCATCAACCAAAATACATTTGCACCAAAATATTTTTAAACGGTTAAATGACATGCCAATGTCTGCTATAATTGCAATTAGTTATTCACAAAGCTTCTTTAGTTACATTTTTTCAATTGCTTGACAGCCCTAGTATTCACACAACCCTGCAGTGCTTACATTGCCCCGACTACTGTGGGGCAACTCCGACCTTCAAAGTAACGTCCAGTAAAAGGGCTTGTTTTTGCCATTGGCTCGCTGAGGTCCTATGGAGATAGCCCTTTTGTTAAATACGAAGATCATTTTGGTAACCAGAAACACAAGTCTCATTCAGGAGAAGCTTCACTCTGAAATCTCACAAGGTGAGTTCTTTCAAAATCAGTAAAATATTCAGCCATGACATTGGAGGCGAATTCATGCTGGCAGTTCCTCCAGACTCCTTTCTCCAACACTATATCTCATTTCCTTCCTGCAACAACTCACTTCGTGCAATATTTCAGAGCTACTTGTATTTTAGTTGCAAAAAAGAGCCTTCTATTTAATATAAAGGTTTATCTCCGGAGGAATTATTCCCATAATGTTGTCAGGTATTAAAAAAACACCAGCCTCAGCCTGTTAGTAGCAAAAACAATCATTGTTATTGGATAGAATTCAGACAAATGTTGTTTCCCCAAGTATTACATTTCAGACGTTGAAGCCATGTCATGGCAGTGAGCTGAGGCAATGCACTGGACAACTCCCAAAACTTTAAGTAAGTATAAATCATGTACACAACAAAACTTGTAAATGTAGGTTTAAAAATATCAGAATTTCCCTTTGAATATTTCTGGCTGAATGTCACACACAAATTTAGATGGAATGCTAATCAGGTAGCAGCACCTTGGTCGCTGATATACATATATCAGCTGGTCTAAGACACTGAAAGGTTGAAAATAGGAAGGAACTAATGTGTCATTATGTGGTCATCTCCGGCTGGGCTGCTACATAACAATCACACACACACACTTTGACAAATTGAAAACTCAAATTTCACTTTGCCATCAATCCTGTCCTCCGGATGCAACACCATCAGATGATGCTGATGTGACTCTGAAAATAGTAAATAGTCTGATAATGCACCACAGCCTTGGAAGTGTGTGTGCTCATACACTGGCTATATATGACATTTGCTTAATACATACATACATGTATGTTGGACAGAGAGTGATGTTAAATGTCATCATTTGTACGTACATAGCAAAAATAGTTGTAGAAACTGCTGACAGGTCGTTCAGATGCAGTTTTTGGTCTTTTACAACAGAGTGAGTGCACTTATGTATGTACGATCATTATATAATAGCATAGCTCTTGTGCAAGATATCCCACAGATAGTACATAATTAATCATATGCAACATACTGATGAATAATGCAGAGGCCTTGTTGGTCTGTAAGGGCTTTCCCATGTAACTGGCATAAGCACTAAAATGTTTGCTGTCATTAAATCTGTGTGTGTGTGTGTGTGTGTGTGTGTGTGAGTGAGTGAGTGAGTGAGTGAGTGAGTGAGTGAGTGAGTGAGTGAGTGTGAGAGGGAGAGAAAAGCACAAAGAGCCCTGCTTTCCTAATCAGTGGTGATGTAAAACCATGATGGCCTCCAAAACCTGTCAACTAGCCAACAGCAGAGGAGAGGAGAGGAGAATAAAGGATGGCTGTATTGATCCTCTAGCGGGAAGACGTAGATGTGGAGGGGGCTTGACGGGGAAAGAAACAAGGCATGGGTAAGGACGTATGAGAACGATGGGGCACAGGGTAAACAACTAGATGGTATTTTGGGGAATACTACAAAGAAATATAAAGATACTAGGGTTGGGTGCCATTTATATTTAACTGGTTCTGAAATCAGTACTTTGAATTCAGTACCGGTACCCAACGGTAACATTTTCGGTACTTTACTTTCTCTGTAATAACAAAAAAAGAGTCATATTTCATGTGCACAACAATGCTCATCATGTCAGTAGTTTTAAGTTTTATATCAGCAGCATCATGAGCATCTTTCTGTACTGTGTATAAATCTGTAAAATAAAATAAATTCATTTAGGTGGCTGTATTTTGAACTGATGTTTTTGGTACTTTGATGTGAAAGGATTTGTTGGGTAAAAAGATACAAGCTTAGCATGAGATATGGTTCAATTTTATTATGCATCAATCTTTTAGTTGGCTGTTTGAATGTTGGAAAATGTCTGAAAACATGAACAAACTTTCTTTGATTGCAAACTTCAGCTGACAGTGAAAAAAACAGGGTGCTACTCTGCAGAGTTTTAACCGTCGTATGTCAAGTTCACCATAATATGTAAAGCAAGTCGATCTTGGCAAATGCAATTAACATTCTGCACACATAGCTTTTTTCTGCCTCTTTTTTTTAGCATCAAGCCTTAAGTGATTTTGTATAATGCTCACACTGCTCACTGGTGTGTTGTTTATTGTCCTCAATTATATATCATGTTTTGTTTTACATTTCTCCACATTGCAGAGGGTGAAGTTCCTACAGTGGCCAAAAACAGCAACATTTCAAAACTCACACTAACATTCTTAAACACAGCATTTCAGAATAGTTGTCTTGTTTTCTGAGATGCTGTTGCGTTTTGACCCTCACTGAGCGAATGATCATCATGGAAGCCGTCTTGCTTCCATCGGGCTTGGTTTGCACGAGTCTGCAGTGCGCAGTGCTTTTTTGGCTTCAGAGCACCACTGAGAAGCTTTCATAAGAATGAATGGGGTTCCACCTCCAGCACTGCGTCCAGAGTTAATGTCACATCCTTGGGCGGACCCTTGAATTAAAGCACGTGCTACCTGTTTTGTGTGAACTCCACAGTCTTTTTTTTGTTGTTCTGTTCAGTATTACAAGAATAATGTGCAAACTGTAGCATCACTCTTGAACATCAACATAGTTCAAGTTTATCATTGCTCTGCTCCGAGTTCACTTACTACCCACATTGAAACTGTGATATCACATCCTTTGTAGGGCTGAAACTTGGGCAATACTTTCAATTCTTCCTCTTTTGAGGATGTTTACTCCCATAATATAGTTCCCCCCATGCAATAATAATGAAGCATGTATGTTCTCTTAGGCAGCCATACAGACAGAGAAGGGTAGAGTAAGAGTGTGTGTGTGTGTGTGTGTGTGTGTGTGTGTGTGTGTGTGTGTGTGTGTGTGTGTGTGTGTGTGTGTGTGTGTGTGTGTGTGTGTGCCCTACCGCTCTCACATCAACACAGTGCCTTGATGGAGCTCACAGTGGGCCTGTTTGAGGGCTAAGTGAAAGGACTAGTGTTTGACCGTGTGTGTGTGTGTGTGTGTGTGTGTGTGTGTGTGTGTGTGTGTGTGTGTGTGTGTGTGTGTGTGTGTGTGTGTGACAGAGCTGTCTACTGGTCCTAACAGAATTAAACAGGATTCTCGGGACATGTTTGCATAATTCAGCACTTGCTGCAGCCCATTAGCGTGCACGTTAATGAGCAGAGAGACAGACAGGTAGTGATGTCCACAGCCTCCATCATGTCCTGCTTAATCTGCTGTCCTTCTTTCCCTCCCTTTGGAAACGACATACAGCTATGAGTGAATGAATTCCCTGTATGTCCCCTTGGTCTCGCCTACACACCCTCTGAAACACACACACACACACACACACACACACACACACACACAGTATTCCTTTGTGAACTATGCTCTATTGTTGCAGAGCAAGGCTGAACACATCGCAATGGAATGTGAAGCAGCATGGACCCACACTCACATACAGACACACAGAGGTCAAACTCTAATCCCAAAACAAACATGGTCACACACAGGTAGTGGGCACACACTCATCCAGGGCTTTGACATGTCATAGGGTATTTTCTAGTGTGTGTATACACACTGCTCGCTCTGCTGGATCACTGGATTCTATAAGACAACGCAAGTCCTTCTCTGCCTGTGACTCACGGACTTCACCATGAACTTTAAATACCTCACATTCCTAATTGTGGTTCACAGCAATATGGGTTCAGTTCCATTTGTCACAAGTCACATCTTACGGGAGGCTCTCCTCCCGTAAAGCAGGACAGCCTTCGACTCCCCAGGAGAGTGATTCACACATGTAACAGAACTAGGTGAATGAGAGCAGGTGTAAGCCAAAGCTTTAAGGAAAATCAAATATTATGTTTTGACAGACATTACACTTGACATTAACTTGAAATATATATTTTACTTGTGCCATAGAATTCAATAACCCAGATAAGCAAATGTTTATGGTACAATAAATGTTTTTCCTTGAAGGCAATACACTGCTGAAACCCCAGACTGATTTGGTATAGTTGATAGCCCCAATCAAGATTTTAGATGAACAAAACCTAACAAGCAAAACTCTGAAGTAACTGTCAAAGAAACAGCACACATTGGCATATTCACAGTGTCGGAAAATATGCTGACCTGCTCACGCATGTAACCTCAACTTCTACTAAGCAGCTGGCACTGAGGAAAAAGTTATCATTATATCAACATTTTTCTGCTGTAAACATGGTCATATTTAAGAAAAGGAATGGTCACTTTTCTACTGCAGGAATATTGCTAAAGGACTGGGAAAGTTTGGGGGAATTAAGTCAATCATCAGATCATTTCCACAGCAGGGAACTCTAAAGTAAGTTTCAGGAAAATATCTAGTGCCCAAGATGTTCCTGCTCAGGGGTTACTACATTCTAAACATACAGGAGCTTACTGATTGGTCGAGTACTCTCAGCATTTTATTTCAGCCACCAGATAATTGACACAAGACCTGTTGGTATCTCTGTATTTTTACATCCATTGTTGTCTCAGTTGTTGTTTCTTATCTAAACTGTCTGTGTCAGTCAAACTACTTTCCTATGGCTATCCTTTTCTTTGCATTTGGTTTCTTTGATGACATATAAGATGGGTCCCTCCAGCTGGTTCTGTGAATCTGGCTTTAAGGTAGAATTACACCATCCCTGTTATCACCCCTGAGGAAGACACTCAACAACCAAAATGTATTTCCACCTTAAAGCTATTGAAAGCTCGGAAACTGTAAATGAGTTATGAAGATAACAGGATTTTTTAATGAAATAATGGAGTTAAAAAAAATTCTTGCCTGACATCTCACATTCTCTGACTTTCCTTGTCCAAAACACCTCCTGACCCTCCATTCACATGTCAATCCATCTGTGCAACGTCCGACTCACCCTGCTGTATAATTCCCAGCAGGGCTGATTGGCAGCAGTAAAGCCTGCTTGCTGACACACTGGTCCAGCTGCTACTGTTGAGAGGAGGGGATTACAGCGGCCGGTTCATGCTGTACCATCCCATTCTTCCTCTCCGCTCTCTATCCCTCCATCATTTCATTCATTCAATCTGTCGTTGTCACGCAATCTTAGACTTTACCCATCCAGCACCATGCGCAAACACTACTTATCTATGTACGTGTTCACACACACACACTAACACACACGGTAAAATCTGCATCTGTTTGGCTGCAATTGGTATACAGCCATATGAAATCCCCAATGATGTTAAGGTTGGTTGTTGAAAGAGAACATTTCATCATTTCATATCATAGATTTCTTGATTTAAGTGAAAAAAAACTCAAATTGTTTGTTAAAGAATGTTTCAGTCATTTGCTTACTCTGTACATTGACTCTTCAGACAGACAGAGGACATTGTGTAGTCACCCCGTCACACCTTGACACATTAAATATAAAATATGTTAATGCATGCTCAAGAACCACTGAGCATACATCTAATTTCAGACATTCAATAAACCTACATGGTGAGAAATCCAACAGGGTTGCAGTTCAGAGGGCATAATGACTGCTCTTAAGATTCTTAAGATCATCCTAACATTTATAATGCAACATTTCCAGTGTTTCCCACACATTTATTTGTCTCGGTCCGCCACAATATCAACATTTGACGCCACATATTGTTTTTTTCTATCTCTATCTGCGTGTCCCGTTATCACTCACTCAAGACAGCACACCTGTCAGTGAATAGCATGATGTTTTATACTCCACTACAGTGGACGGGGGTGTGGTTTTTAGTCTGCAGGTAAAACCAACAAAGAAGAGGAGGACTATTTAGCGCAGTTGGCTTGACCGTAACTTCCTCTGCAAAGAAGACAAGATCAAGCCCCCACAAAGAGCGGCAGGCCTCGAAGTCAGTTTTTGGCGTGGCCAAGTCGTGAAATTACATTGTCATGTGATGCACTGGGGACTTTTTCCCATAAGCTAATATTGTGAAAGCAAGTCTGTAAAACACTAATAAAACCTCAATGCCCTGCGAAATGACTTGTTTTACTGTCAGAATTTGGGCAATTCAGTCCAAAACAATTCGGAGGGTCTAGAAGAGTCACCCGATTACATGTTATTTTGGTCATTAATCACACAAAAACGCAAATATCTTGGGATGGTTTTAGCTCAAATGCAAGGATTTGCCGCTTTTCTCTTTGTTAGCTTTGCTCATTGGATACCTTCAAGTTTTGGACATTAAGTTGGAAAAAGCTTGAATTTGAAGACATCACTGTGCACCTCAGTAAACTGGAATGGACACAGACAAATCAATTTATTCATTTTTCAGAAAAAGAATGATTAGTTGCAGGCCAAATTGCTTTGCATTCCCACAGCAGCATCAGTGCACTGCATTTAATGGATGCTTTATTGACTTAACATGAAATCGACAAGCAATAAATAATTCATTGAAACATGAGGTGAATGTGGAATGAAAAGGAGAGCAACATTTTTTCCCTCTCTCTGATGAAATGTTTTTTGGGTTTCATACAGTACAGAAAGAATGAGTTTGCAAAGATTCAGTGGACTGTGACTTGACTCAAAGTGATTCTTAACAAGCCCAGACAACATTTAAAGACAACAAATTATTGAGGCTTAGAGGCACACACTGCTGACAAGAGCCATTTGGGATGGGGACAGAACTGAACAACAGGCCAAAGCCAGACCGTCCCTCTGATCGTATGCAAAACACCAGGCTCATCTGCCAACACACTTGGCTTTCACAACATAAATATGCTTTGATGATTCAGTTAGCGACACTTCTGACAACAGTGGAGAAAAGACAAAGGGTGCTACACTGAGGTTTAACTGATGCTTTGTTTCAAACCAGCTGAATCACAGCCAGTTGGGTTCAGTTGATTTATCGCTCTGCAACACAGTCATCAATGAATCACCAGATTTTACAGCCACATTGATTTTACAGTAAACAACATAAAATGTTTCACAGATCCACTGCAGGGTCAATACTAATGGAAGGCATTACTGGCAGTGCTGTAGGCTGTTCAGCACTGTGTGAGGTATTGACCACTTTGGATGATAAATGCTCTTCATGGGTCAAGCGCTCACTTATGTCATGGCAGTCAACCTATCCTATACAATTAATAGGCTTTGACCACAGCAAGAACATATGTAAAACTGAACATTTCCAAAAGCATAATCAGAGAAGGCTACATTTCATAACAAGCGCTGCCACTTCACACAGTGACTGGCCAGTAAAGAGAATAGAGCCTGACCGATATATCAGTTGGCTGATATTATTGGCTGATATTATTGGCTGATATTGGCCTATCACAGATGGGTATAGGCATATTGTATATGTTGTTTGATATGGGCCCATATGAAAACCTATTGTTTTGAGAGTACAATACAAAAAAAAGATGCTTGGGGTAATTTATAATTATTAAATTCCCAGTGAAGTTTATTTTTTCAGTGCCCTGATGTCATTTTAGACAATTAAATCCATTGTTAACCTGTAAAATACCCTGCCTTCGTTACATGTCTTTGTCACAAGTGCCTGACCACATTTGAGGAATCGCAGCAAAACCTGTGTCTTTATCGGCTTACGTACTGGTATCAGAATTTTTTATTCCCCCATATCAGTATTGGTATTGGGTTTAGAGAAGTAAGTAGATGGACATTTTTGACTTTGTCCATCTCGACGACCGGCTTTTCACCCTGCCTTTGAGTGTGGCCATTTGGAAAAGCTTGAAACACCTTTTCCTCAAGATAGCACTAATTCCTTTCAAGCATATCTATACATCAAAACCCTACCAAAGCAATCTGGGCCACAAAGCATAACCATGCTGGTTATGCTTTGCACCTCAACAGCTGACTCAACCTCAACAGCTGACTCCCAATTTTCCAAACATCCAAGCTTGAACACAGTGTAAGCTGGAGACAGGAGCTGAGGGATCAATAAATGGACTTATGTCTGAAACTTATTCAAGAACTGGTGAGGATGAGCTGCAAAGGAAACTAGTCCAGTCAAAAAGAATTGAAGCAATGTATTGGGTTTGTGGATAGCTTAGACAAAAGTGAGGCAGCATCATTTTGTAAGGATAATAAAGCAGTTCCTGTCCCAGATTGAACTACCCTCAGTAGCAGCTTTGTTTGGCAGCACAGGAGCAAATGGATGATGGATTTCCTCTGCTTCCTGGTTCCTAGACAGAGGCTGGGATGAAGTAGCCTCATGACCTTGAAGAGAGTATCCTGCTATATTCAGGATGACCCTGACTGTGGAGTACAGATCACTTTTCCTGCACCACAGCTCTAACCATGACCTGGATAACTCCCAAGTTAGCTTCAACCTACAAGGTCACATTTTGCAAAATTGACATTCTCTGACATTCCAGAATGAACTGTGGCTCATGTCATGGTTAGTAGACATTAGGAACCACAGAAGATTATATGCAGTTGAAGTATCTGGTGCAGAGCAGGAAGGCAGGGAGTCAATGACCCTCAGTTCCAGTCAATTGACATTCCAAAGGCTGAGAGGAATTCAGGATCTCTATGACTGAGTAACTCTTGGAACCTGTCTGTTCACTTAAATACTTCCTCCCTTCCTTCCTTCCCCAGCTTCCTTCCCTCCCCTCCTACTATTATCACGGTTTCCTTACTCACCCTTTCCTTCCATTCTTTCTCCCTCCTTATGTCTCCATTAATCAGTGTATGTTTATTCTAATTTTTCTAACAAATTCCCTTCTATTTCTCTGCTACAATCAATTATCCTTGTGTGTGTTAACAGTTTAATGATTTGAAGTGTAAATGGAACTAAAGCATGGCCAATAGAGCCCAATTATTACTGAAGACCCTAAGCCTCAAAAAGTAACTTATATTGCTGACCAACAGCCGGGAATCTTTCAATCAACTTTCCCATTCTCTTGGCGCCGGATCAGGTATTACATCTTTTTTGTCCGTAGAGCTGGAGTAATAAGTAACTTATTCAATTAGGCTAGTCATTTAGTAGGGCTGCAACGATTAGTCGACATGATCAATTACGTCGACAATAAAAAATTGTCAACGCGAAATTTTTGCATCGATGCATAATGATATTAAATCAATACAAAACAGTAATGATATAAATTGGATAAAACACTGAATAGTAAACCTCCACTTAATGTAATGATTTATAATATAATAATACTTCATTTGTAAGATATGTAATCAATTAAAAACTGTAATATCAGTATTAATTAGTTCAACTGATATATTAAAAATCCAGTCGTGTTTCAAAATATTATGTTTTCAAATGCATATTTCATGGGTTATTAATTTGGGTTCTGATTCTTGTTGGGATAGAGGGGTAGGGTGAAGTTTTAGGGCTACATCATCTTCCAAATATAGATTTTTCAGAGGCACACTTCAAACTGAGGGCTATGAGAACACTATGTTGGTTTAATGTCTTATGGTCCTTTTTCTTAAAGTGAAACTCTCGCCAAAATGCAACCTAGGCTTTCTTTTGTGAATGTATATGAGTCACACCTTAGTGTAAAAGCATAATTACGACGAAAGAGACACTTTTAAGATTGACCGTATTTTCGTTTTCGGCTCAAGCTCATTTTCGATGGGAGTGCATGGGGCACTTTCATAAACACTAAGAAGGCTCGACACAACATGAAACTTTGCTTGTAGTATCACCAGGGTCTCTACACATAGCTCAACTGAACCACACTCTACCCAGACGTGTCGATCCCAGAGTACGTCTGGGCTGCCATGACGACGGCTAGAGGAAGAAGCTACTGCTAACGTGAGTTGTTCAAAAACTTTCTTTTTAGTAAACAACAAACAACTGTGTACACAAACAATGTTCTCAATGCTCGAGTTCATGTGTAGAGACCCTGGTGATACCACGAGCAAAGTTTCATGTTGTGCCGAGCCTTTTTAGTGTTTTAAAAATAGCGATTTTGATGCTAACATAAAAGTGCCCCATGCACTCCCATTGAAAATGAGTTTGAGCCGAAAACGAAAATACAGTCAATCTTAAAAGTGCCTCTTTCGTCGTAATTATGCTTTTACGCAAAGGTTTGACTCATACATTCACAAAAAAAGCCTAGGTTGCATTTTGGCGAGAGTTTCACTTTAACAAACTTTTTAATTGATGACTTGATTGGTAGTGTGGCGCTGTGAACAAATAACAAACCATCCATGCTTTTGTAATAACATCAGGATTGCCACAGTTACACAAGAGAAATCACTGCAGCTGACGATGGCATTTTGGAAAAGCACAGTCACGTCTGTAAACATAAAGGCCACTGACAACAACTGGTGAGGGTCTTGAAGGGTTGTTTCATTTCAAAGAGGCAGATTTCAACCATTACCCCTTGTAACTTTGTTCTGACGGGCAAGGGGGCACTCATCATCTCTTCACTTTAAACTTCACATACATGAATGATAATTTGAACAGAATACAGTACCTGTATTACACCTGAATTAACCACTATAGTTCAAGGATGTGTATGGTTGCTATGGTTTCTATACAGATGTTTTAATAGTGTCTCCACACAAAGGTCAGCAGGAAACATCTGAGAATTAAAACATAGACCATTAAATTTAAATATTGTACAGTCTTTAGACACACAATTAACATTTCTGTTGCATGTCAGATATGACTGCCTGTTCGCTAATGTTTATGCATGTTTTAAGAGATGTTCTTACATGCAAATGTCCAACTGAAGCAAACTTTACCAGTTGATAAGGACAGACGTTTCAAAGCAGTGCTGTATTTTCGTTCACTTCTGGTTTCTATGGGCAACCAAATGACAAACCATCCCACCAACTCTACAATTACTCTCCCTAAACAAAGCCTTCTTTTCAAGGTTAATGTCTGACATTAGACGTTGGCAAACATGCTTCCAGATCATTTATTTCTCTTGGAGTTGGGTAGTTTGTTATGCAGCTGGCCACGAGTGACTGCCAAATATATGCGCAGTTTTACTGAATGTCATGCAAATCAAGCGAGGAGTAAAGAGATTTTCACTTTAGTTCTGCTGCACTGGCTGCAGAATTCAGCAGCAGGCGATTGTTCTGTCTGATTTCACCTTTGCAGAGTTTTTCCCAGAACCCAAAACTATGCACGACTATAAAACAACTGAGAGTGGTATTTAATACTGGCAAGAAGCTGCTGATTATTGAAAAAGGCCTGCTCAGGAAACACAGGGAAACGTTCAGCACACTGAGACAGTTGGACTGTAGCAGAATGTGAAGATTTAGGCTGGTGTATTTATAAAACACTTAGGGATAAAACAGATGTTCCTCTTTTTCATCACTGGAAATATTTGTTCTTAGTGGCATCAGTCCTTCTGTGGTATTTCTATAAAATGGTTGCAGTAAATGCTTTTCAAGGTACTTTCGCATAGTATGTTACACAGCTGCCTCCACCAGAGATGATATATGCATCCTTCAAATTAAGAGCCTCTGGTACCAGGAGTAGAACTGTTTGTGAACACATCCATGGCTGTATCTGTGCTGCTCTGCTGCTAAAAGTAGCATTTTCTCTATACAGACAGCAGGGTAGCTCATAGAGATCCAGCTATGGACAAACAAGAATTTCTCCATAGAGATACTGTAGCTGTTCTTTTCATCAGCTCTGAAGACAGGTGGTGTGAGAGGGAGCGGCCGCTGTGACCTGTTTGATAACTGTCAACCCCTCAGGCCTAATACCTGATCACTTTTGCGGGCTTATGGCCAAGCAACAACTGGACATTTTAGGGATGTGATTGGATCAGGTCCATAATGAATTCAGGGCCTTAGATCAGTCTCACCTCTTATTTCCCACTCAGTAATCTGGCTGGGGAAGGATTGCGAGTAATCTGGATAGAAGGAGAGAGGGAGGGAGGGAGAGGGACAATCCTGTCTGCTCTGATTCCTCTTTTTATCATCAGTGACAAAATGCACTATGATGTACCAGAGCAGGTGTGAACAGTTCATCATGTTGAACATAAGGTACATAAGCATTTTCCAGAACTTCCACGCCCATCACAACCTCCCCATTAACAACACATCAACTATGATTGACTTGGCACAGTTGTAATAACTAAGCTAAAGCCATCATTACTGAGTCATTACAACTGAGGAGACTCCATGCGCTAATAAAGATTAGACTAGACCTGATGCAGCTGAAAGCTCTAAATGCAAATAATTGACCCTGAGTGTGGAATCTTTGTTTGTTCTTTGTAAAGGGCAAGAATGACCTTCAAGCCTCATTCAATATCTAAAATATGATTTTGCCAAAGCATGAAGAATGTCCGTTTAGATCTTGCGATCAAGATCTCATATGGGTGAAAATCACAGAGTATCTCACAACACATTTCTGACGATACAGCGCTTCTATGGTAATTGATTAATTACAAGACAGTTACAATATTTCACAATATCTGTCCAACTAATGAATACAAAATTAAGCATCTATTTACTGCACTGGGGTTTCAGTTTCACATGGTGTGACATGAACTGAGATAAGATTTATAAAAAATAAAAACAGTCTCAGCTTAGTGCCACTTTATCACACACACAAGGATTAACTGCAACTTGTCCATGAGTTAAAATGTTTAACGGAAGGATGCAACCACGCCTCGTTAAATTCTTTTCAATCTTCTTTTCAAAATGTGTGCAAGAGAGGGTCAAGAAAGGAAATGACTGAAGGGCCTGCCAGCTGCCGAGGATAGGCAATGATCAGAGCTAAAACATAGATACAGTGAGAATCTCTTTATATTGGTGTGTCATCAATCTGACTGCACTGACAAAGACTCACTACTACTAACACGTTAGTTTAAGTGATATCAATTGAGTATGGATGAAGAGCATCAAAGACCAGGGTTGGGTATATGGAGCTCCACTTCAGTATGTAATAGAAACAAAATACAGCACATGTAGCCCTCCACAGAGACTCTTAATGAATGGACACATACAACACACACACACACACACACACACACACACACACACACACACACACACACACACACACACAGAGCGAGAGAGATTCATGCTAGCTTGCTTAACTTTACTCCTGTCTGCTCTGCTGTGACTGTGCAACTTCACCGTGCGCACCCATGCTGCCTCAGGTGCTGTCGGGAATATCCGAAACACCATATTCAGTTGCACGTGAACGACGCCCCTTTATAGTGCACCGGACGGGGAAAGTGAAAGTTCATAGTCAGTGTTAGCAATGGGCCGCTTAGGAAATTAGCTTAACAACGCCCTTAAGCTAACCATTCATGGAAAAGACAGAAACATTTCTACTGCGCATTCAACCACAGTACTTTTTGAGGGATTTTCCGAGGAGCACCTGAAGGCAGCATTATCCTACACCAGTCCACCGTCGCTGTGATGCGTGCTGTGAGATCACTCATCCAAAATCACCGTCACTTCACTGCTACACAATACAGCTGTCCGCCCACACTGACTCAGCACTGTCAGCAAACAGCGCACGTTTCCACGCACAGCGATTAACACAGAAAGTAGACATTTTCTACTAGACTCACCGTTAGTTGTCTGTTTTTTGACAGTTTGTCCGGAGTCTCCGAGCGTCGCTGTCACCACTACGATCCGCCCACCAAAGTGTGTACTCCGCTCAGTCAAACATGCTCCTCCCTGGAGTAGCTCTGCTCCAATCCCAGTCTGAGGTTGGTGTATGGCTCTCAGTTTGACCAATTAAATCGACTCCAAGAGGTGAGTGACGGTGATATTGTCCAACCAAAGCTTTCGAACGCTGGGCAGGGCCTTCGTCGTCACCAAATGTACTTTTGACAGACACCCCGTACATACAATGGAGAGGTTTGACTCCTTTTACGGGACGGTGCCGGTCCAATCGCGGGGACGAACAGTTCCTGAATACGGCCACGGCCCAGGAAGACGCCCTGATACCGCCTAGACGACTGGAATGTCACCGGGATGACAGAAGTTTGATTCATTATAGAAAATACAGTCCGCTCAGAAACTATGAATACAGGGGTAAATGCAACGGTATAATAGACAGACCAGGGATTAGGAAATGCACTGAAAAAGTCGACCATTTAGTTTTAATATTAAATGTGGCACTCCTAGCAGAAAGCACAAACAGTATTAAAGAAATCTTGAATTGTGTTTATAACTCAGTTATTCTTTTGGGTTCAAAGAATGTAGAAACCTAACTTGGTCAGATTGCACGTTCGAGTGATACACTGAATAAAATGTTCATGGACACGTTCTTGTTTTCACCGGTGTCGACCTCTGTGATGGTACAATTACAAAAACCTTCAAAATAAAGAACCGGGGTGTGAAAAACCAACAGAAGCGGTGTGACGAATGGTCCAGCCTCACCCGGACTACAGGTTTATAGTGACACCATGTGACAGGAATGGTCATCATCAGTTCAAGGCTACTGTGAGTCACTTCGTTGCAGTCTGATGTGCAACCTTAGATACTGTCTGCTGTTATTAGTGGTTACTACATAAAGCCTACTGTTAAAAAAAATGTAGTTGCATATTGGACTGGACATATAGAAAAAGTAAACTTTGCTGGATATTTTATAAATGAGCTGTACATTACCCCTAGCATGGACAACATACAGCAATACCAATGTATTTGTGGTTGGCCACTATCAGCTAAATTTATGGGCTTACCTATATCGCCTAATGTTAGCAGCGTTAGCCTCACTCTCTGCAGTTCCTCTGGTGGTTTTTGAGGTGGAAGCTGTCAGAGTCTCATACCAATATGTTACAAAACAGTGATGGAATGTAGAAAGTATTTACTCAAGTACTGTACTCAAGTAAAATTTTGAGGTACTTGAGTATTTCACTTTTCTGCTACTTTATGAAACATTGTACTTTTTACTCTACATTAATTTGAAAATTGCCTTTACTAGTTACTTTGCAGAATACATGCCAAACCAACATATGTGTAAATTAATTTATTACATCAGCATCTGGATTAAAACATTTAAAAAAAACAGTCATTCAGACAATAGAAGAGCTTAATGTGGTAGCTGACAATAATTTCAACCTTTAGTTGCAGTGCATACATTCATATAAATATATATATTATTGTATTTTGCTTTACATTTATTGCTAGAAAATTAAAGGTCTACCTTGTAAAAAAAAAAAAACCCTAACGATTTTTGAGATCAACTTCCTTACAAAGCGGGTTACTTTTTGTATGTGTACCTTTCACTTTCACTAAAGTAATATTTAAACACAATATCTCTATTGACAACATTGGTTACAAAACAACCCACTGTGGCTCACAAGAATGTCTCTACATTTGAGATAATAATACGGATTACTGCCCAGTGCTTCAGTGACATACAGTTACCTGGCTAGTTCGCCTATAAGTGCCTAATTTCTTTAAATTATCATTTTATTTATTTGTCTTTGCTTCTAATATGTTGGTTTCATATCAATGTGTGTTTTGACACATTTACCCTTTCATCAACGTTTTGAAACAATTAAATTCTGAGAGTTACAGGGCATGTAAAACTCTGGGGCCTTGGTATTTCACATGTTATCAAATCCAACTGTTTAGTAATTAAGTAGTTAGATAGGGCTGTCCTAGGGTTTGTGCACCCCTGTTGCTGACCCTGGCCCTTAACACATAAGTGACTTGCAATTCTTGAAGCTGTTTATAACAAAGCACAAATGTAAAAAAAAAAAAAAAAAAGTGACATTTTTTCAGAAACCTATAACAGTACAATTTCATGGGCTCGCTCATCATTCAGTCACAGATGCATTCTTATTCTGTTTGGAAAGGGATCATAGAATAAACAAATACAGTGCTGCATCCTTACTTGACCTTGTATTTTCCAGCAGCCTTTTTTGTATTATAGCACATTAATTTCTTATGACATAATGCAGCAGTTGTTGGGCCCCGCTTTACACGAGGCCCGGTTAAGGAGTGTTTAACAACAATAAAAAGGGGATTTAGGTTAAATTCGGCTATCAATAATAATTCATGATTATTTTGAATAATTATTAATTATGATAAATAATATGATCCAATTTGCATTGGATCACCTCAGGGCACCACCCTTGAAGAAGGGAAAAGATAGCAATTTTACTAAATCAGTCTCATAAAAATGTACTGAACTGTTTATAACTCTGGTTAATAATTAACTTAATAACTACATCCAAATTTTCCAGAACAGCTAGTAATGGTTGAAGGATTATGGAGTTCTTGACAGTGTAGAGGTTGGCAACATTCACTCTTGTACAATACTAAATGGACAGCAAGAAGGTTCAAAGTCTTTTATTTAACACAAAGATGGAAACACACAATCTAACTAACATGTACTACGTGTGTGCGTGTGTGTGTGTGTGTGTGTGTGTGTGTGTGTGTGTGTGTGTGTTTGTGTGTGCCTGGCAGAACAAAGAAACAATGGCGGTCAATGATATCACATGTGGGTGTGATATGCTCTAGCCTCAAGGAACATGTGTGTGTCCCTGTGTGTGTATGTGACGTGGTGCCAGGTTATAGAAGATGGTTAGTTGCATGCAGAGACTGTGAGTCTGTGTGAAACATACTTCGACTAATGTCGAATTAGCCGTCTAGGAAAGCAAACTACCAATAACTTGACTTAAGGTCACGATAACACCAAAACATTGAACAACGAATAAATTGAACACATTACATCAACCAGTTTAAAGTCCTGTGCTTAGCCGTGCTATGCTATGCTATCTAAGCCCAGTTCAGCGTTACCAGTATTTGAAGAGAAGGTGCTTGTGGTTGCAGGAGAAAGTTGGCGTTCCAATGTTGAACAAAGCTGTTCTTGCTGTGCAAGGTTTGATGAAAGGCGGCAGAGGAGGAAACTGGTCGCTCCTTTCCTTTGTAAGGATAGCAGCTCGGTGCTAACCTGCCTGGTGTTCCTCAGATCCTCAGATTGGCAGGACCTCGTGTCGCTGCAGTGAGGAGAAGTTCTTTGGGCCTGTTGCCAATGCAGCTTGTAGTTCTCCACAGCTTGTTAGGCCCAGAAGAAGGGATCTTGAAGGCAGGCAGCCCCGTGGGGGGAGGTGGAGAGGAGCCCTTGAAGATCCGAAGTTGAAGGAGTAGAGGGTATTGAGTCAGAGAGAGAACAATGTATGCTCTGGGGTTTTGACTACCTGATCAGCAAGGGATCTGTCACCCTGACCAATAGAAGCGCAAACCTGAATTTTGCACCTAGGCGTGAAGAAAGGGGAATTCTGGGACACTGAGTTCAGTTCAGAGTCCATTTTGAAAATCCACGATGAATGACTTCATCTGTGGGTCCCAACACTGTTGATTTTTACTCGGTTTCAATTCTTCTTGATCTTAGCTCAGCTTTTGAAAAAACATTTCAGTCAACCCTCTAGAGTCTTTTGTTGCCATCTGTAATTCGGCATTGGACAGGTTTATTTAAAATCGGTGAATCCTCTCCCCTCACCTCTGGGATTCCTTAGTGTTCCATCTTGCAGTATGCTCCCTGCAACTGGATCAGATAATCAGCAAATACAACTTTATTAAAGCTGCAAGCAGCATTGAACAGGCCCGCGCGCCCCACATACATCGGGCTGTGGCGCCGTTGGAGGGCAGACACAGCAGGCACTCAGACGCCTTGGCGCCTGGGCTTTTATTGAACATTGTGTGATGGGGCTAACTAACACTGCCTTCGTCCACTAGACTAATTATATGTCATGTTGTAGTGTATGATGTGGAGAAAACATCCTGTACATGTCATGTAAATTGGATGATGTTTGTCCTCAGTGCAAATTGCTGAGCGTAAGATAGCGATAAGTAAGATGTTTTGCTTGCTTTTACTGTGTAAAGCACTTGGTGCTACATTTTATTTGTACGAAAAGTGCTGTATAAATATATAAATAAAGTCTGATGGATATGAGGCTGACTTCCCGTTTCCAGTGGGTGGTGCGACTGATATGACACAGTACTGATGCATAGACGTGATCAGGGCAAAACGCTCTACATGTGTTACATGGGGTAGATGGGAAAAACTATGTAGAAGTTACAAGGACTTTCAAAATGGACTGCACCACCACGCCCTCTTGGTATAAGGGTGGCAAAAGATTTTGATAAGTATTCAACTCCAGACTAGAGTTCTGATTGGTTGTTTAGAACTGGCAAAATGGTCAACTACCGAATACTGTCAACAGAGAGAGTACAATGCAGCGTTTTCCTCCCATTAAACAACAGGTAGCTACCTCATGTGTCACCTGTAAGAAAACATTTTATATGATCATTTTAAACGTAAACAACAAACATAGGTTGCTAGCACGGATTTTAGCAACGTCTGAATGCTAACGTCACGGTGCTGCTGTGGCAGCCTGGTTGTGTTTTCTGTGCTCTGCCTCCCCCCTCCTTTCTCCCTCACCTGCTCCTTCTGTGTGTGTGTGTGTGTGTGTGTGTGTGTGGGCGTGGCAGCAGGGGAGTGGTGCACCTGAGGAGGATCAACTCGGCACCTATTGGCTTTATCTATCTGGTCTCTCCACCCCCACCCCTCTCTCCGTTATCTGCATTTGGGTCCAAGAATTACAATTCGCACCGTAACAGAAAGTGTGTTTTGATGTTATAGCAAATTGCTGGCTAACGTCAGCTGCAACCTGCTAACATTAGTGTTGGGTGAATACACAAATGAAAAAGTGCAAGTGCAGTTGTGAGTTTCTACATTAGATAATGGCTTCTTCGTCACCCGCAAAGTGACTGTGGATGACTCTGACGTGATGGACATGAGGCAGGGATTACAACTGCTTTCTGGAAGTATTTAACCAGGCTGTGCAGGTCCAGAGCGACCAGGATTATGACGGACATTCACCACGCCAACCGTGAGCCTTCTGGTAAGCGCCCACTCGCAGTGTCGCCTCACTGAGCGGGTTGGTACGTTGCTGCGATATGTCTGCGCGTCCGCAATAGTGGATGTGGCAGCTCTGCTTCGTGAACTGATGTAAGTCAATGGAGTGAACCTTATAAAGCGCCCTTCTACAAAGTGATATAAGTTAGCTTTCAATGTATGTAACGCTTTTACTGTGATGATAAATGACATTTAGTTATTGAATCTGTGTCTATAATAACCAGATCCTGACATGTAAATGTGACTTCTGTGGGAATAAAAAGCATCAATGTTTCCATGTAACTGATTTGGATCAATAATTTCTATAAATACAATGATTTTTTTTTTTTTTCAAATAACCTAAGTACTAATAGTAACAATCCTGGAGACAAAAAATTAACAATGATATTGATGATATTGTATACACTAACATTTCATGATCTAAAAAAAAAGTAGTTGCAGTAGGCTGTTGTTGTTGTTGTTATTTATTACTATTATTATTATTATTATGCATATTCTTGACTTTTAATAGGAATAGCTGTAACGTAAGCAATTTCTCCTCTGGGATCAATATAGTATTTCTGGTTCACATTTTATCCAGTCAGTTGTCTTTATTTAAAGTTAAATCAAATTAAACAAGTTGACAGTATGGTAGACAGATGTCACTTTTACATGTCAGGATGTGGTTATTGCACTGATTCAATATTTAACTTTCAGTTATCATCACAGTAACATCGTTACTGGTAGATGTAAACACTCACAAAAACATTAGAAAACACGTATGTGGGTTTGGTGCCTACCTGTACACTAAATATATAAGGAGGAAGTAAAGTTTATTTATATTTGGCAAATGTTTGTATGTTGCAGTATTCATGCTTAGATGGTGCGCTGACGGCGCAGTAGTGCTACGAGCACTGCCTACAGACGGGGGACAGATGGTGAGGACTGCTGTGTGCCTTGTACGACACTGCAGGGCTGCAACTAAGGAGGCACCCCTGCCGCGTACAGTGGTTGCCAGGCAAAGGGAGACGATTGGGCAGTTGACTGGTGAGGTCAAACAGCTGCAGCGGAAGTTGCAGCCTGTTGCAGCTGGAAAGTTGATTTACTGTGTGAGTCAGCAGTAGAAGTATATGGAAAGTTTGTGTGGGGAAAAACTCAACAACCTCATGTAACAGCATGGTGATTGTGGTTATTTTCAGATCCAAGCGATGTGGACCTGTTGGCCAGATCAATTTAGACAGAGGATGCCATGCAGCAGCATGTTATGAGAGCGCAGGTTTTGTGATGGAAAGTTTTAAATGGGGCTAAGGTGTTGGTGTTGGTTTTGAAATTGTTACAAGTGTTCACACAGAAAACAATTGTTATCTCACATTATAGCAAAAAAAAAAAAACAGTATTCCAGATGTGTTAGTGTTAGCCATTAGTTACTTTTGTGTCTCTAAAAGATGGAACTTAATTTTTTTGATGTTGGACTGTACCATGTAAGAGGTGGTTTGTTTTGTAATCAAGAACTTAAACCTGTAGTCTGTAACTATTTTGTTATATTTGCTAAAATTGTCATTATGATCTGACAGAAGAATAAGATACAGATCAAATGTGAAAAAAATCAGCTGTCTGTGGGTCAGTGGCCCACTTTCACCCCCTTTCCTATGGGTGGAAAAATGCACCACATCAACCAATCAAAACATACAACATTTGGTTGCTGAGGGAGAGGTGAAAGTTTAGGGAGTGACGGCAGCGAGATTTGAGAGATTTGTGACATCTAGCATGTTTGGAGTGTATAGTTAGTGTGTAGTGTAGTCGTTTTTTTGTTTTGTGAGTCAAACAATGAGGCGACTACTGAATGATGAGCAGTCAGTGCAGCTCTTCTTTGAGCTGGAAGGAGTTGAGGGAAAAGTGGAGCCTGAGTCTGAGGCAGAGAGTGAGGACTTTGACGATGTAGTGGATGATCCATCTTTTGGAGGAGCGCACAGGGTGCTACTCGGAGGTCTACACAGACGAAGGGACGGCGTGGCAGGCCAACCCGAGCCAGATCTCTGCTGGCTCAGGCAGCAGAGCCACTGACACTGTCCCAGCAGTAAGCCGGTTCCAGCATCGGAGAACATCAGGAGTCCAAGTAGAGCCACTTTCCCCCTGCAGTCCAAAATACCTTTTTCTATTGTTTTTTGCCACTTACACAGTCAAGACAATCTGCAGCAATTCCAACAAGAATGCTGCAAACACAAGGAATTGGGGAAGAAATACAAATGGCCTGACATAGGGACAGAAGATCTGTACAAGTTTTTTGGTCTCCTGATCTACATGTCGTTGGTGTCGCTGCCAAGTCCCTTTTTGTCCGTGCCACTTCCAGCCAAAGTGATGACAAGAGACAGCTTACGATCCATATTTTGGAACATCCACCTCAGTGATCCTGAGGAGGATGTAAAAAATGACAGAAAGAAGGGAACACCAAGGCCATGACAAACTGTTTAGAGTAGGGATCGACCGATATGGATTTTTTAAGGCTGATGCCGATACCGATTTTTTTTTCATCAGCCTTAGCCGATGACCGATACAGACTGCCGATTTTCTTGAGCCGATATTAGGAGCCGATACTACTTTTGCTCCCTCAATTTACATCATTAAAATTACACAATGATGATAACAAATGTTACAAGTCTCAAGTTTTTTAAAAAAGGAACATTTATTGAAATTAAAAAAGGTGAGGTAGAACAAGAACAAGTAAATAGTATTTAACAAATATTAAAAACAGGTGAGGTAGAGCGAGCCTTTCCAGGAGTAGGCTCTGTGAATTGCTGCCACACTGGATTGGTTTTCTGCTCTGCCATTTCTTTAAAAAGAATAAACAAAAACACAGATCAGTGTCAATCTTGTGCAATCATCTTACATTCATATCACCCACATTATGTGTGCATCATATGGATGGGTGCATATGGTTAACTGTGCAAGGGTAAAAAGCTTCCACATGTACAACACAGACTTGATGATGCGTTTGCTGATATAATCAGGTCATCACAAAATGTCTTTTGTCAACACATTTAAATAATTTAAGCAAACAATAAACAATAAATAAATAAGTAGCCATTGAAATAAAGTGCTTCATTTGTAATTTAAGACTGCCATGGTTTCAATTTTTCTACATAAAATAAAAGGAGCATGTCTTAGGCTACTATGCCACCTAATATGCAAAGACAACACACTAGTAGGTCTAAACCAAAATGTAAAAGAACCTGCCAGAATGGCAACCCCAGACCAGAAGTTAGCAGAGGAAAATAACGTGATGTCAGATGTGCATTAAGCAACAAACTGTTCAAGTTTCTTTTCTAAATTTCATCAACGTTATAAAGTATAAAACTGTTTCTCAAAGTTTTAAAAGCTCTCCTTCAGTCGGCACAGCACTCTCATACATCGCCGTGATGCGTGTGTGTCCCATTGAGTGAGACGGTATGATATCACCGCGATGGCAAGGGAACTCCACCTCGCTCCAAGTAGGGAAAGAGAAAAACACACACCCTGCTCCAAATAACGTTAGGGAGAGGGAGAGAGAAACACACACACGCCTTCAAACCTCCAGCCAGGTGGTCGTTATATAAAACTGCTACAACCCCACGGAAAAACGTCGGCATTACTTAATCCTATGACCAGTGTTCGTAACAGCTACCGTATGAATATATCTAGCCACAATGGCGAGCAGTTTGATAGACGAGGCATTTTGTATTCCTGTTTACCATTTGGACCCACAAACTTGCTTAGCTATAGTTTCAAGCAAAACACATATAGAGCATGCATTTGGCATTGGCGTTTCCACTTTCAATGTGTATGGCAATATTTCAGCTAACTTAAACAGTTAAAAGATGCTTTGAATGTTTAAAACTTACCGTTCTGTTGACGAGCAGGCTTCCAGCACTCGCCTAGTAGGGGAGGGGCTATGCATGGTCTGTCCGTGCTACCTCTCTGTCTTGTGTGGACAGGAACTGTTTTTTTGGGTGGCACAAATAATTTGTGGGGCATCTTATTGTGTCACCTGATTGTAATAGTTATACAAAAAACTCCTCAGGCATTGTCTTCATTTTAAGTTAAAAAACACTTTGTAAAAAATCTAGCCTTTTCCTACTCAGATTTTATGTTTTTTTTTTTTTTGTAATTTTAGGTCCAATGTGTTAATACAGTATGTCAAAATGAAAAAGAAGAACTATAAAGTCACACATGTAAGGTTGTGCTGAAAAAATGACACCAAACAAGGAAAGGTTAGCAGTTTGTATGGTGTAATGTAAAGGTAAAATCAAAAGTAGTCAAAAACAGCCAGTTATACCCGTGACCCCAGAGAGTTCAGTGTTATTGTAACACTAAATAGTTATTGCACTAAACTCCAGAAAAACCCTCATGTAGTATTAGAAGTAGTAGCAGTAGCATAAATAGTAGCAGGAGAACTGCAAGTAGTAGTATTAGTAGTAGTAGTTGTAGTAGAACTACTAGCTGAACGTAGGGTGAAGCAGTAGCAGAATGAAAGTTGAAAATTTCCACAAAAGAATGAATTTGGAAAATTCTGAAGAAAAAACTGATTATTTCCAAAAACTGAAAAGGTAGGAAGGCTAAAAAAACCTAAACATTTTCATAGCTTAATGGTCTCTCTAGCTGAACGTATGCAACGTTGAACATTTCCTCATCAGAATGAAAAGGCAGAAAGGCTGAAACGTACAAGGCTGTAAGGGTTAGGGTTACACAGGCTGAGTGGGCTTAAAAAGCTGAACATTTTGATAGCTGAACTGAGGAAATGGGGGCAGAACGAAGGAACAGAACCAAGTCGACCGGGAGAGGAGGAGGAAAAGAGAGACAATATTCAGTTGATTGAAGGCAAAGTGTGTGTGTTTTGGTGAGAGAGAGAAATAGAGGGAGAAGGAAGGAAACAAAGAGAGGAAGGGAAAATACGAGAGACAGATGTAGAAACGATTGAGATATAAATGTTGTATGAAACAGATCAGAGTTCGACTTTATTCACAGTTATACTCACTAGAAAAAGTTTAACATCAGTCCACCAATCAGAACACAGTTTGATTCCAGATTCCAACTCCCATTCATCCTTATGGGGCTTGGCCGAAAAATGTCAGTCCCACCTCAAGTTGGATGTATGGGACCCAAAAAAAAAAACTCACTTCAAAATGACTGTCTACAGACTCCAAATGGCCTGAAACGTGCTCCTAAACATCTTATGGGGAATGTCTTTTTCAAAAAACACTTGCACGTCCACATTCCCATTCCCACTCCCATTCATCCCTATGGGGTAAAATATGGAATTGCTCATAGAGGTGTGGGACCACTTGGAGGCCCATCAGCAGCCCCAAAGGCAACCCACACACAAAGTCTGGGGATTCCAGCTCTTTGCAAACGCCCACCAAGGCCACTTCCAAGTTTGATTCCACACCACAACTCCCATTCATCACTATGGGGTGGGTTCGAAAAATTTCAAAGTTCCACATCAAGTTGGATGTATGGGACCATAAGTTTGGGTTTGATTTAAGTTAGCTCTAATGATTTATAAGGGCGTTGAGGTGAACTTTCCAAGGGTGTTGGAAAGCTTTATCAAGAAATTGATATTTAAAAAAGTGTCATCAGTTTCGACATCTGCTATCGAACGTAATTTTAAAGTGTTAGATATAAATTTGGGTGCAGATGGCGCTACCTTCCATATTTACATCTAAAGTTTAGTTGGGAATTGAATGCTTAGCACAGCTTAGCATTTCCTGCGCCTTTCAGGTTCTCATCTATGGCGTACATATTACAAATATGTAATATGGCTTACATATTACAAATATGTAAGCTAAAGATGAGAACCTGGATTGCCGATACCCACCTGTAGCTTAGCATTTCCAGCGCCTTTCAGGTTCTCATCTATGGCTTCCATATTTCCATCTATGGCATGTTATTGTCATAGATGGAAATATGTAAGCTAAAGACGATTTTCTCATCCCTAGCCTCCACATTTCCATCTATGACAAATTGTCATGGATGGAAATGTGGAGGCTAGAGATGAGAAAACCGTCTTTAACTTCCATATTTCAATCTATCATGTTATGTTCACAGACGGCAATGTGGAAGCTACAGATGGGAATCAGGACAACATCTATATCTTCATCTATGTTATGCTATTGTCATATATTGAAGTATGGAGGCCATAGATGGCGATCTGGAATAAAGATTACCATCTTTAGCTTCCATATTTCAATCTGTTACATGGCAATATCATAGTTGTACATGTATATTTCTAAGATGTCAAATACAAGCTAGTTGACAGAAATGCAAAAAATGTCAGCATACTTCAAGTTTCTTGAGAATTGTATATCATATTATAACAACCACACTTTTAATTTGGTAAATATCCAAAACCTTCACCTTGTGAAGAACATGGGCAGCATAACATATGTTAACGCAACAACAATTTAAAAACTCTTGGGAGAACTAGGTTTTGTTTAACACGTTAACTAACCCTTGCACACACATAATTACACAGTAATTAATTCACTAGGTGAAGTCCTGGGTTTCCGCCAGAACATGACTCGGGGGTTGCCCAACAACAGTGCCTCCTTCTCCCTCTTGAGGGAGGCTTTCCGTCAACCCGGCTTCTCCCCCGCTGGATGGAAGAGGACTTTCTTCCTCCTGTGTTTCGGGAACTTCCGCAAGTCCCACATCCTCTTCGGCTACGGTCAAGGGTATGTCGTCGACTTGCGTCTTAAGGACCACATCGGGCACTCTGTGAGACATGGCGAAAAACTCTTCCCCAGGACCAAGGGGAGTGGCTTGCACGACAGTTTCCTCAACGGCCTCACTTCCTTCGACGAATCTAAAGAGGTATCCAGGTTAAAATCCCCTCCTCCTGGGGATGGAAGAACAGGCGCTTCTTCAACCTCCTCCCATCCAAAGGCATCTGACGCCAACATTGCAGACATGACAAGGTTGTGGGTTTTTGGGATCACTGGAGGCTCTGCGGAATCCCTAGGCGGAGACACTCCTCCGGGTGGAACAGGAGTGTCTTCCACCAGGGTTTCCGGAGTCAGGTGCCCAATTTCTGCCTCTTCCAGTGGAGCCTCAACAGTTTCCGGAGTAACGTACCCTCTTTCTGCCTCTTCCAATGGAGCCTCAACAATGTCCTTACGGACTCCTCCTGCAGTAACCACTTGCTTATGGACGGGGTACTTGCAGATACTTTTTTAGATGTAGTACTCTTCTACAGCTTTTGGCATACGTGCCCGATTTAGCTAAAGCCTGTTTGAGGGCTTTCAGGTGGAGCCTTCGGGTTTCATAGCCTGTGTCTTTGTCTTGTCCGGAAGCGCCACATAAATCTTGTCAGCGGTTGCTGGGTTGTGGCACATGGCACGTGCCACCTGGCTGCGCTCCTTTTCACTAAAGGTGACGCTTAGCCTGTAAAACCAAAGGCGATCATATGTGTGACATCATCTGAAAGGCTTCCAAATTCCCAACTAACATATCCTGATTCGGATCAAATAGCTGTAAATCTGGCAACTATAGATGACAATTGTGAAGTACTTGGCTACATTTCGGGAACGACTCCATGACCCACGTATGACATCCAAGAGTGCTTACCTGCGTGGCCACACTGCTCCGGATTTTGCCGAAGCTGATGGACCCCGTCATCCCGCTGTTGGCCCACGCCATGTGTAGGAAAAGCGCAGGCTTCCCGACCGGCCTGCCTAGAATGGTGTGAAGGACGTGCGTGATGGCGTCCTTATTGAGGCAGCAGTTGCCAGATGCCAGCTTCTTCACCCACTCGTACTCTGTGCGGTTGAGACACACTGCAGCCTGTCCAAAAAGCCAGCCATTTTGTGCTCATCCACCTGGGGACAAGATGCAGAACATTAGCTTATTTATGTGGATAGGCAGACTTCTCTCTCTTCCAAAACCTGGTTTAAATACTTACCAAAATCCTATACTTGCTCCCACCCTTCCAGATGTCAGCCCCCATCACCTGGTCGCGGGTCATGTTTGTAAACACGATGGCACGGTGACCGGTCAGGATACTCAAGTAACCCATCACGTTGCCCATCAGCTGGCAATGCTGCTTGCCGTAACTGCCGTCACTGGGCAAGAGTTCTACAATATATAACTCAGACACAACAAGTTTAGTCAAGTCAGGTTTATGTCATTTCTCCTCTCTCCATCTGCCAATTGAATGATGTACTGAATTGTACTTGCCAAGCAGTTCAGGTATTTTCTTTTTGGCGATGTTCATGAACCTCACCTCCTTGGTCACCTCCACCTGCTCATCTGTGAAAAGAGTGTCATATATAACACCCATTGGAGAGGTTCCAAATGCCTATTTTATAGATGACAGAATATAAACACAACTATAACACAATAAAGAAACAACACTTTACCTGTTTTCTTTTTGGCCTCCTTCTGTCTGTGCACAACAACGTTTTTGTGCACATTGGACTGCAGCTTCTTCAGCTCGTAGACGATTTTCGCAAAGTCGGTCCCTCGGAGTTTCGTGGCAGGCTGGAAAGAGCTCTGGATGTGCTTGATGAACAGCAGCACATTGGTCATCATGTTGCGCACTGTTATTGGGACATAACCCTTTTGGGCTAGGTACAGTGGCCACCTACAAAACAAGGTAAGAAGGTACATTTGATGACAGCTAACCTCTATTTCCCACCAACTGATTCCAAATCACAAATTCAATCACAAAATCTACTTCACAACATCACACAGTATTTGAAATCAATAACAAAAAAAGGATGGATATATATAAATATATGTATATATAGAGATAGAGAGATAGATAGAGAGATACACACACATTGTCTCTGATCATTCTAGCCGAAAATCAAAAACTTCACATCAGACAACACGGTTTTCTCTGGAAGACCAGCAGCCATGTAGAGACAAAAGCGCAAAGCATGGCTGGCGCACTGCTGGGCATTTTCCTTGTCTTTTGTCGCCGACTTTGAACCGAGTCTGAACTTGCAAAAATCACAGCAATATCACACAGCAATATTGAAGCCATACATTAGAATCAGGAATCTTCCATATTGCTATGTTAATACATGTCAACATGTTACTTGTAGATGAGAAAAAGGAATCAGGCAGTGAAAACTCACGAAATAACTGGTCCGACTTCTCGAGCTTGCGCACATGCTCGTACTTCTGTGCCGAGGTGGTTATTTTGGACGGCACGCCTCTCGGTTTCTTTGGGGTTGAGGGTTGCCATTGCATAAGACGGTTTACAGCGGCTTCGAGGTGAGTCACTCGGGCTGCGACGTTGGCACAGTTGCGATTGCACGTCTTACTAAATTCATTGTCGGCGTTACACTGAATGGACGCGTCTTGTTGCTGCAGAGCAGGTGAGTATGGCAAAAGATGGCTAGGATGTTGCCCACCTGATGAGGAGCTCTGCCCAACTGACGAGGAGGTTTGACCACTGGAGGAGGAATTCAGCAAACCGGGGAGGAGGTTTGGCCACTGGAGGAGGCAGTGGGAACACTGGAGGAGACTGTCAGGACGCCAGAGGAGGAGCTGTGGCCAACTGACGAGGACGTTGTAGTAACACTGGAGGAAGGAGTCAGGCCGCCAACGGAGGAGGAGCAGCTTTGGCCAACGGAGGAGCAGCTTTGGCCAACGGAGGAGGAGCTTTGGCCAACGGGGGAGGCAGTGTGAACACTGGTGGCCATACTGTCGACATCGGAGGATGTGGTGGGACCTGAAGAGCTTTCCTGGGACTCACGGGTGACATTTGCTTTTTGAGAAGTTGATGAGGACACCAGAACTCCAATTGTTGCATCTTCACCCTCTGTGTCAGAGCTCAGGTGCAGCTGAAGGGGCATCTCCTCATTGAAGATGGGAATGTCTTCCTCACGTACCCTGTCCTCTTCTAATTCCTCTATAATGAATAAGACAAGACATGTCGAAGACGCATTTACTATTTGTCAAAGTCAACCTTTCACAAACACATTCATACATCATAGTGTAAACTTACCGTCCGAGATTTCATTCGTATCCAGCCATGATACCATTGGTATCACCAGATTCTGGACTCGCAGAGCTGCAAACTCTTTTTTGATGGCCTGTCTCTTGGCATCACGAAGCATGGGATCTCTGTCCTATTGATATAAAGTGACATATTTTGACATCATTTGTATTGTGACTTAAGATTACATTTGCAACAATTAATTTGCATTTACACTTACCGCTGACTTGAGATGATGTGCATCTTGGAGATGCTTGTCAAGCCTAACCAGCGCCTTCTTGTCGCAAATTGGACAGTCCGGGGGATTTGTTGTCCTGGAGTATGGAATATAGAATAAATGGGGACAAAATATGGACAGGCAAAAGTTTCCTTTTTTCATCTGAATGAATGCAAGTTCTTACCTTGCGTTCCCATATTTCATCAAAAGAGCAAATTCGTCTTTATTGAGAATGGCGTGTGACACATTCAAGTGTTGCTTTAAATTAGAATAGCTCCTGAAACATAAGCCACACAGTTTGTACACCTGCAGATAAACAAGAAAATAAATCGTTAAAAATAAAGTACAATAATTCCGATTTCCAGTAGGTGGCGCTGTCACATAGGAATTTTAACATGTTAGGATAATACATGATAACATTCCAACACACTGTATCTGAGAAAAATAAAAACATTACAAAGGACACTTTCCATGATGCTGCAGCTGCCCTTGGTCCCACCCCTCCAAGTTTAATCTAAATGGCATAAATAAAAATTTGGAAGTTACAATCGAAGAAATCCATATTTACATATATATCATTTTATTTAATTGTGGTCTATTGACCACAATTACATAAATGAACTTCTGAAACTACCAAAAGTGCATGAAAACACAACGTAAGGTGACATGGATAGGTTACACATGGAAAAACAGCATAAGCAGCAAGCTAGCAACACTTGCGGTTTGATAAAAGTACAGGCGTTACAGAGCACGCTTACCTAGCTGCTACTGCTAGCGACGCTACTCAGGTGCTAATTCCTGTTTGGACAGGAAGTTCAAGTTTGTATCTACGATTTGGAATGACGTTTGACAAATTCCGTCTTTACATACATGTCATTTTAGCGAACATGTGCGCGGACATAATGATATGAATTAACTTGTCACACGGTGAAAAGTGCATGAAAACACAACGTAAGGTAATATTTATAAGTTGCAAACGGAAATACAGCATTAGCTGTAAGGTTTCTACACTTTCAGTTTGATAAAATTAAAGACGTCACAGAGCACACTTACCGAACTCCTACTGCTAAAAAACCTAATCGGCTGCGAGTTCCTGTGGGAACAGGAAGTTCAAGTTCGCATCTACGACATCTGGAATGGCGTTTGACAAATTCCATCTTTACATATATGTCATTTTAGTGACTGTGGCTCAGTGGTTAGAGCGGTTCGTCTAGTCATCGGAAGGTCACCGGTTTGAATCCCGGCTCCCGGCGGAGTTGTATTTGCATTAATGCTAGATCAAGGAAGACAATGGGGGCATTGTTGCGTTCGTCTCTTCGAGGCCTTTAACAATATCCTACTCCCCTTCTTATATCTCTTTCCATTAAAGACTTTGCTCCGGAAGAGCGCCACCTACATGGCATTGGCATATGTGATAGAGGTCCTCCAGAGCTTCCCAAATGTGTCTTTTTCTCACCCCTGGCTGTTTCCATTGGGGAGATGGAGCACTTTAAAAAGTAGCAAAGTGGAACTTTTGCTGCCCCCTAGCTCCCCACAGGAAGGGAGTACAGCCACAATTCAAACACAGGCCAACTCGGGTCGAACAGACCTTTCCCGCCTCCGCATTTCCATCTATTCACAGCAATATACATGACCCTATGGAAGTGGAGTCCTATTAGCATTAATGCTATGTCAAGGAAGACAATGGAGGCATCGTTGCGTCCGGCTCTTCGAGGCCTTTCACAATGTCCTACTCCCCTTCTTATATCTCTTTCCATTAAAGACTTTGCTCCAGAAGAGAGCCACCTACATGGCATTCACATATGTGATAGAGATCCTCGAGAGCTTTCCAAATACGTCCTTTTCTCACCCCTGGCTTCTTCCATTGGGGAGATAGAGCACTTCCAAAAATTATACTTCCCATCCCCCAACCCTAACTCAGAAGCCTAAATCGAGTTCCTGAGGAGCATTCCCGAGTGGATTTTTCAACATCACCCGAACAAGCTGATATTAACATATGTCATAGGCCTTCATCGACGCACGAGCTGTGAAATTTTGGCACTTCCTGTCACTAACCCTGCCCATAAAACAGGCCAATTCCATGGTGCGAATTTGTATTTATTCCCATTGAAATTTCTCTCATTTTCACCGCCACGTCAAGTCGTGTGTAAAACAACATAGGGGATTTCTGACCAGGGTTCTGCGGTCACCAACGACAGGGCAGCTAGTGACGGGAGTTGGGCAGGTTTTGGAGCATGTTTTGTTCCAAATGTTGTCACAGCTACATCTCACCCCACTGCCTTTGTAGAGGGTGCACAGTGCTGTGCAGGGATGCTTTTATCAGTGTTCTAGCTGCTTGCTTTCCCATGATACTGGACATTGAAAGTATGGACCTTTGATCCTTTGGCGGCCTCTAACTTACAAATTTAACAATGTTAAAGTTAGGGAGAGGTACAGCTGAGACCTTCTTCCTCCCAGCTTTCAGGAAACCTGTGTTTCGTCATCCTACGACCAACTTTAAATTTTACCTTTGACTTTTTGAAAGGTGAAGGGTCATGGAGGACCTGGGTCACAGTGCTACTAAACACACTTAGTCCCACCGCTGTACTCAATTTGTAGTGTTTCCAAGGTCAAAATCTCGATAGGGCACCTCCCCCGACATTTACATGGACTCATATGTAATAAAGGCACAAACACAGCATTTAAGCAAAGGACTTTATTTTTAAGCATATGTAGTTGTAAATCTGAAGTAAGGGAACATAGGCGAGATGATGTTAAAAGGGCTACGACAACACTCTTTGGCGCTCTCAGGAAGAGAGGCTATAGCCGCACTTTTTTGAGGTCAATTAAGATAGATGTGGAGAGAGGCTTCGAGGGTGGAGAGTGGACCACCAGAGTAGAACAGAATAAAAACTTGGTTCCTCTGGTGACCAACCTCTCCTCGGCCTCCCTTTACTTCTAAACTCATGTGTCAAAACAACTTTTACAAGGCTACAAAGTGTCACAGAGCCACTCTCAGATTTTGGCCAGTGTTTAATCAGAGGGGCACATTAAAAAACGGAAGCAAATTATATTTAAACAATAAATACTTTAATTTTGCTTTACAATAAAATCGTACAAAAGTATATTTTATAAATAAAGAGTGGATCAATTGAAACAATGAGGTAGGGCCATCAAAAATTAGAAATTAAATACAGTAGGACAATGCAAAAGGTGGGAATGGACCCCTGACCCCCTCATACCAGTTTGGCCAAAAGCTGTCCCCCATCAAAATGGTTGGGAATATGTTCAACTTGGTCTGCACTGCTACAACTATAAACAACATTTATTTACTGTTGTATGCATGATTTTAAAATGTAGGCCAAGTGTTTATTTTTTTAACAAAAGAATCATATCAATGGTGCAAAAAAGAATTTACGGCAGAAAGCACCATTTTATGGACACACTGTACTATGAATTTCAATGGCACTGCTTTGCACATGGCATATACAAGAACACCTTTTCTACATCACAAACCTAACGGTGCAGTACTTGACCCACATGGATCCACTTGCTGTCCCTCTGGCTGTTCCTCTCTCTGTCCCTGTATGTCAGTGATCATCAACTGGTGGCCTGCGGGCCGGATCCGGCCCATCGAACCTTCCAATCTGGCCCGCAACTGGATCCCAAAATTGTGAGGATCAAAGAGAAAATATTATGTGGTCCCTGCTATTAAAGCAACAGAAAAAAAGCAACTGAGACTGAAATAATGTATTTTTTATATTCCAAAATGAGGACAAACTCGCTGCACTGTTTAACATTCATTGTTTTACATACTCTTCTTCTTTGACATAATTTTTCCCACATGCCCTTGCTTAACATTTGCTTTTATTTCAAAGTCTCAACAACAAGCTTTAAATTAATATACTTCTCAGTACAAAAAGAAAAGAAAAGAAGAAAAAGCAACTGGCATAACTTAAAAGGGCATGGTAAATACCATGGAAACAGAACAAAACATTAGGCTAGACTAGCGATTTCAAACCACAAGGCTGAACTAGGCTACTCACACGTGCTTAATGGGAGAAATTACATTTCCACGCTTTGATGGATAATACAGTGAAGTGCGTTAGTTTTAGGAGCGACAGTCTTTATTCCGCTCACCAGGCCCCTGTTTTTGCCAGTCATGGCCGGTGCACCATCTGTCACTATCAGGTTGACTTTATCCATGGACAGTCCATGCTTTTTTAAAAAGTCCTCCAGTTTTCCAAAGATAATGTCACCAGTGGTGTTGTCTTCCAGTGGAAGCAATGCCAGCAGCTCCTCTTGGAAATCTTTGCCATCAAAATATCGGACAAAAACGCACAGTGGACTCATCAATAGCCAGCGATACGTATTTGGCTTCCTTGATGCCATCGCTAACAAGTCGCTGGACACCCTCTGCCAAGACGTGGACACGACGTGCGGCAGTTGAAGCAGACAGAGGTATCTGTTGACTGTGGTATAGGTGATAGGAGCCTGACTGGTAAAGGCTAAAAATGCCTTCAGTTTTGTAATAAAATTAAAATATTTAAACAATAAACAAAAATTCAGCTCCTCAGCTCTCTCAATACCTTCATATGTTTCTCTCACTTTTTCATTTACTGGGCCAAAACAGGCTGTGTTAGATCCCAAGTTCGCCCCTGTCCAGGAGGCACTAGACCAGCTCTCTGTTATAAAGGGTTGCTAAAAAGTGGGAATTTAAATAGGGATTTTTTAAGCTGGTAATGAAGAGACTCGCCTAGCTTCTAACTGCCCAAGTCTGAACTTCGACCCTTCATGTAATGTCCATTCCTCGTTTCATGATGACTACTAGAAGAAGAAAAACAACAGAGGCATACATCTCATTTCACAAGTAACCATCCCTCCTTACTTAACATGGGCAGATATTGTTGATTACTTTACTCAATAAACGTATTATTTATCGAAATGCAACAGCCAAGACTGATAAAGTTACGTGGTTAACGTCACAACACTGTGTAGAACTAGCTAGGTTACTGACATTTGGATATTTGTGTCTGCTTCAATGAGTTTGCTTAGATATTTAAACACAGCCAGACCAGACATTTACAAACGATACAGTGAGCGATACAGATCTCTTTATTGGCCAAGGATACCTTACACTTTATTCCACTTATTGGCATATAGAAAATTGGTGTGGCCTGATGACACGAGGCCAGCAAAACAAAGGAGATGGCACATGGTGCGTTTTTAAAGACACTAGTACACTTACTTCTTACTTCTGCTGAGTGGCACAGTGGCAACTGTGTTGAAGTCAATAAGAGATGCATGGAGATATCGACGTTGTATAACTTCTGATGAAGAAATGACCCCAGAAAATGAAAGAAACAACATCCTTGGCTATTCTCTCTCTCTTGTGTTAATGACTTATGATCTGGTGGGAAAACTTTTTGCCGGGATAATCATTACATAATTTATTTGTTTATTATTATCAAGTTCCTTCTTTTTTTTTCCATCTGTGAAAACATGAAAAAAACATTTTCTGTTTAATAGTTTCTGGAACTGAGTGATAAAATGCATTTCTCAAGAGGAACACACTGTTTTTGTAATACTCATTTTGAGAAAATGGATTCAAACTCACCTGAAAAAAACATTCTCACAATTCTTTTCGTCCTATTTAGGACATGGGGTAGTCAAAATTAATATTACAAAAGCAAACACAAACAAAATAACTTTCCAAAAAAAATAAATAAATAAAAATTTTGGTTTCACACACTCCCTGAAAAAGAAAACTTTTTTGTTGTTGTTGTTTTCACAGATGGAAAAAAAAGGAACTCAGAAAGATCACCTGCCAAAACTTTTAGAAAATGGGTCACCAGAAGAAAATGTTTCACTGAAATATAAGGATCAGTCAGGACATCATGGCTTTGCTTTCAAATAGGTTTATTGAAAGAAATATTTTGAAATTTTATAAAGTTCAACCATTAATAATGCTATCACACAATCAGAACCTGGAGCTTCACCATTTCCCCTCCGACCTTCTTCAACATTTGATATGAATCATGTATTAAGGGCTTCTAGAAGCACTCCACTGACCAGCTCAACTGTTAAATAAATCTATGATCACCTCAGTACTCCAGGGACTGCCTTAGAGTACACCCCATTAAAAATATGAGCTATCCTCAACACACCTGTGAGAGTTTTGGGGACATCACCAAGCTCAGTACTTTTCAGCCTAATGTGTTTAAGATATGCTATTGCTAACAGATTTGAACACGTCATGCACCGAAAAGAAAGTCGGATGTGATTCCAAAACTGTATTCAGATGTGTTGGTAACAGTCCTTCTTCAGAGTGTAGCCTGTCCCACCTGGGAGGAAGCAGGGTGATTAAAAGTATTTTAGGTGCACTTGATTTAATTTTCCAGGCAGGAGTGTAAACACAGCCCAGATGGACAAAATCAAGTGCTCCTTGATATTTGGGAAATGGTTAACAGTTCTGCTCAGGACCGTTACACATGCATCACTCCGTTACAGTGGTTTGTAACCAAAGATACAAATATACAATATAATATTGTATCATCTAGGATTCACTATATTTGCAGCTATTCAGTACCCCTCTCTTCCATGACCTGGAAGTAGTATGTATATATATATATATATATGTATATATAAATATGACTCTCCCGTAACCCGGAAGAATTCAGTGTTTCACTCTACACACAGTTTGCAAGCATACAGCAAAAATCAGCTGCTTTGCACGTCAAACCCTCTCATTGCTGGATGATTTTCAGCGCAGCATGCAAGTAAAAATGTGCACAATATTAAAAGTCATCCTAATCACATTTAATCACCCTCATCATCATATCCATTTTTCACCATGGACAGCTTTATCCGCATCTTTTTCCTTTTTTTCAGTAAGGTGATTATTTCGATAAGAAATTGGAGCAGACTTAATTTAGTATATTTTCCTCTATAGTATTCTGCATTTCAAAGCATGCCAAAGAAATTTTTCAGTTTCTGCATAGTGCTGGCTATACGAGTGCCAAAGAGTTTGATTCCTTTACAAGTAGTCGAAGTTGGTATGTACAGGCAAGGAGTGACAGAGCAGATCCAGTGTTGTGTAAACTGTACCAAACCCCCCCTCCCCAAGTGCTCAAAATATCTACAAATACAGGACTCAAGTCTGTCGGAACTCATAGAAAGTTGAACAGAGCTGAAAAAAGCTCAGCGGTATGGAAGAGCCATTGGTGTGAAGGTGTGTGTCAGTGTGTGTGTGTGTGTGTGTGTGTGTCTGACTGTAAGCTAAGTTTTTATGTCTGTATGTATGTGTTCAAAGGGGGAAAACACTCAAACCTCCTTATATAACCCCCCCCCCCCCCCCTCCCCCCACCCACAATCACACCCAGTGCCCCATGTTTCTTTTTCAAAGTGCACCCTCTGCTGTTATAATATGCAGTATGCATTACATAAATGTATTCTCTAGCATGGAATATTCCACTAAGGTCTACTGTCACATACAAGGTCAAAGAAGAAGTCGACACCAACCACATTCTAGTTTTGAGGTCATAGTTCTGAATGTAAAGATACAGTTCAGGCCACTAGGTGACTGTTATTGAACACTAACAACACTCTCGCTACAGTGTGTGACATGGAGAGGAGAGCCCACTTCTGAAACCAGCATGGCAATGGAAAAAATACACTCACTGGCAAAGAACTGGATGTTTACTGGATAAGTGACTTGTTATCCCGGTGACCACAGGCAGAGACTGCTGAAAACTAGCTTATGGCGATGGGTGTGTGTGAATAGTAAATCCAATAAAACATACGTAACAAGCAGATAGGGTTCAGTAGTAAGAAGAACTCAGTAGGTTTGGTCAATGTAAGCTTATCAACTTGGACATCTGTGATGCATTCACTCACGTTTAAAGGAAAAGTTTACCCAAGAATGAAAATTCAGTCGTTATCTCCTAAACCTTTGGTGAAAAAGTCAAGGAAAAGTTTTGTAGTCCAAAAAACATTTCTGGAGCTTTACAACAAAACAGCGTTGCTGCATTCTTCTAAACAAGTAAAGTAGCTGGGGACTCTTTCTAAAACGCAGAAAAAAAATAAACGGTTACCAAACCAAAAAAACTAAAGAGAAAATGGCTCCATACAGTTCATCTGGAGTATTCCAACTCCTTAGAATCCCTGAGATTCCCAATTGATGGAAATTATGTTACTTACAACCTTTTTGAAGTCAAAATCTTCACAGTAGCTGCTAGGCTAAAAGTGTTAGCTCGCATCACTCCATCTGAAGTGGGTACACAACTTTGGCTGCAAATCAAGGTTGTAAATAACATCTATTCAAATAAATTTGCGATCTCAGGGCATCCAGAGACTTGGATTACACCGGCGAGCTGTATGGAGTCATTTTTTTTCAGTTGTTTTTTTAAAACCTCAGCTACTTCAGTTGTTTAGGAGAACGCTGCACCACTGCTTTGCTGTGAAGAAAGAAATGTTGGGGGAGGAGATGATGACTGAATTTTACTTTCCGGGTGAACTGTTCCTTTAAGGGATTTTAGCAACTCTGCAACAAGCTCCAATACAGTACAGTGACACCATTCATCTGAATGTAGCCAGAATCACTTCTCAAAGTGACGAAACACCTTCACCTGTACAAGTATTCTCTGGGATTCAAGTTTTTTTTAAATCGTCCTGATCATACTCCAACAATTATTTTGGAGGTAAAAAAAAACACAGTTGAAGTTTAAATCACAGATCCAGAATTCAGCTGCATTTGACTTTTGTTTCTTTTTTCTTAGTTGCAGAGCTGAATTACACACGAGTTAAAAATGTCAACAATGACTATTTCTGACAGTATTCACTTGCTTTGGTTCTATACTACGGCGCACCTCTACAAAGCTGTGTACATACAGCTGTGCAGTCCAATCAGTGCACAGGCAAAGACACTGACAACTTACTGTGAAAACAGGCAGATCCTGCATATTGTGCCTTTGGGAATTGCTTGGTGTAGCGTGATTAATAATGATAATAATAATGTGTACTGCTCACCGAGCACTGACACACATAAATACTGAATAAATATTGAGAATAGTTGAGTGCTGATGTCAGGATTATGAACAAAAGAACATAAGTTAAACATGTTTATACAGAAAGCCTTCACCTGCTCTACCACATGAGCTGTTCATCAACTCGAGACAGTGACAAATCAAATCCATACACAAACAATAATAATTCTACAACAATAAATAAATACAATAGCTCAGACCAGCAAGCAGCAAAATACAATCGTCACAATCCTGCATTAAAGGGGATTTCTGCCAGAGTTAAGTTTCAGGATGTTCCTTTCTTTCCTTTCTTCTGATTGGTGGTTTTGAGTTCGGACACAAAGGAAAATGAACCCTCTAACATCATCGACACGTTCCTGAGTCTGTATTAAACATCTGCACTGTTTAAGAAATAAAGTGCTAAAAAAAATGAACGGACGCGGTTAAGCTGCTACAAGTCTTAACTCTTTAAAGGACTATTGCACTTTAACATGGTATGACTGCATGGTGTGGTACAGGAGAGGGTTGTCTGTGTAATTTTGTGTCAGGGAAGACAATTTGGAGATTTTTTTTCCATTTTTATGTTCCTACATCCTGGCAAATTAAAACTGAACTGATGAAGCTGACAGATTTTGCAGTAATAAAAAGTTGTTCAGACTTACTATAAAGTCGGTCAACGCACCTGCTTTTATTTTTTCATACATCTCTCCCTGCCCTGAGGCATCTGGACTCCACCCTCACACCACCTTAACAGTTAAAACTGCACTGCTATTTATTCTCTTTATAGATAATGGTGAGTGAAATTTGGGCTGTGGGGGGGATCAGTCCTCTCCAAATGCATGTCATAGACACACACTTTCAATAATTAATTTGAAAACATCATATCAAGATTTTGTTCCAGGACCTTTTCCCATCTTCAGTAACTCTTAGAATGTAAGGACTACCTTTCTCCTGATACTGTTGAATTAAAGGGGAACCAGCCTTCATCTTCATCCTGCATCTGACCACCTACAGTGTGACTGCAACCTAAATAACATTCATAAATAAAGGAAATCATATCACTCACTATAAAAATGTCAGATCCTAAAAGCCACTTGTGTCTGGCGGTTGGTGAGGTGTTGCAGTGCTTTGATTAGGCACAACTGTAATGAATGTGTTACATATGAACATTATGTAGGAAGATGAAAGATGGATGCCTGGACGAAGATGTTCAGTTCATGGTATTGTACCTTCCCTCGGACTAACTGTAAACTGGCGTCATTTGTCGGGTGGCGTGGCGGCTGGCAGTCAGCAGTACTTCATACAGCAGGTGGTGTAATACCACTGCACTCAAACGAGTGAAACCTGAGCAGCGGTAATGCTTGATGAAGGAGTTTTACTAGACTCCATTACATTTTATGATAAACTGGTTGATGCATGCATATTTGTCAGTCTGGCTCTGTACAGTACATATGCTGCAGTTACTAATTATATAAATTAAGTGGTCGTATGGTGAAGTAATCACTATTTGTGCTCCGTCATACCTCAGAGACTTTGTGCTAGTGTGTTTGTGTCCTGCTAACATGACATGACAGGATCCGATGTGTATCTGTGGACTTCTAATGGGCGGTAATGAGTTCATGTTGATGTTTAATGTAAAGTATCCTGGGCTCACTGCTGTAGTATTGAGCATCCTTGGATGGCCATCAGTAAAGGGTTTTCATTTGTGCTGTCTAAATTTAAAACACAAACACTGAATCTGTCATCTGCCTGTTCAAACAAGCCACGAAATCAGTTTGGGGCAAGGAAAACAAATTTGTCCTGAACATTAGAATCCAGTGATCCTCTACAGTGTGTGGAAGCAAACGTACTCTACGCTATGCTCTGCAGACTGAAAGACAAACAAAAGGACAACACACAGATAAAAAGCTTTGGACCTGAACCTATCACACATAGAATAAGATTAAAGCACACTCATCTCTTCTTGCCAGTGTTTGCATATTGTACCGTACACAGAATAATGGCGCATTCGGCTGGTCATTGTAAACTGGCAAACTTGTACATATTTACGTATCACATGACAGACCAGTACGTACAAGTTAAAAGCATTCCGGGTTCTTGCTCAGGTGAGAAAAGTGAGGACCAATGAAATCTGAGGTAGCAAATTCAACTCTGATAAACTAGAATCACACAAACTTTGTTTCCTTAATGCATGTGCTTGATTTTTAGGTGTCAAAGCAGGCCAGTATCATGTCACTGCTGACTTCATAACTTTCATAATCAAACATAACTCGAAGCTCATGCGATTAGCGAGCTTGGTTTCCTGCTTGTTTTAATTCATAGTGAGCTGTTTTGGTGCTCTATTCTCATGGTAATCCTGTAAGTTTGCCAGTTTACCTGTTTGGGACGCTGCCTAAGCATGCCATATGTTCTTCACTCACTAGCAAATCTGTACAATGTTTATGATAGGGCAGCTGATATGTTCATCAAGAAAATTCATGGCTTTTAACCCTCCAGTTCCCACCCCTGAGGTGCAAACCAGCCAATCCAGTGTGCTCTTGGGAAGGGGGAGCGTCAGCTCCACCTCTTAGGGCAGGACGTCAGGGGGGAGGGAACCAATAACAGAATGGGACAGCAGGTTTCCTGTTAGGCCAGCTAACACTACAGTTTACCAACCAGTTTGTGAGTTTATCGGAAGCGCCACGGACATAGAGAAGAGAATAATCATTATATCAATAGGATCTTCAGTGCAAGACGTAAATGGCTACTTGTTTCGTCATCATTCTGTCCGTTGTTGTCTTTTCTTGTCAGTCATTCAACACTGGATACAGCAGTAAAGGGATTCTTCTACAGGTTAGCAGTCATTTAAGTGTGTGTGTGAAGGTGTGTCATCCTCAGTGGATGACTGAGAGCTTCAGATCAGTCAGTGTTGACCTGGACTGTGTTCATTAAGTGGCAGAGCTCCTCTCTGCTCTGTCTGTGGTTTTGGTTAAAGGTTGGACTGTTGTGGAGTTCAGAAAGCTCCATACTTTTCCTGGGGGGGTGGAGACTCGTGGAAGAGAGAGACAGAGAGAGGCCTTAACCATTTGTATGACCTTTGCCTGGCTTCACTCTCTGTGAGCTGCGTGTCCTTCCTCGAGGTCAGAGGTGAAACGATGAATATACAGTAGCTGGGTGCCTAAAGGGTTTTGGTGGTAGGTTCAGTAGGTGCTTCTTGATCTCTAAAGTGCCACGAGGAACAGCAGAAACAGCAGGATAAAACATCTCTCACATTCTTTCTCTGTATCCCTCCTTCCATCCCACCCTCCTCCCCCCTTCACCTCTTCCTTAGCTCCCCCCTGGGTCGGAGCTGTGTCTCTGTGGTGTCCTTGAGTCCAGAGGTGTCTGTGGTTCTTGGAGGGACATCCTCCTTTGGGTTTCAGGATCCAGGGAAGATACCACTGTTCCAGCCACTGGCCCGGCCCCAGCCCCCATACATACCCCTGAACCAAAGTCTAATGCAGCTCCTAGGCTCGACCCTACCGCTGCCCCGCTTCCTAAATCTAACCCTAACCCTGAACCTGAACCTACTGCTGGCCCTGAAATGACCCCAGTCCCCAGTCCCAGCTCCAGCTCCAGATGCTGCCCCAGGCTGTCGAGTCCAGAGGGGCTGAGCGGACCCTGGCTGGTGTTGATCAGTTGGGGGTCCTGGGGCTGCTGAGATTCTAGAGACTTGGCTGGGAACTCCTCAAAGTCCTGGGAATCCAGGATCTGCGGGGACAGAAACCGGGAGGTCATTGGGACTTGTTGCTACAACTGGTATTCTTATCACTTTTCATAGTCAGATTTCAGATACGACTAATCTTTCATGAATGTTGACCTCTGTGTACTGTGGTTGACAACGAAAAAAACAATTTCAGAAGCAAACCTTCACGCCTGAGAGGCAGGTGAGAATTGTTTTATTCCAGTGATCCAGTCTAATCTAAATTATTTTCTCTCCTGCGTTCATGATCTGGTGAAAATAAACGGTTCCTAAATGTTTTTTTGTCCATCTGCGAAAACATGTAAAAACTTGTATCCAGAGAGAAAAAAAATGAGTCTGTTTCACACATGAAATGTTTTTGTTTTTGTTTTTCTCATATTTAGCAAGAAAAAGAAATGTACCTTTTTTTTCCATCTTTGAAACTTTTCCCACGAGATCACGAGTCATAAACATAGGAGAGAAAATACCTTTGATCAGTCTTAGAAACTGGATCACGAGAAGGCAGTTTGGCTCCTCGCTGCTTGTGTCACAAAAACTGTTACCAAAAAAGCTGTCATTTTAATCAATACTGTTTTTGATATGTACATTGATTTTCACAAGGTTGTTAATAGTTTATTGAGCTGGCATGATAAAATGAATCTGTATATACAGTACAAACATGTGTTTACTTTTTGTAGTTTTATTGTTCTCAGAATAATAAATGAATACAACATTTGCTGTATATCAAATGACTGTTGTATAATAAGCCATTGTATAATGAACCATTAGTAATGGTTAACTTGTAGCAAGGAGGCCATCAACAATGCCTAGATCTGACCCATAATATAAACCAATGCCATCATTCAATCAGGAAACACAGTCAGTTAGCATGTATTGATATCTATCAACACAGGAATCATTTGATTGATCTATGTGCTTCACCTGTGATAGAGACGCCAGGGTGTCTGTCTCCAGAGGTGTAACAGGCTGGACCTGTCTCTCTTCTGGACCTGGTCCTGGGCTGGGACCAGGGTAGGGTGAGGCCTACAAGAGACAACATCTTATTTGTCTGGAGGAAGAGCAGCCTCCTGTCTATTCATAGCATGGGTCAGTCTCTGACAACAATAGAAACGTGTTGTTCATCCTGCCTCCTGATGTTAGGGTGACTTAGTCTTTCTCAAAGACAGATGCTTGCTGTCACAACCCCTGCGGAAACCAGCCTCTACGTAAATAGCCTGTGTGCGTGCATGTGTGTGAGGGTGTGTATAAGTGTGTTACTACCTGAGGTGATGATGAGACAGCGCTGTAGGCAGGAGGAACCAGAGCCATCTGTCTCTGCAGCAGCTGCATGATCGCTCCGATGTCCGTCGACATGCGACTCTCCAACCTGCACACAGTGTGTACAGATGAACAACTGACATTTATATTCTATGTATTTGATCCTTTATTACATTGTATTCATTTCATTAAAGACAATAAAACTGTTTTTTTCTGCTGACATTATCTGGGACCTTTAGTTCTCCACACTTAAAGTGAATGGATGATTTTGTATCATTAAACAAGATGTGGGGTGGCTATGGCTCAGGAGGTAGAGCGCGTGGTCTAGTGATTGGAAGGTTGCTGGTTGGACTCCCAGCTCCCCCCAGCAGCATGTTGGAAGTGCTGTTGAGCAAGATACTGAACCCCAAATTGCTCCTGATGAGCAGTTGGCACCTTGCATGGCAGCTACTTAAATACAAGACCATTTACCATTATATGAGTTACAATACAAGAAGACTCGCAGAGTTAAACACTTCGATGTAGGAAGAGAAAAGTCAGATAGAGAGAGCAACCTTGGTATGTAAGTGCAGTAGGTCTGTAAAATGTAAGACAGTAGTTCTGAAGCTTTTTGAGATGCGACTCTCCAGAAAAATCAGTCTGGTCAGATACAACACATTTAGTTTAAAGGGAAATTATACCAGTTGTATAAGTTGCTATTCACCAGTCCAAAATATATTAGTATTTTTTTTCTCCACAACCATCTGGTGAGCCCTGGAAATTAATTCCTGACCCCCAAGTTGACAAACACTGATGTAATGGATGCTTAACAGGCAGACTGCTGGTAGTCATTATGTGCCGAGATCTTAGCAAGACAGTCGTAATGACTCATGACTGGTAGCCTTGACTGCTAATTAGCAACTGCTACTTACTGCTAGTCACTGTGTGTGCATAACTTTGTCTCCCCCCCACTTATATACACTTCCTGTTCTAAATATTACACTTTTCTAAACTTTGTTTTGCTGATGTTGCAGTTCTATTCCGGTCCTGCTGTTCCTGTTATCTTTGCAGCTTCATCATCTATTTTCCCCAAGGAGTCCACAGCTTTACCTTATTAGTGAACAATTATCTTGGTCTGCAGTCACACTGTGGAAATAGAGAGAGTGTGCTACACACATATAGGAAGTTTTAGCATCAAACCTGCTGGCTTCTGTCTGAGCCTCTCATACAGCTGATTAGGTCTCATTCTGCTCATTTCTTCTGCTCTGTTCAACTTGCTGCGGTCCGACAGAGACGTCGCCGTATGCGCAGATGTTTTCACTGGTGGGAGGAGGCGTTCTCTCCTTGCACACCACTACTCTCATCCAGAGAGTAGACCGCATACACCTCCAGCCTGCTGACACATCCTATCCACACCAGAGGCATCTAGTCAATCATGCGTTAAAACTCTGAGCATTCAGCTGGAGGCGCAGCCAGCCTCAGAGCGCTACACCAGCACAGAGACACAAAGCTTGTGATCTCTACAAGACCTGACAAAGGAGGCTCATCCACCTAAAGGCTACAGGGACGGAAAATATCGCTTTTTCCACTGCACTGGAGAGAAGGGCTTCCTTCAGAGGCAGCCAGGTAACAGAAACGCTCTGAGACTGTCGGATGACTCAAAGTGTCAGAAGACTGCGGTGTGTAACAGAGACTTCAATACCGTCATCCTTCAACAACTATTTGATACTAAACAAAACATAAAAAAAGCAGCAGCAGACACACACACACACACACACACACACACACACACACACAGACCTTGAAGCAGTCATACCTGTTGAGCTGTTTCTGCAGCAGGTCCAGGCGTGTGTCCAGCTGGTTGCGCTGCTGTCGGCTCAGGCTGTGCAGCGGCGTGTTGAGGGGAGGGGGGGAGGCCAGGCTGCAGCTGGGAACCTCCTGGTACTGACCGCCCCCCCGACTCTCCCCCCAGAAACTAAAGATGTTGGACACACCTGAGAAGGCGCCTGGGGGAGAAGATGACAGGTGGAGGAGGAGACAGTGAGTGTGTGTTGCCATTAAACACTGGGCAGGCGTCTCTGTTACAGTTCACACTGTGTTGTATTTTACCTGACAGGGCGTTGCAGGTATTACCAGTCTTGGGGTCTCCATCACCCTCAGTGTTCTCGTTGAAGTTCATGGCTGGAGCCTGAAGTTGTGGATTCTCCATCATTACCGGTGGAGGGGCGAGTCTGGTCACAACTGCCCCCACCCCCTGTAACAGGTGTAGATGCAAGTCATTAACACCACCTTTTATGCTGCGATCCATTCCACAGGAGGAGTGAGCTCCTACTCAATTAAAATCAAAAATGGCGACTACAAAGTTGTGACTGCATGTCTCCCGAGGATTCGACTTGTAATTCCAGCATTGGATGATCGCTCCATCACACTTTTCCATGTTGGAGTGTGTTTATCCTGAGATCCGAGTACAGTGCATCGTCGGGTCATGGTGTACAACAACAATGGCAACCACAGAAAAGCTAGTATTTCAGAATAAGTCATAATAAAAACTGCTGAAATACCTCATCGCCACTGGAGTGTGATGACACTGAGCTTCGATGCGACTCCCACTGGCACTTGGGCACCTCTTCCTGTTTTTGATTGTTGCCTACTTCTCTCTGTCTTCGTCTCACAGACTTATGAGACTTTTTAACTTCTCCGGCATCTGCATCGTCTGGACAGAGGTGTGCCAGGAAAGATTAAAGAAGGGACAGGCTGGTCAGTCCAGGTGTTTTCAGTCAGGACAATTATTCTACAATGTGACAACAACACAAATGGTCGAGGTGAGATATGAGCCGGTAGAGGATGGGTTACCTTTTTCTGTTCGTCTGCGGAACGATAACTTGCGTCTTCGTAATTTGTTGAATCCCCCACAGTTGGAGTCATCACTGCTGGGAGAGCCAGGGATCATGTTGGTCTGAAATGAGGATCAAATAGTCTTTACTCAAGGAAACACTCCAGGGTTGTTAAAAGCAGCTGCAGTAAGAATCAGGAGCTCGTTACTCTCCTTCATTAAGAGGATTAGGATTCACTCATTGCTGAGCTTTGTTTACTCTGACGTTTTTGTTAACTCACATCTCTGAGGTTGAAGGTGATTTCCAGGTTGTTCCAGAAGTTGTCTGCGAACTCAGGATACATGTCCAGCACCTCCAGGACATCTTCTCTGAAGATTTTATGCAGGTCGCAGTAGGTTAGAGCCCTCACGTCAGCGTTGGATTTGCCTGGTCGAGAGTACAGGTTGATAGGCTCACCGAAGATGTCGTTCTTCCCTGGGAAAAGAGAAAATAAAGAATACGGATGAAGCGTATTATTGTATTATCAGTGGCATAATGAACAAACAAATGTGTAAAATGAGGTTATTTTTACTCCCATTAACAGGTCACTCCCAGAACATTTTTTTAAATCTTTCAGAGCAAGATGTTCAAAAGTGAATGATTTTCTCAGATATTTATCTAGAGCAAATAATTTACTGTTTTCAATATGAAACTGTGGATCCATGCAGTACACAGTACACCATCATCCATTTTGTAAACTATTCTCCTGTTCTGGGAACTACATTTAAAGCTCACATTGGGTGAGAGGCGAACTAAACACTGAACTGAATCGACACCGGGGTGACAGTCTATGTTTACCAGCAGATGGCGCTACCAGCTAATGCATATTTCACCCAAAAAACAAAAGGAAAAAACAAAGGGAACTGGACATGAAACAGCTTTTTGCAGTCTAGATTGATATGAGATGCAGGTAAGCAGCCCTGACTTTGCCTGGAATGGACCAAATGTAGAAGCTTCAGTGCAAATGTTGATAGTGTTCTTAACTGTTTATACTTCCAAGTGAGTGTCCTGCAAGAGAAACAATTCCAAATGTTGTTACCTTCCTGGTTGTAAGTTAGCTTCTAGTAACCTAACAATGCAACAGAGGCTCAGGTGTTAAACCTTATTAGCTTAACATGGGCCAAATCCCAATGTTCACAGTGCGTAAGGGTTTGGGACTCTCTCACTGTCAATCAATTTTACCACAGGGAATCAACCAGTTCTTGCTTACTGCTGTTACATTAAACTCAGGGTTATCATGGCTTACCAGGGAAGCCCAAGAATGTAAAAGACAAACAAACAAACGCATCTTAATCAAGGTGATAGCGCTCTTGAATATATGATTCATTTCACTGTATATGATACATTTTTTTACTCACAAGCAGGAATTTTCTAAATCACGACCTCATGTCGTATGTTTTCCCCAGGACTGATTCTCTACTTAAATCTCTCAGTTTGTTTCCCTAAAAAACCTCTGACTGAACATGATTCCATTTGTGTATGTTTCTTAATTTTTGCATTATATATTTTAAAATGTAAAATAAGAAGTACAACATCAACAAGGTGAACTTCAATGTCACAAATTGCTGTTCCATTTCTATTTACTCCACTTTGGCCACTTTCAGCCTCTCTCACTGAAACACTTCAGGGTGGGGACGTTGGGATCGGGCCATATATTAAAAAGCTTTATATAACAATATGTATGTTTTGTACCCAAGATGGCCACCACCACGTCTCCTCTCAATATCTCTATGGATCCCCTGGATATGAAGTAGAGGGCGGTGAGGACGTCCCCGGCGTGGACCAGCGTGTCACCAGGGGGTGCGTGGGTGGTCTTGAACTTCATGGCCAGCGCCCTGAGGCAGCCCTTGGTGGAGCCTTTAAAAGCCTTACAGTTCTGCAGCAACGTCCGGTTCAGATGGAGGCAGATATCCGCCTGGAGACACTCTGGGAAACCTTTCAGCACCTGGGGGGAGGGAGCAAGGGAGCAGAGGAAGGGAGGAGACAAGGACAAGCACGTAATGAGGGATAGAAAGGGAGGGGAGGAAAGAGAAGGAGAAAACAGAAGAAGACAGGTGGTGAGGAAACGTAAAGGGGCGAAAGAGTTGGAAGAGGAGAGGAGGGGAAAAATAAGGAAGGAGAAAAAGTGGGATAAAGACAAAGAAAGCAAATGAATTGATAGAGAAAGGTCACATCAGTATTGATACAGCCTTTCAGCAGCTGGTGACAGAAACGGTGAGTCAAAATCATCAAGCTCATGTCGAATAAATGTCCCAGATTATGGCTGCTTTAAAAGAAGTAATAAAAAGTGGAGCCATTACTTCTTTACTGGCCTCAACCCTACTGCTGAACACTCTAAGGACGTCAGCCTTTTACTGTTTAGACACCACTCCACCAATAAACTCGACCGTAGTGCCTATAGCTCTATCAGGGGGTATTGGTTCTAATTTAATCTTTTATTATATTTACATCTAACTGCAAGACGAGCATCAGCAGTTTGGATTCTTACTCAAAAAGGCACATGAAGTGATTTTTAGAGCTTCACAGCAAAATTCTTTCAAACTGTATTTCAGGCGGCGGACCGGAACAGAGTCAGCAGGCCCGTAGAGGGTAATTAATATGAAGAATTGGTGCAGTTTTAATGAATTCACTAGAAGCATGGGAGGCCCCAGCTCTTTTACGCAGCAGGCTACGGGCTTCTCTTGTAACGCTCTGGCTGAGGGCACGGAACAGAACCGTACCTAAAAAACACCCACACCATGTTTCTTCCTCTCCATTTCTCTCTTTTTCATCTGCTTCAAGCTACTTTCTTCATTTTAGCCTTCACTGATCTCTGTCTTCATCTCTCCATCAGCCAATATCTTTTTCTCGTTTTTGATATTTCTCACCTGCCACCTCGGTCTTAAGTTTCCGAGTTACTGTCTGTTTGCGAGCCTCATTTCTTTTCACCACCCCTTTACTCTTTTACTCCAGTAATCACACATTCTTTTTACCGCTCTCCATCTCTCCTTAAAGATCTCTTCCCTTCAAACAAACCTTTTCAAACATTTCAAGGACTGCTTTGGGGACAGTCAAACACACAAACACATGGGAAATGAGACGACATTACTTCCTTGCTGGGGTCTGAATAATAGCCTTCTATTACAACAACCGTTTTATTTGATTTGTGGGATGTCAGGTACAACCCTAAAATGTGCTGAAGTCAGATTTTACAAGCCAGCTGCATCAGGTGTTCTTTTGGCTGCAGCTTAAGGATGCATTTAGCTGAACTGCTGACTTTAAAAAGTTACACTCTTGTTCACATAAATGCTGTGATATATCATTGTAGTCTTTGCTGTGGCTTCTCCACTATGCAAGGCTTCTGTTTAGTGTGGAAACATCATGTTTTTACGGGCTTTGTTTATACAGCCTCCGGGACATTTTGCTCTTTGCTACAGCTGTGACCACATACACACTGGTCACTATATGTCTGGCATTATGCTGCCTACTAAAGGTCAGCCAAGGGTGTAGGTTTGGTGTCAGATGTAAGGGGACAAAGTAAAAGCTTTTAAGTATATACAATATATACATACACCCTGCATTTATATACATTTAAATCATCCACGAAATCAGCAAATTACATTTGTGGAACATGTCTTAACATCCTGATAGCAACCAATGAATCAAATGTTCTAATGAATTATTAAGAAAATCCAGTATCTGTGGCTATCGCAGACCTATACTAAGCCCGTCCATTCAGCCATTTCATTCAGCCCATATGAAATACTTGGACAGGCTACCTGTCTGCCTGCACGCACTCTGCTTGTGCACTTGTCTCCATACTAGCATGCTAGCTTGACAGCGGTGAGTGCTAACAATAGCTTTACATTTATGATGATAACGTTAGGTGTTTTCTTACATGTCACACCTGATGTGATGTTAGTTTAAAACGATGTGCTGCACTCACAGTACAGGTCAGCAGCAGACTATTTCACAAGTAACCACAAATCAGCACAAAACATACACCTAAAGCAGTAACTGTCATGCTGGGTAGTCTCTACGGCCTGTTCAGTCTGTTCGTGATGTCTATTTTGCTTGTGTTTATATGATTGCGGCCTTTAACAGAGATGTTCATTCACACATTTATCAGACTGAAAAAGCTAATATGGCTTGTGGGATGTTGTCAACTTGCTGCTGCACACCTCTCCCAGCTGGCCAACTCGAGCTACGGGGGCAGTCAGTGTCTTTGGCCAGCCTTGTCAGATGACAACAATGTGCTGCGCTCACAGTGCACAGTTCCTGAGCCTGTTGTTCAGCAGCTAACTCAGTAGCACAAAGCACACAGGCCCTGAGTGAGCTGGAGCAGCAGTGATGGACTGTTGTTCAGCAGCTAACTCCGCTAGCACAAAGCAGCGTAGCTTTTTTAAATAAAGGTGTGTTTTAATGACTAATCAGCTTGGGTTCATATGATTGTGGCATTTAACAGAGTTGCTTATTGACGTATTTGAGTAAAAAAGCTAAGAGAGCTTGTTGAACCCCCCCCAAAACAGGTAGACCACACTGTGTATAGCCTCAGATGCAAAAACACACCTTCTTTGAGTGGCCAGTGATAATTGCAGGCAACTAAAAAAAGAGTGTGACATTTTTATCAGCCCCATTTGTTTTCTCATCTGGTGTAGTGGCTGGAGAGTAAGAGGGTTTACTGAGGAATGAAAAAACAGTTACACCCTTGGATGAAGCACTAAACCTTATTTGCACTTCAGAGATCCTACACAACGGGATCCCTGTAATTCAGTTTAGAAATGTCCAGTGTTAAAAAAATATGTTGCTAATATGACCTTTGAGTAGTATGATAGAAAAGTTGATAAAATGGTTTTTGGATGGATGGATACTGCAATAACATATATCACCCCTCTCTAATTTTCCATCTAAGAAGTTTTTTCAACCCTAAAATAAATGGAAAACATCCACCTAACCCACTCTCCACCAGCATAAAAAATTAAGACCAATCATAAATGATGCAGAAATCTATCAAAGGTTTTGACATCCACATTCAGGCTTTTCAATTTCAATTCAGGCTTATTCTCTCTGCTTCCACTGAACTGAACACATCTGAGCCCCATCGAGCTGTGGCCGTGCTTCAGCAACCAAAGTCAATAACACAACAACCATGAAAGAACAGATTTTATTATAAATGTTATTGATCTGTGCAAGAATCTGAGCAAGTTGCACATATTCATTTAGGCTGGAGGTCAGCTGCAAATGTGCAACCTCAGAATAGATTCAGTGAACTGCTCATCAAAATGATACAACAGATTTCTTTCTTCTACCTCCTACTCTCATCACAACACTCCCACAGCCATCAGTACCTCATCAGAGCCGCATTATTATTCCCTCCATCCTCATGAATGAAGGAGGTCACAGCTGATTAAATCAGTTGTGGACACAGACAGGGTGTACTTCACACTATCATACTAATCATGACAGTAAACATTCCATAATCCGGACTTGCTCACTACACTGCACTCCACTGGCCCTTTAAGACAGGGAACGTAACGAGGGAAGAGGAGGGGGCCCCCAGCCAGAACATTTTTTTTCCCATGGATGCTTGTCAAATTGGTTTCCTCTCTACCTCAATGGCTCACTTATTGCACTGAAATGAAACAAGGTTTCACTGATGAAATATTGTGTTTGCACTGTGACTTTCCTCCCAAACAGAGTTCCCCTGTGCTTCTGTAAGGCTTCACATATGAGGCACTCATTGTACTCAGAAGAGCAATTTTTAAAAAAAACTTGGATGCAGAGGAGGCCTCCTGAACTAATAAGCAGAGATATTTTTAGTAAAGTGCATTTCTGAGCAGAGATTATGAAACAGCGGGGAAAAAGCTGAAAAGCCGAGGCTGAAAGAATACCAATAGTCTTTAAACAATTTGAGTTGTCAAACAATAGCTGAGCGCACACGAACAGAGCCATGTATTCTGTTCACATGAGCTGCACATGATATATGCGATGTGATGACTGACCCATGCACGGCATCAAATATTTGCATTGGCAGATCCAGTGTGTGTTATGTTTATGATCATGTGTGTTCATGTGCATGCATGCCACATCTAAGTCAAAGCCTTCATGACTGGAATTATCCCTCGTGGGTGTGCGTGTGTGTGTGTGTGTGAGCAGCACTGTCCTATACGCAGTGACTCAGGTTGAGGTTGACCTGTATCTCACTGTGTGTGTTTCAACAAGTATGTGAGCATGAGCGTGGGTGAGTGAATGCATACGAACACACTGATGAAAGTCCATGCATGTTGCAAATATTTTACCTGTCTCGCTGCACATATGTGTGTGTGTGTGTGTGTGTGCATGTTATTTCTGATACTCACATCCTTCCTATTTTCTTTGAGGGTGTCGGACCATGCATGCTGAGAGCAAGTCTTCCAATCATCCTATTAATGTACAACGCAGGCTCAAAATACTCCTCCCGTTTGTGTGTATTCATGCGCAACACTCTGCTTTAACATTAACAGACTAGGTGTACACACCCACACACGCACTCACACACAGAGGATTTGGGTGCACGAGGATCGGTACTCACAGCATTCATGTCGATGCCATTGGTGTAGGACCAGGCGTGCTGGAAGTACTCCTCCAGCCTCTGCCTGAGCGGGTTGGGGATCTGGTGGAAGCGGATGAACTCTCTGACTCTCAGCATCTGGGTGTGGTAACGGGCCGTCCCAGAGTACAGTCGCTGGATGATGGCTGACACATTCCCAAAGATACTGGCGTACATCAGGGCTGGAAGTGGGAGAAGGCGAAGGCAAAACAACAAACAACTTAAGTCATAGTATGCAATTAATGTCACTATCATTAAGACTCAGCAGCCTGAGAGTGAACACGGCTCGACACCCAGCTGTGACTGAACACAAACCAAGTTCAGTTTGGAGCCATGAGATACAGTACAGAGGTGATTTACAGCAGCTCTGACCAAGACTATGACTCCAGGTACGAGAAGACATGGCAGGCGGGGACAGGAGAGAGGAATGAAAAAAGAGATAACAGCAGCGGGTGAAAACGATTTGTAGAGCAGAGGTATTTTATTTATTTGGACCAAACCAGAGGTGTTTGTAGAAAGACAAACCAAGATTTCGGTGAGTTTTTTTTTTCTTTTATGTCAAGCATGAATGAAGTTATCACGGAAGTCTTAGTTCAGTAAAAGAGACAAACTTTAACTCATTTGTAGTTTTCTGAAAATAGGTTTAAGAGTATTTTATCTTTCAATTTTGGGGGGTTATTTTGTTCATGAACACTGAAGACAGAGTTTGACTGATCCAAAAGAGTTTTGTCCGTAGAGGACAGAGTGTTTTGTGGCGTATCCTTCATGATCCTCGCTGTTTTGTCCTGTTGTCATGTCTGATTCTGCTAACCTCTCCACCTCTGTCAACTCCCATCACTGTCTGCATCGCTCACTAAAAACTGCTGTGTGTGAGTACTATGTGCAATCTTTGCACGTGTGTGTCCCAAGGGACACTATTTGATCTCTAACTCTGATATATGCATGTTATAATGCTCATTGCAGTTTCGCAGTGCAATTGCATTTCAGAGTAACTTAATATTGTTCTTCAAAGTGTAAACTGTTCCTATTATTTTCTGGCCAAGCAAATATCAAACTCTCTGGAGGAGGAATGGAGCCAAAAACAGCCGTATTGAATAAGTGCCTCCAAGCCTGTGATTTTAACCGTGACTTCAGTGAAACACATATCGATTTTTTCAGTCTTATTTCATAAGAACAACAAAATGTAATATGATTAGTTGCATGCTATAAACAGCCATCACTCGTTTCTAGTCACTTTGTAGACTGAGAACTTCCTTTAAATGACCTATTTATTTTCTTCATCCTAGGGTTTGCCTGATCAGTGAGCTGCAGGGCTCTGGAGGTTATTACTCTGGAGAGAGGGCACTGTGTTGATAAGCGTGAGAAGGGATATTACTATCCCTGCTGATGAATTTTTATTAATAAATCATTAAGTGATATGCTTTCAGAATGAATCTAGATCTATGGCTCTGTCCAGTCACTGACTATAAAAAGAAAAGCTTATTAGAAAAGAGAACAATGACACCTTAATGTTTTTGTCTAATTGACACTATCTGATGTAAAGTAATCTCTGCTGTGCAAAGGTCTGCAGAAAGGTTAGAGAAGAGCTGGATGAGGGGACTCTTCCACAAATTCTGTTCTAAGAAAGGTTGTGATTAAATAAAGGGCAGACTAAAAATTCAGCCATCTCCTACATTGCATTTCAAGCAAAAAGTTACTGAAATACATACTGTAGAGTATTGGAATGGTAGTGGATAATGTCCAGAAGCTATGAAGGAGCCTAAAGGCAAACCTAGCTGGATCTGATCACACATTGGAAGGATATGGGATTTTTTACCTGTGGTTTATGTCAGCATGTATCAGGGAAGTTTGTCTGTGCACCAAGCTATCATTAACACACTTGGAGTTTTCTATTGGCACATTAAGCCGTGCCAAGTCCGACTGCGCTACTCCGATTTGAGTTTCCATTATCAGTTGTGAGAGTGCCAAAAGTTGTGAGCTGCGCTTCCAGGCCGGCTGTGGTGATGTTCCGTGACCATGACCAACCCATGATGACCTCCTTCTCCCCCTTAAACAAGCATGGCTGTGTGTGTATAGTTCACACTTCTTTTGTAACTTCTTATGGAGTCTCTGTGATTTGAAGTTTAATTTCTCTCCAGTGTCCCTGTTCATGCTCTCAGATATCTGCTTTATTCTACTGTTTCATGGTATTCACTCTCAGCTGTTTTGGGGGTCTTGTTACATTACTGCTGGTGAAAACATTTCCTGACTTTGCTGCTTCATAATTATGGGGGACTTTTTGTGAAGGATTTATAGGAAATAAAACATGTTTACCATTGAATTATTGGAGCTTTTTCAGAGGGAATTGTTGTAATAATACTGTGGGTGAAAATAGTATTTACACTCCTTTGACCAATACTCAAGAGAAACATGTTATCAGTTAAAGACACACTATTGAAGCAGGTAGCCCTGTTGGAACAGAAATCCAAATCGCTGCTGTGCTGGGCTGACGTGCAGAGTCAAACTGAGCCAGCAAGTGTGTGGAAACAAAAGACAACAAAGATACTTGTTTCACTTCTTCTGCTGGTTTGAAGCCAAGGAACAGTTACTTTTACCATGACATCAGTACTTACATCCAATGAGCATGACGCAGATGGAGAAGATCTTCTCAGAGTTGGTGTTTGGGGACACATTTCCAAATCCAACACTGGTCAGACTGCTGAAGGTGAAGTACAGAGCTGTGACATACTTGTCTTTGATGGAGGGCCCTGAACCTGGTGCGGAAATTTGAAACAAACATCGTAAAAAAGGTCTTCACTTGTCAACACAATGACAGAAAGACACTGATGATCATTCAATAAATAAATTCAATTAAAAAAAAGCACAATCTTTTTGACAAATGTACTTATTGTTAGTCGCTTTGGACAAAAGCGTCTGCTAAATGCCCTAAATGTAAATGTAAATATTTAGATTTTGAAGATGCATGTGTTTTTTTATTCATTAGTTTACAACTGAGTACAAACAGTACAACTAAAACTCTGCTAACTGGTATAAGCACTACATTATTTTCCTCTCAGTACCTTGGATGGAGTCGTTGTACTGTTTTCCCAATTGGTCCCCCAGCGTGTGGAGCCAGCCAATCGAACCACTCCTCTCTACACTACCGATGGCATACCTGCAAAAAATAACAGTTATGGTATGATTGTACTGTTTATAATGACGGATTATGGCAATAATAAAAACAGTGCTGCTGTAGTAGGTACATAGATAAGAACACTAAATTGATTTTCAAACTCTTAATAGTGTTATCAAAAATATTTGTTTTAATTAACACTGATTCAGAAATATTGCTAATGTTTAATACTAACTTCTGCAATATCAATTTATTCAATTTGACTGTGGTTACAATCAAATAAACTTAAAATAAAATGCTACTCTGCCTCACAACACACAGTCTATGAAATGCTGATACAGTGACAACACTGATATATGCCTGTCTGAATGCATTGTACCAGATGCAGGCCAGCCAGTGAGCGATGAGGGCGAAGGTGCACATGAGGAGGAAGAGGACAGCTGCGCCATACTCCGAGTAGCGATCCAGCTTCCTGGCTACGCGCACCAATCGCAGGAGACGAGCAGTTTTCAGCAGACCAATCAGAGTGGTGGTCTAATGAGAGTGGGAGAGACAAGAGAAAAGTAGAGATAAGGTATTGTAAAGCATGGCGGAAGACAAAGTCCCTTGGCTCTGAAATCTTCTCATAGCGTTCCCACCTGCTGTCATCCTGTCACACACACACACACACACACACACACACACGCACACGCACACGCACACGCACACGCACACACACACACACACACACATTAACACACACAGGTGGTGCGTCTGTGGCCTTGTCCCAATGTGATTCACTGTTGTGGAGGTGGTAAATCCAGTCTCTCTTTCATTACCGTGGGCTGCCTTCTCACTCTCCTTTCTACTTGTATTCAGCTGGCTCCTTCCGTGTCCATACAACAAATAAATAACAGGCCGATTACTGCGCTGGCAGAGAGCCGAGTCCTGCTCCGTGTGTGCGTGTGTCCTCTCAGTAAATTATAGCCGTCTGCTGAGGAAAATCTCCACTTTCTTGGCTCTGTGGACCCTTACAGACAGCATCAATGAAGTGAACCTTGGCAAAGTGTTCCCCGGGCAGTATTTGAATGTTGGGGAGTTTCCACATTCATCATTATTGGCTTGTTGGGTGGCTTAATAATAATACAACAGCTTATTTTTAATGCTTACTGCTCCATATCACTTACAGATGCATTTCAAGTCCCACTTGCCACTGGAATTAACCTGAACTGCTGTGTGTTTCATCTTCATAACGTGGGAAGTATTGTCAAAGGGCTCCAGCAGCCTCCAGTGAAACTCTCTTTCTTCCTCACTTCCCTCTTCCTCTGACTTCCACCTCCTCCTCCAGACACCCACACTTCCAACTTCCTTCAATTCTCTAGCAACACCTCCATCACTTCACTCCTCTGTCATTCAGCAACCACTGAACTTGAGTATCCGCTGTCTTTTCAACTACTGCACTAGACTTGGCTGCATCACTGCATGGTAGTCTCTTTTATATGCTGTATATACATTATTAGGGATGCGACCAGTCATCTTCATTATACATTAAAGAGATAGGATTTTACACATCAAGTTCACTTTACTCATTATGATGAGTTCTGCTCAGTTGATGATTGTCTCCTGAGGGATATTCTTCTTTTCATTATAATGTTGGGGGCTTTTTATTGGACAGTACAGCTGAAGAGTGACATGAAAAGACCTTTTCTCATAAGTCACAACTCCCGCAAGATGAATCGTTTCACTATCAGAATTTGATCTGGAAGAGGCACAAAATAAAATAATTTTATCCCCATTCAAGTTAGCGGAGGGCTAAACCAGCTGGTGGAATTGCACATGCTCTATTGGGCTGCACAGCTCAAAACATCTGAGTAATCTAATACCTAGGATATCAAACTTTTTTGGCTTCATGTGCCACCAAGCAGCTGTCATGGGACTGAACAGGGCTCCACCTGTGACGTTGTATCCAGTTTTCATCATACATCCATGGCCATACTTGACTAAGCAGTCCCTGCTGACCTTTCTTTTTTTAATCTTACCGCCAACTTTATGGAGTTGAAATATGATATTACTGCATGCTATTTTCTTAACCTCAGAAAAAGTTTTAAAAGTTTTCTAGAGAAAATAAAAACATAATTCTGCTTCCTGCTTGCCTCTTGTGGAGTTCCTCCATGCCAGCTAAAGTCGACCCTGCTTGCCTTGCCTGGAAACCTGGTCCTCCTATCCACATTACCCTCCAGAGAGCACTAGTTTGTACCAATAAATCTTTACTTCACTACTTCCTGTCTCTGTTCTCTGCATTTGGGTTCTAACAGAAACCCCCACCGTAAAACATGCCATACTATTTAATGTATTCGGAGAGTAAAGCTTCCACTAATTAACTGTTATATATTACTTGGACTTAAACTGAGCTTCCCCTTTCCAAAGTCACTCTAATAGCTAGAGTTCATGGCATTTATAATCACACAATGCATTATGTCAAATCTTACAGATGAGAAAATTACCCTTGTGCCATTCTACAGCTGTCAGTTACGACACAAAAAGAATTCATATCCGTCTGAAGTCGCAATGTATTGCTCACGATACAACCAAGCTACAATAGTCTTATGTAGCGAGAAGTGTGAGTGAAAAGGGACTGATTTTTAGGCATTTCCATATTTCTTTCCAGGAAATTACAAGAAAAGTATTGATGTGTAAATTAAAGCACCAAAACCTTCATGGTAAGTTTTCAAATACTTTTTCAAATTTTCAGTGAAGCTGAGCAGAGAGGACAGCAAATCCTTTTCTTCAAAAAACACTTATATTATTTATCAGTGATCCAAATTACTGATTTAAGTTTCTGTTAAGACAGTACCTGATTAATTGTTCACCAGCAGTTTGTACATCGCATTGTGTAAAAGAAGGAAGACGTGTTTTTGTTTTGACACTTCCACCACAGCTGACTGCAAATCAGCTTCCCCATGGAGACAATTAAATTATGAACCAAAAACTAGACCACCTCTGCCTCTTTTTTCTTATTCCCTGTCTCCCACCTCCTCTGCTCTTTGTATCTTTTCTGTTTCTCATCTTCTCTTTATTCCATTCTGGCAGAAATGACAGACACAATGTCGATGAAGCAAAACTTCCCTCTTTCTATCCCTTCCATCTCGGCACCACTCGTCTCCTCCCTTACACATTTCTTGAAGTGCATCAATATCTACCCATCTTTTGACATACCTCCTCTCCGTTCCTGTAGATGAGCAGGTCAAAGGGAATAGCAGCCACCATGTCGATGAGGAACCAGCCTTTGAAGTAGTGGACGGCGATACGCACCGGGTGGCTCACCACCTCATCATTGGAGTTCACGTATGTTGTCCTGAGAGGAGGAACACAGATTATATTTAAATTACTGACATGAACATTTCTAATTCTCATATTTTGACACTACAGTGAAAACTGTAAACACTAACTGTTAGCTATTTGTACTCATTTTCTTAACTTTGTTCTTGGATTCTATCAAACGGCTATAATAACACATTAATAACAGGCAGATTTGCAGCATTCTTTGCATTACTAGGACTTATTCAACTGCTAGAATAAGTAACACATCCATTATCTTTACTACTACAACACTACATTCATGTGTCTGAAGTCTGACCTGAAGTTGATGAGAATGTCGATAATAAACATGATGTCCACTATGAGGTCCACCACGTTGAGAGGGGAGCAGGAGTAAATACAGCTCTGCATGGCTACCTCTTCCTGAGAGGAGAGACAGGTGAGACACAAGTGAAAGAGGTGAGAGAAGAGTAGAACAGAAACAGACAGGAGAAGAGAGTTATACATCGAATGCTCCAAAAATAGAACACTTCTTGTGTTCAAATGGATTAGCATTAAGGATGTCAAGATAATTTGCATACATACGTAGACACAACATGAAACGGTGAAACACGAGCAGGGCTCTGAGCAGCATCTGCGGGAGTCTGAGAGAGCCTCCACACAAAAAAGCTATAATGGCTTTTGATTTTACAAAAAACACATCGTCCTGAAACACCAACTTTTATTCAGTGTGAATGTGTATAACATTTCTTTATTCATCAGTATCTGCCCGCAGTAAATCTGTCACTCAAAGCACATTCTCAAAGCCCATTTTTTCACTTCCCGTCTGTTTTATTTGAAGGATATTATATAATATTAATGCTTAAACCACTGTTTAACAAACTTTACTTATCCTACATGTTTCACAATGAAACTGTTTATAATGAAAACAGTCGTGGACCTATATCTCTAAACTAACTTCCTGCAGGGACCGGTGACCAGGCTAGTGAGGTAAGAAAAAATGACTCAAAGTTAATTTGAACCAATTCATCCAGGTTGGATATGTCAGAAAAAGAGTGTTGATTGTGGAGTGTTGATTATGAACTCAAGAGTCTCACAGCCTGAGGACAGAGTTGCTCTGTTGTCTGGTGGTACAGTAATGCTACAACACTACCAGAAAGTACCAGGTAGTACTACCAGGTAGTACACTACCTGAATTTGTTTAAAATGTGTCATCTTTTGGTCACAGAGGCCACCAAAATCAACATAAACATGAAAGTTCCCGGCTTTAACTTGGAAGTTTATCTAGAAAAATTGATTTTGTTGCAGCTCCAACAAAACATGCACAGACAAAGAGAGTAAATGTTGAACTGTTCACATGAATGACCTTTATAAAAAGATATTTAAATATATCTAGACCGAATCATTGTCATCAGCAGTCACTTCTGAGTAGATTTGATATGCATTATGTAGATGTGTGAAATAGGCAAACTTAATTATATTTCTGTTGTTAACCTGTACAGTTAACAAGATGGTCCGACCTATCTATCCAACATGTTTACTATTCTTATGTTATGTTCCGCGTTGGTTTGCCAGGGTCTTTAATACCTATAGCAACCTCTCAGACTAACTGCTAGTTCGGGGTAAGCTGGAAAGTTATTAATGAGATATGAAAACATCAAACATACACTTCACACGAATTAGATGTAGTCACACTGAAATAACATCATGAAAAAAGACAGCTAACTTGTACTTAAGCTAGTGCCTGATGTTATTCTAAACTAACTGTGATTGATTCTCAGGAGCTGCAGTATTTAGTTGAGCTGTTTGTTTGGATTTGTAGGCAAACGGGGGGAAAAAGGCACCACACGGGGGAATGAGAATTTCTATGCAATTTGACCCCACTGCACATTGTATAGTTTATTGTACTGTAATGCATAATGCATCCAAAGTGTATTCAAACTAATCTGTACGAGTCTTTGCATAGATCACAGCGCCCTTGAGTTGTGTCTAAAGATCCTATGTGGCATAGATGTAGGGCACTTGAGTGATTTGTCATTGGGCAATATCAATGAAATTGACTTGACTTGACTTGACAGCGGGCTTATTAATGATTCTATTCCTAGATGAGACCCCACCTGGTCGTTGAGGAGGAAAGCAGCTGAGTAGGGTGTCAGGATGGCGGTGTAGATGACCAGCAGCAGGATGAGCCAGTCCCACACCGCCTTGAAGGGGCTGTAGTGCAACACCGTCCACTTGTGGATGCGCGGTGCCTGGAGCTTGTACTCTGGCAACACATCTGCACCCAGAGACAGCACCTGGGTAGAGACAGGGGAACAGACGGCCGGTCAGACATTGACTATAGGAGACAGAGGAGGAGGGAGAGGGCGAGTGATGAGGAAAAAGAGGAAGAACGAAGAGAAAGAATGAGGGGGATGATGGTTGAGAAAGCAGAATAGACTATATCACCATGAGACTGTACATAAAGCAGCAGTTTGATGGAAAACAAGCACACACACACACACACACACACACACACACACACACACACACACACACACACACAGCCTGAGCGCATATAGCAGCTCCATGAAATATACATCAACTTCCATGACATGTGTGCTGTGCCTACACACTGGCTACAACAACAGCATTTTGCAATTACAGCGACGGAGCCAGTGTCCACTGGAGACGAAGATGACGAGAACTGTTCTGAAGGCCCTGACCCTCTTAAGGTTACCCTCCCAGGCAGCATGTTTCCCCACACACACATACAAACAGTCGCTCTAGTTATGCAAATGCACAATAATGCATAGATGTAGGCACATACACATACACACACAGCAGCCATGGTTCCAGCCACATCCTCTGTTTCTCTGCAGCAGTGGCTCTGACACGAGAGCTTTGCCTCAAAAGTGACAAGTGACAGGGAACCACATATAACCAAATTCCACACACACATGCAGTATAATCAATAAACACACACACAGATCCAATCCCACTGCCTTCCACATCATACACAAACACATAAATACACAAACACATGCCAGGAATGAAATTGTGGGTATTATGGAGCAGTTCTAAGTCGCTTTAGTTGCAGTAATGTATTCCACCGTATGCACTGCACTGGTCCTGGATGAGAGCAGGAATGAATCAGTATAAAACGGCATTAGCGCAGCCTGCCTCTGCTTAATAGAATCACACAGTGAAGTGCAGGAGCTCGGCTGCTGTGCTGAGAGCAAGGCCGGAAAAAAACGCACAGCATTTGGATTCAAGTGACAAATCCAGACGTGAGTTTTGATTCACTTCCACCGTGTTTCAAACAGTGTGTGGATGTAAACAGTGGACCGAGTGCGGAATGATCTAAGATGCCTTATTTCGGACAATATTGTTGCTGCCATGTTTTCCAGCATATGACGTATATGATGTATCAATAGGGCGACCTTGAATACAACGCCAACAACTATGGCCAAAAGTTCATCAACATGACATCAAATACAAAGAGCAGTATCAGGGCTGCAGAATAACCTTTTTACACTGGCCAGTCTAACTTTTTCATTTAGGTGCACCAGCAGATAATTAAGGCGCATTAGTACGTTTACCCAATAATACATTCATTTAAAACATGATGTAAATGACTGTAATCAGGAGTAAAGGTGCTGAAAAAGTTTTTTCTTCTTTTAAATCTCAGCACATGCAACACGACATAACAGTAAACTCAATTGTTTTAAATATAGTCTCAAAGTGCTGATGTTTAAAGTGCCTGACAAACTCAAATAAATAAATCAACTTCAGATTTGAGAATATTATAAAAAACAATACTTGATATAAAAGTTGATGTGCAATTATAAAACAGTGAGAAATATTTTATGTTGTCCTTCTTCATATTAGATTTAATATCAAACAGAATTCACACTGAAATTTTAAGATGTTTACATCTGCATCAGATGAAAAGTAGAGCCCTTTAAGCCACGAACCTCAGCTTAGAGGGATGAGTAGGAACTGGAAAAGACGGTCTATAGAGAAAAGTCTGTGAGCCACATCACAAACATTGTGTGTATTGGCTTCTAGGTGCTACAGTCAGCCCCCTTTACGCCTTGTCTTTAGCAGTGAAACACATTTTTAGCTTGATAAGTTCAAGTGGCTGACCAAGCCAGTCTTGAATGTTACTGTTTGGCCACAAAAAATAAATAGCTTGATTGCCTCACATTAATGCCAAGGATCAATTTCCAAAAATGCTGCAACTAAGTGTTGATATTATAGGATCAAACTGTATCAGAGGCGATGAAAGATGAGTTAAAATGAAAAAAAGAAACTGTGGTTCAGATGTAACACTGAGTCATGTATTCCCAGTGGGCCCACTTTCTTCACCTCCTCTCACCTCTGTGTTTTTTCCCTGATTCACTCCATTAGCTTTCATCACTCTTCACTCCACTTTGTCTTGTTTCTGTTGCTGCCCGCCCTCCCCTTGACCTGCTGAAAATTTCCTAATTTCAGGTCTTCTTCCAGCAATCCTTCCTCCATCTCTCCCCCTCCATCTCTTCTTCCACACAGCCAGCAGCTCAGTCACTTTTCATTCACCCTGTTACCTATTACCATTCATTCTGACCCATCACACCTTCCTTTCTTCTTGCGCTTGAATGGCCGTTTTTCCTCCCCTTAGACTATCTCTCTTCTTTTTTTCCTCTTCGACTCTTGGGTGCTCTTCCTCCCTCGTGCTTTTATTCTTCCTCCCACTTTCATTATCCAATCTTTATTCCACTATTCATCGCTTCTCCACCTACTGTGGCAGACTTTATTTACGTACAGTGCTTATGATGAAACCATCGCGAAAACATCTGATATGTGAGGATCTGATTTCCCTTATTCTGTCTGTGCATCCTCAAGGACTTGTTCCTATAGATACCAACATTTGGCAAGATAACATGTGCTTGATTCATTATGAATGAGCAACAAATATTTCAGTGTATATCTGCTCTGTAACTGAGCCAGCCGTTTCATGTACAAGCCAGCTCTTCTTAAAATGTAGGCTCCTTCAAAGGCTTTACTTTCAAGTGCTTGTGTGTTTCTGTATGCGAGTCCTTGCTTGCATCAGATGATAGTTGCACTGGTGTTTTGCTCAAAGAGATAGAATTCTTCAGCTTTTCTTGGCAATTGTATGCACTTTCTTATATCATATTAGCAAACTTTATTTATCAGTTGATTTGAGTGTAATCATGGTTCACTGGAGACGATCTGTGATGAGGTGATTCATCTCCACTATCAGGAATGCATTAATACTAGCTGGGTTTATGTACGGTTACAATTCGGCAACATAGTGCACAACATACATCTAGTGTAAGAACTCACGCAGGACTGTTGCGCTTCTTTCATACAACAACGTTAAGAGTCTACAGCCATGCTAGCAGCTCAGTCAGGCTGTACTTATGAACAGGGGTGATTACAGCTCAAAGTGAGGAGGCTGCGCCACTGTTTCAACATTTGTAAGTGCGAAACCACTGGAAGTTTTTATGGAGACCTCTGGACAATTTCCAGCTCAGATTGTGGTGACAAAAAACTGATATTTTTACTGTTTGTGGTGACCAAAGCATGATGGTTTTGTCACCTAAACCTAACCAGAGCCAAAACACAACTGAACTGCTGACCGCTGACGGCACAAAGTGATTACAAATCATCGTGGGGAAACAACGATTGTACAAAATTTTGTGGCTTGACCTCAAAACAAATAACCTCAGCCTCATGGTGGATAAGACCGAGGATTTGTCCTCTGCGAAAACTGAATGGCCATACGTTTAATACTGGTTGACTGGACAAAATTGGTGGGCTGACCTAAAGATGGATATTGCCATACCTAAAGCCATGGACTCTAGTCCATCTGAGGGCATACTGTATTTGCAGCAGTGAGAAAGTTTATATTTATATGTATCAACTTTTTACCTCCAGGCTGCACCTGTCAGCAGGGGTCAACCACCTCCTCCCACCCCCTACTCTTTCATTTTCTCTGCTTTTCTTGGTCACATAACTGACCACCTACTTAAACAACCTTTAACTCTTCAGCAAATGTTCAGTAATTTACCAAACTTTGAAGCTCATCCAAGTTTCTTGGGGTCTTCATGCACCAGTAGTCCTCAGTAAACTAAAAAACCTCCAGGGCTGATCAGAGTAATCAGGTCTGGGAACCATTCAGAGCTCTAGAGATTCTTTTACACACACCCATCCATCAGCGCTGTTTCCCCAAAAATCTGTTTGTCATATCTTTAGTTTTAGCGCAGACAGTGTGGGCATTATAGCCTACATGTAGAAGACTAAGGAGGACGAACAGACATGCTGTTTTGTACAGTTATCAAGGCGTTTTGATGAAAATGTGACTGGAACAACAGAAGTTTTATGTTGTATGAATCCACTTAAACATTTCATGTCACATTGCTTGACACCGGCGCCAGTTATATTTCTGTCCTCAGCTGTCTTTGATCGTTGAGACATTTTATGATTTTATATGGTTTAGTTTTTTTCCAAGGATGAACTTGGCATTCACTCTCATCCAGCCAAAACCTTTTATAGCTTTCAGGCTCTGTACTTTCGCCAGCACATGTAAAGTAGGGGACATTTCATGCATTCTCCAATATATGTGGCATATGGTTAAAAAAGCAAATAGATTAAATGCATAAAAAGAATCATCTTTGGCTTTTTTGCCCTCTACTTTTTGATTTCTGGCATTTTAAGGTCAAGATGTCACACAAATATCTAGCGCTATCTCAGGGGTATCATGAACACATCTGTATCCAGATATGCACACATTAACACATTTACAAGTGTGAACCGACAAAAACACTGCTTGCGAACACACATGTACAGCCCCCCTCCCCCCCACAGTTCAGTCAAGTGCACCTCTCAGCTGTGTGTCCCCTCCTGGAGTAGCTGGCAGGCTATTTTTAGCCATCTGTGTGAAACTACAAAATACTGCCATAAGGACTGTTAGAAGTGCAGATGTCAAGACACGCTCAAGTGCAGACAGGGCACAGTTGTATTTGAGGACATCACTGGAGGGAGAATACTTGGGGCAACAGGGGGGGGTTTCTTTTTAGAGCTGAGCGCCTGTGTTGTGTATGACGGTATGTTTTTCTCACTTCACCCACAACAAGCTGTTCCTTCTTGGCATCAATCGGCAGAGTGGAATCCCCCGGTCCAGACAGACAGCAGCGTCATGAGCAAATTCTGTACATCATCTTTGGTAGAGATTGACATTTATTCCTAAAACTGACGGGATTTGCCTGGACTGCATCCGACACAGTGTGTTTGAGGTCAGTCTGAGCTTGCTGAATGACTGGAACACGTATTAAATTAGACATTGAGTGGCCATTTGAAAGCACGGGCTGCATGAAGACAGAACTGGATTTGTTTTTTTATTCAAAGTCAAATTCAAATATCCAAATACATGCCAAAGCTTAGGTTGTCCATTAGACTGCTGCAATGTCAGTTCTACTTTATATAACACTGTATGCTTTAGAGTGACAGGAGAGCAGATAAGAGGACAAGAGGAGACGACTTGTGACAAGACATGAATCAAATTAAACCCAAAAATGTCAAATAAATCTGATGAATTACCTCCAGTGATGTCACTCTGGCAGTGGGTAAAATTGCATTGTGGGTAATGCAGGCACCAGTTTTTGAAATGAAGAAGACTATGTGGAATAAAAGGTCATATCTCTGTTCTGCATTATCAATTTTAAAAATTTGTTTTTTAAACTGTCCATGACGAGTCCAGCAGTGTTATAGGAGTGCAATGTCAGTGCACTGCTTTTCAGCCTACATTACCCACAAAGCAATATATCTGGAGGCAATTTATCAGATTACATGCAGCTTCCTCTGGAGCCACAAAAGGCTTAATATTACTTTTTCACATGTGCAGTAGTACTCCCCAAGACCTGTATACACACTTAAATATTACACAACACAGGGGTTTAATTAAGGTTGAGGTGGCTGGAGAGTGAGGAAAGGAGGAAATTTAAAAGAATGGTGGAGAGATATAGAGATAAAAAAAATGAAGAGAGGGAAGAGAAAGGAAATGACACACAAAGGTGGTCAACTTTTTCGCACCGTTGGCAACATCTGATGAGATTTTTCTTCCTTTAAAAACATTTCTCAGTAGAACTTATCAAAGATAAAGTAAAGAAACTGTTTAAGGGAATACGTGTCAAAACAGCAAAGCAGCTCAAAGAAGGACAAGGTCATAGTATTGACTGTGTCTGAATTTGAAAACTCTGAAGGTTATGAGTCACCTTTTTACAGGAAACAAAGTTTGAGTAGCACACACACACACACACACACACACACACACACACACACACACACACACACACGCACACACACACACACACACACTCTCTCTTATAAAGGATGATGACTGAACAGCCAAAGCCACTTCAATCATTCATCTTCAATCAAACCTTCTATCAGTGCAGAAGACTGAGCCACAGGCACACACAGCTGCACAGGTATATGCAGAAGGTTTTACACGCATATGTGCAAATTCAAAAGGTAGATGAAGCTGAAAAGTCAAATGTACCTGAACAGCACACGTTCTGTATCTTTACCACTTAATATAAATAGTTCCTTATCTCTTGAGAGGGAATTTGAAACAAAAGATACTGACCGTCCCGGGAAATGGATCTGAAACATTTTACAGGCAACTGGTAGTATTACACTGCATAGTGGTACAAGTTGCATCTAGCTTAGAAAAACTTTAGTTGTGTTTGGTCAAAAAAAAGGTACCAGACAGAATTTTAAAATATCTTTGTCAACCCTCCCTAGAACTCCAACTCCTTTCAGTTCAGCTCAGCTCTCTGTAGCCACACTGTGACTTTAATCAAAGTTGATATCTTGTGTCTTGCAAACTTTGCCCAGGTCTCAGAGGGGAGCACGCGAAAAACATTACATGGTATGAGGTTATCGGCAGCTGAAGGCAGTCAGGCAGTACACGCCATCCATCTGCTTTGCTGGGGTGTTGATGGTTTTGGGAGGCTTCCATTTCTCACATTGCGTGAGACTTGTTTGGCAGGACACGCTTGTGTACATGGGTGTAAACTTGAAATAAAACAATTACAGTGCAGACAAATGGCTCGAGAAACTGAAGGCAACAGGAAAATAACTCCTCCGAGCTCAGTTACAGTGATATTTTTAGCCAGACATTAATTATCATATTTTCTATCGGCTCTTTGCTCCAATTAAGAGTTAATTTTCATGTCTGGAAAATGCAGCCACATCCCTAGATGTTTGAAAGGCATGCTCACTCTTTCATAAACATGGCCGACAAGCAACATTCACAATGACGTTTCATTCATATCCTCCATGACTGTAAACATAATGTACGATATTACAGAGTAAGGAGGTCAATGGATACAAACTGCAGTTCCCTACTTAACACACACATGCACATGCTAAATATTTCTTGTGGTGTGCTGTATGGGTATGTGAGAGCCTTTAGCTCTGTGTGTCCACTTGTGTTTTTATGTATGAAGGGAGTGTGTGCATGTGTGTAAGAAAACATGCATACAAACATTGATTATTTTCGGTACATCTACTTGTATAGAACATTTACATCATGACAGTCTTCCATTCCAATGATTTCTACAGCTCTCGTGTTTCTGTGATGAATGAGTGGAACACAAAGTACTGAGAAGAAGTTTGGTTCATTAATGAATTTTCAGATCTTCTGAAAATGTGACCAAGTCTGCTGGCTCAAAAATATACATATTGTATCCATAATTCAAATACTTTAAGAGGACCATTCCAAAACCTCTAGCCTGACTGATCCATTCTTTCACCACTTTTGATGTGTGTTTGGGATCCTTGTCCTGTCGGAACACCCAACTGCACCCGAGACCCAATCTTCTGCTGCTGATTTAAGATTTCCCGAGAGATTTCGAGATATTCCTCCTTCTTCATTATTTCATTTGCTTTCTTTAGAGCAGCAAATCAACTGGCAGCAAAACAGCCCCACAGCATCATACTACCAGCACCATGCATGACAGTAGGTATGGTGTTCTCTGTGTTAAAGGCCTCACCTGCTCTCCACACATATTGCTGCTCATGTGATCACTGAGTTTTCCTCCAGAAGGTTTTTTTCTGTGTCCATGTGATCAGCAGCAAACTTCAGCGGAGCTTTCAGGTGCTGCGATTGGAGGAAGAGCTTCTTTCAACACAGCAGCCTCTCAGCTCATGTTGATGTAAAACACACTTGACTGTGTACACTGACAGCTGTCTTCTAGCAACTTCTTATTCATTGCAGACTTGCTTTGTGGTTGTTTTTGGTTGGCTCTTGACTGTCCTGACCAGTTTTCTCTCAGTAGCAGGTGATAGTTGGTGTTTTCTTCCTGATCGTGGCAGTGACACGATTGTGTTATGAACTTTATACTTACAATCGATAATGTGCTCTTTCAGATCAATGCTGAGATCTTTAGACTTTCCCATGGTAGTGTTTGTGATCAGAGTCACTCAGAATAAGTTAAGAGGCCATGCTACAAAGAACATTTGATTTACAACTGTCAACACCAAAATTAATCTTTCAATTTACTGTGTACATTTTTGATCCAGCAGATTTGTCACATTTTCAGAGACCTATAATAATTCATTACTGAATCAAACTTTGTGAATGTTTTTTTGTGACAAAGTAGTTTGTGCTCTACTCATTCATCACAGAAACATATTTATCATAATCACTGGAGGTGAGACTGCCATGATATTCATGTTCTTTACAAGTGGATGTTAACGTTTGACTGCAACTGTATGTCATACATGCTACAGTGCATAAGAGTGTACTGTGTGAGACATAAGTGAGAACACGTGCATGTTAGTTGTTTTCTAATAGCTAAACCAAAAGCTCAGGCTTTAAAGGAGAACACGAGCAATTTCACACATCAAAATGTGTTTTCTGGTGTTGGGGAGTAATATGTGAAAAAGTTACATAAAGCCTTTTGCGGCTCCAGAGGGAGTTGTGTGAAGTCTTAAAGATGTACTCTAGTGATGTAACTTCTTGGATAACCCTCGTTTAACTCTTTTGGTCTTCATTCGCTTGTAGGTGACAAGTTTGTGACTCTTATAATATAAATATGGGAAGTGACACAGCAAAGGTTGTTTTACTGTTTTGCCATTAATGTACTTCCAGTTTGAGAGTGTTGGAGTGTGTGTGATGTCAATGTGAGCAAAAGAGAGAAAAATCTAAGTAACTAATTCTATTGGATACGGTATATGCAGGATTGGTGCATCTGAAACCGCTGTGTTGGTGTTGTTCCTTGAATTTATTTCATCATTTAATGGACCATTATTGCAGCTGACCAGTCACGCTGTTATGATGTCATAGCTTTGCGACTCATGCTGTTGCCGTCCTGGAACACACACACAGACACACACACAGACACACACACACACACACACACACACACACTTTATTTTTACCTTACAAAGCAGTGATGAAAACCACATCTGCAGCTAGCTGTTGTGGTTGATTGAGTTAAGTATAACTCTCACTCAGGAGACTGGGGTTTGTATTGTTTGTATCCAGTTCGGAACATATTATCGTACTGTTCACTTATTATTTTACGTTTCCTGTCACTGTAGGTCAGGTTTGACAAAACATGGTTTGGGTCCAAATGTTCCCTTTCGCAAATTTAAACATGTTTGAAAAATGTGAGTATTCTTCCGGTGCTTTTCCCCTGAGCTGCAAAGCTGTGATGTTACAAAATAAGCGATTGGTCGGGTGCTACGGTGGTCCTGGAGCGACATTGATGTTCCACGAACAACGCAATCAGGTGTGATCTATAAGTACAGTATATGCAAGTGTTCACCTAAACATTTGTCTATGTGCATTTAAATGCTTGTGTGCAGTTATAATAGAGAGAGTACTACGATAATTAGAGCCAGTTAGCCGTGCAGTGCAACAGTGACAGAACCTCACACACACTTTCTCTTCTGTGTATCTATGTCTGTGTAGAGTGTCATGCACTGCCTCGGGGCAAAGCGTGAAGTTAAACCACCACTCGACATTATGTAGACTTGTTTTAGAAAATGAAGCAGAGATGGAGACACTGGGAGAGAGAGAGAGAGAGAGAGAGAGAGAGAGAGAGAGAGAGAGAGAGAGAGAGAGAGAGAGAGAGAGAGAAAACAGCTAAGGTGCACACAAAGGAGAGAGTGAGTGAAAGCTAGGCTAAGCTGTAAAACCAGTGAAGGGTGGTCATCATGATACTTCACTCTCTCGCTCTCTCTCTCTCTCTCTCTCACACACACACACACACACACACACACACACACACACACACACACACACACACACACACACACACAAAAATGTTCTAAAACAGAGCATGCTAGTGCGTGCTGATAACCCGGAGCATTTGGATCTCTACAACAGCTCTGATTCTCTGCCAACTTAGAGCTTTGCCACAAGTCTGAGATCACACTGCTCCTCTCCCTCACAAATTGACTTTGTACTCTCACTCTTTATTTCAACAAGTTCTCATACCTAAAATGGTCATAAAAGACAGTGGTCATGGTTTAAACAAATTACTATGAGCAGGAGACACAACCAACAGGTTTCCAGTCACTGTTGGCACATTCTTGCTTTTGTACAACAATTTATCTTGTTAATTGTTTCATCTTCTTACATGTTCTCATGTCATTATTCAAATCAGTGAAGTAAAGTTTTTTTTTTGTTTCATAAGGCTTTCAAAAGTCAACTCATAACACAAAATGCCTGTGGTTTTCTGTCTAGAACTCCTCCTCAACAGATTTCTTCGATGTTCCCAATTTATGATGCTTGGAAAGCCACACTGTCACACCTCACCATAGTCAAACAGCACTGCTCACTCATGTCCATATTTACTATAGGAAAGCAACGTTTTAAACAGGAGTGAGAGACGCACATAACAAAAACTTTAGAGGCTTCAATTTCTACTTTAACAAAGAAGCACTGGAGAGCACACGGTTGTTTTTTCTTGGAGCAATAGCCTGTTTAATAATGCAATGTCGAATCATGTCTGTTTGGTTAAGGTACATGTGTACATAACTCCGGATTCTATCTACCGAACGACTGCACATAAACCTCACACAAACACACACACACACACACACACACACACACACACACACACACACACACACACACACACACACACACACACACAAACACACACACACACACCACCTTTCCATCACAGATCACCTGATATTTTATTTGGATTGTGTCAAAAAAACAGATCTGTTTAAATTCAGCCAAGATTCACTTCAGTGCCTATAATCCAACCTACCTCTGGAGGACGTTGGACACACGTGATGAAAATAACCTATCATTTCCAGAGTGCATATAGGGGCAATAGTGTAGGATTTTGTGCAGAAATCCAACCAAAAAGAGCCTTTATATCAAACAGGTGGCAGAGAGTTACATGCCTGTCGTAGAGGATTGTTGGATGCTGGGGGAAAGAGGACAGGTGTTCACTGCCAGCGTCAGTGGATGGAAATATTCTGACAGCAAATGGTCTGCATGTCAGTATTGGAATACAAGCTTGGCTTACACTGTGTTTAATAAAAACATACTTTTTATAGTGTATGAAATGTTTTCATAACATAAAATGCCAAGGTGACACCATTTAGATAGAAACTATTGTCGGATTTGAACATTTCTGAAGTTCCATATTTTTGCTTTGTAAACTGTTCAAAAGATCCATTTTGACAATCAAAAAGAAATACAGGATCGATGATCCCTTTCCCACTCCATCAATTTTTGGAGATGTTTAACTCTAAAGATTTATCTCTACTTCTGCTGTCTATTTGTGTCGGAGTTTGACACACTCAGAAAGACTTCATGGTGCATTCAGGTGCACTTCAACTCTTAACTCTACATTACTTCCTACAGCGAAGAATATGTGCACCGACAGAGACATCATTGTGCGTTCATGGGCATCTCATAAAAATTGTAACTGATCATTGTCATGGCATTAAAGTCTGAGCCTAACAATAGCATAGCTGCAAGGGCTGAAAACATCTCTACATCGAAAATGTATAAATCAAGCGTGCCAAAGCTTCCATCAGGCAAAATAACCCAATCTCTGCTTGGAATAGTGATAATTCCACAAAATCCCATTATTCTACATGTCATAAAAGACTTTGCCAGAAATAAGCAATAGCTAGGTTCTGTAAAAAATGGCATAACTCAAAAGTCTTAAATAACTTTCTTTTATTCCCACCCCTGTCACTCTGGACTCGAGACTGTGAGCTAAAATGGAAAAATCCCTTCCTGACCTTTTCTAAGTCTGATTCCAACACTTGCATTTAAAATAAAAGTCTGAATGACCTTTTTTTCAACAAACACTAATACACACATGGCCGTGCATGCACACTCATGGACTCACATGAGGACGTAAGGTTTTGACATTAGCCTTCAGCTTTATCTTTCACCAAAAGACATATGACAAAGATGTATACTGTAGATACAAAGACATGATATAAATAAGTACTGCTGGTTGATAAGTTCATAGTCAGTGGAAAGAACAGCCTGGTGTTTGGGCAAGGCAGAGTTGAAGGAATACTGCAGTATTCTAGTGAAATATAAATGACCAATGCACAAAGTCCACAAAAATGTGGCTACAATAATGTCTTCTAACCTTGATTTTTGTGCTGTTGAATCCCAACAGAGTCTCAACAGTTTTTAAAATTAATGAGACCAACTCTCACTGAGAAGTTTCTGGTTTCAAAGGAGAAACGAAAAATAAAAAGTTAGTGTGTAGGCCAAAAGAGAAGTTTATACAAATAATATTTTTCACAATGATATACAGTTCAGTATATGATCCAAAATTGGGATTAAAGTAAATCCAAGGTGACTCCCTCCTTTTGAATATCAGGGCAGCTGCAATGCATCTGTGTTTTCCCAGTTGCTGGATGAAATATTAAATAAACAACAGAATGTATTTGAAAGGGAATAATAATCTCTGAAGAGAAAGTAGTTTGGATTTGGATTCTATCAGTGTTTTGTCAAAAAGCTGCTTTACTTTTCCCCTTTTCCCCTCTTGATTCAGTGTCTAAATCCGCTCTGCAAAGCAATGCTCTGTTCTTTTTCTTTTTAGCTACAAAAGACTCAGACTTGAGTCCATTTGTTTGTGAGCCTGCGGTTGTGTTTTTTTTTATGTCCCTTATTTGAATGCTTCAAAAACAGAATATATTTTCATCTTTGCACCCGTTTGTCCAAGGTTTTCCACATAACGTTTTTTGATACATCTGGAAGGTGAAGGATTTGCCCAGACAAACAATGGGGGACAGTGAATGGTTGATAGGTGCACTCATTCACAGCTCATTCAAGCTTCTGTCTTGCTCATGATTTGTCGACAGAACTTGCTGCAGCTGTCCTCCACTTACTCGCCTGACTGAACACAGTCAGACAACATATCCATTTAAGGTAGTAAGCTCGTTAGCTGGGCTTGTTAATGTTAGCGACTTACTCTACATCTGTTTTGGTTTTGTAAAGGCAATAATAGAATGCACCAACCTTTTTAATGTCTGACAGATGGTTGCCAGGCTGTGGTTAGGCAAGGTTCAATTAGTCTAGTGTCAAAGTACTTTATTGTCAGAAACTGATGATGTTGGGGAACAACAGGTGTGGTTATTAGAAATCAATAATAACTAATAGGTATTATTAAAATTAATAATCAACATTATTTATAAAAACAATAAACGGGGCACCACCCTGGAATCAGGGACCAATAACCAGCCCAGAAATAGTCTCAAAAGAAGGGTTCACTTAAAATGTAAATATTTGTAAAATATTTCAAATCAAAGAGACAGTGAAGGAAATTAATCCAAGCAATGACATCACAACCGCAAAGCATAGACACAAATAATCACAGAAAACTGCTCTGTACAATATAATAGAATTTGTGTGTGAGCAAACTAATCAATAATGCTGAGACAACTCAAGCAACAAACAACAAACAACAAACAAGCATGCAGTGTGAGTGTGTCTGTGTGTGTGTCAAAGAGACAAAGAGAAAGAGCCAAAAGAGCCAAAATGGTCGATGCGATCTTCTGGAAGATGAAGTCACGGAGTGTTCAAGGTTCAATGGAGATGGTCATGCGAGGCTTGAACAAACAATGGCGCAACAGTTTCTGTCAACTGAACAACTGGCTTTAGTCAGTGTGGTTTGGACAGAGCCGGAATTTGATGTTCCGAATTTGGTGTAGGTGCTTCCACAATGCGCATGGCGTCGTCGTTAACGATTACATGCTGCTCATGAGACTTCTACCCAAACGAATGTGTGTATGTACATGTGGTTTAGAAGAGAGAGAGAGAGAGAGAGAGAGAGAGAAAGAAAGAGGGCTAATGCAATGTAGCTAAAACAAATACAATAGACGCTCATTTCCAGTATCTGCCCACCAGGAGGCCACATGTTGGGCTTTGGTCTACACGCAGTCCGCTCTGTGGTTAGAACTGTGTGGTGAGGGTCCCAACAAAAAACTTGTTACAATGCCAATTTTCTTAACCATCACCTCCTATAGACCAACCTATGCTAGAGTATATACTGTATTAGTGCAAGCAGACTGTCCTCTGTTTGTATCCATGTTTATGATTAAACATTGTACAGGTATGCCTGCATGTCTGTGTGAATGTGTGTGTATCAGTTTGATATCTGGTTGCCACACTGGCTTCCTGGTTGACCTTTTTTTCTCTCCAGCTATGACAGTTCCCATTAGGACATAACAAAGGAGCATATTTCCTCAGCTCCGATCTCACTCCCTCCATCTCTCTCCTCCTCCTCCTCCTCACCGCAGCCTTCTCCTTCAATATTCATCAGCACCATCGGCGCTTAGGGAGGTAGCTCCCTCTCTCTCTCTGGATATCTTTATCTCTCCATCTCTCTTTGTCTTTGCCCCCATATCTCTTCCTGGATCTAATGTTGCTCCATCTCTGTCTCTGTTTTTACCCTTTCTGAGTCTTGTCTTGATCTTTTTCTGCCTCAGTTTCTCCACTACTCTATTCAACTCTCCCTCCCACCACAGAGGGGACTCGAAATGTATATGCACCAGTGAAACACTAGACAAGCAACTGATGCGGGGCTGCCGACGTACAGTCTGCACACACACAAATGCAAGTGTTAATCTACAGCACAAGAAGACTTCTGAGACTTCAGTCGACTATCAGCTTAAGTTTTTAATCTCCTCACTCTCCCTGCCTGAGAAACTGCTTTCATCCACTAGAATTCAAACTACAGATAGGGTGGCCTTAAGTACAGAAACTGCAGTTCAACAAGAACCCATCAGAGGATTTAATCTGTGTTGACAAAAGCCAATATCCATGAGAGAGCCCCCTCACCACTTTGTGGGAGAGGCTGTTGTCATATTATCCAGGTCTGAGAAAAAAAATAAAAATAAACATATTCTTACTCTTACATTCTATTCACATATAACTATCCAACACCAACTGCAGAGAATACGTTGTGAAATATTGATGGGGCTTATTGCAGAGCTATAGCTGCTGTTCACGTGGCTTTACAGGGATCAGAGGATGCCATCATGCATTAGTTCAAACTATGGAATCAGGCCACTTGAATAAAAGATGCTGGTGTGTGACACACACACACACACGCGCGCGCGCGCGCACACACACACACACACTCATATGTCATGAGTGTGTGTGTGTGTGTAGGTGTGTGTGTGTGTTGCATTGAGTATTGCAAACATTTAATGTATTTATTTTTCCATGCATTGTTTAGAGCTGCATTCTTCTCTCACTGGGTAAGAAGTTAAATAACGCTATCAAATCAAGCCAAAGTCTGCATGTGCCGTGCTTTCAGTAACATTTTGATACACTGTAAACCCTCACTGAAGTGTTACATAAACTATTTGAAGACCATTAAAGACTTTTTACTAGAATGCATATCCAGAAACAAAGAACATTTCTTGGAGCACTATGGTCTATTCATAGTATATACACTGGAGGCCTGACGTCTCACTTGTGTAATATCATTCTGGACTTCGCTGGCTCTAAACGTGACACATACAGGTGTAAAGTGTAAGATACGGCCAGCTGTTGAAGGTAGCAATAAACTTAAGCCAGAAAAATATCACCAAGTATAATCGCTAACTGCTGCTCACTATACTCTGACTTACTGCCATTAGCGAGTTAGCTCAGTTAGCCATGCAGCCGAGTGGCCCAGTGAGCTGACAGGGGTCTGTCTGGATCCTTGGATCGCAGGGGAGTCAACACAGACAACAGGGCTCAGCTCAACCTGGCTCCACAGCCTTCGGCCAGGCACAGAACTGGGACTGAACACAGCCTCTGAGACCCACAGACGGCAGTTTGACAAAAACAGGGGTAGCAGCGCGGAGGTGATTTAGAGCAGCTCTGACCAGGACTATGACCTCAGGGATGAAAAGACACAGCCGGGGATGTGTAGAGCCATAATGTTTTCACATCTTACTCTGTGAATTGAGGATTTTATTTTGACCACACCAGAGGAGGTTGTGGAAGAACAAAGAGTTTTATTTCCATAATGTAAAACTTGAAGTGTGGTTGACGATAATGAGAATTAAATCAAATCAATTTTATTTATATAACCCAAAACCACAATCACATTGCCTCAGTGGGCTTTACAATCTGTACAGTGAGCAACATCCTCTGTCCTTAGACCCTCGATTCGAGTGAGAAAAAACTTCACATGTTGATGGGAAAAAAAACCTTTTACCAGGTTAAAAAAAAAACAATGGAAGAAACCTCAGGAAGAGCCACAGAGGAGGGATCCCTCTTCCAGGTCGGACAGACATGCAATAGATGTTGCGTGTACAGATAGAGCAACAAATCACAGTTTACAAGTTACATCAACAGAAAGTCTGAATTAAACTGATCTTACTGTGGTAAAAGAGAGAAACTTGAATTCAAACAGTGTGCAGTTTTTCTGTTAAGCAAGGAGAATAGGTACAATAATATTTACTTTCTTGTTATTTTGTTTATTAATATTATCTTTTTAAGTTAAGAGCTTGTGAAATATAGAGAATTTGCAATATGCTGAAACCACAAAGGACATACAATCAGACTATCACATTGTGCGGTGCAAAGTGTTATCAGAGACAGGACGGGTCACTAGTTAGCATGCAGTCGACATTTCCGGAACACAAAACATAGATGTCCTTGACATAACATCAACATGGTTATTTCTTCATGATCATGGTTTCCATGTCAGTGAGGCACGTGATGACACCTGAGCCTTAACTTTGTATTTAGATTCTGTTCATAAAAATGTTTCCAGTGATCAGCATGACCACTCGTTATTTTCTTTTTTGTGACATTTTCTCCTTTATTTGGGTCTACCATTCGTTATTTTCAACGAAAAATTGACATCCTGTTTTCTCTTTGTCAAGGTCTGTCTACAGTCTATTAAAAATGTAAACAATGCACTACATAATGTTCTACACTGGATACCATGAGGTACTTATTGCTTGTGATTTTGAGCCCTGACAGCAACCTCTTCCTCTGTCCTCCAGCAGAAAGACAGGCACGGCAGAAGATGGTGGAGGGACAGATGAAAAGAATCGGTCCAGTCCTTTCTATGGATGGATGGTCTCACTGTCTACTTAAGAGCTGCTTGACCTAGCAATCATCATGTACACTTCAGTGTCAGACAACAACTGTTTTGCATATGTGCAGCCATCACACTGAATCCCTGAAGTGTGTGTATGAGCAAGAGTTCACAAGTTCACAGTGAAAAAGATCATCTGTGTGTGAGTGAACGGTCTAGTGATGCGTGATGACACACATAAATCGGTGCTTGTGAGTGTTTGTGTAGACTTTCTTATATTTTGAGAGTCTGCTGTACACACACACACACAGTCACACACATACTGGTGCTCACATGTCCTGTGGTTCCTCTGGGATCGCTACATGGGTACGAAGCTTGTCTCTTTGTCTCACAGCCGATTGCTTCACTAAGCACCATTCTAATTCACAGATTATTATCCAAGTCACTAACATCCCAGAAACAGTTGGCAATGATCCCACACACACACACACACACACACACGCACACACACACACACACACACACACACACACACACAAACACTAATTCACACATTAATCTGGGCATATAGTGCGGATGTACATGTGCATGAATGAGCCTGGAAAATCAGATATACTGTAGCTTCTCTGAGAAACCAAACCCAAGAAACAGAAGCTCAAATAAGATGTAATGTGCGTGAAGGAAGTACAAGAAGTACAAACAGTGAACTGCAGCTGCAGGATGGAAGGGGCGCCCCCCACATCAGTGAGTATCAACTGTAAAGCAGGTTTAGCATAACCCACATGGCTATTTTCAAATTCATTTCAAAGATGGTTGAAAATCAATCATACATATATTTTCAAAATCCATTTTTATAACGACAGATAATGTCCAAATCAATCAGTCAAAACAGCTGTGAGGCTTCTATCACCAAGAAAACAGCAAGGTTTACGAGGAGCTACCGGCCTAACGCTTGATCTTTGATGCAATGTGACCATAGCTCTGAACATGAAGATGTGTAAATAAAATCAAAATATAGCTTTGAATTCATAGACACAGTCTTAGGCTTCGTAAGTTATTCTGTGACCAAATGTTTTCTCATTTCTCAACTTTTCAAACTTTATTCAGTTTAGACAATGGTCACATATGGGTTGAGCGTATTGTGTTACTTAACAAACGGTTGAAAGTTACCCAGGCTTCTCTGGACTTGAGATTACTGTCTCTATAACCTGTTTTCTGTATGTTAACGTCAGAATAACAAATCCTGCAATTGTATCTGTCAGTGGTCTGATAACCTTTCTATTTATAGAGGGTAAACTGCACTTTTTAAGAGACATGAGAATTATTTTTTAAACCACACAATCTTGCGAGGCATTACAGAGTTTCACAAATTCATGAGATCAAGTGGCGAGTTTAAATGTGGCGGAGGATGACAGTGGGATGAGTCAAATCTACCGGAGCTTTCACAGTTTAGGTGCTGCTACTGTACAGAATCAGCTGCAGCAGCATGGGAGAATGTTTTCGGATTTGTTTCTCAAATATTATGTAAACCTCCCATTTATTGTATCTGTCTTATGTTGGATGGCAAAACAACCACAGTCCTACTTTACTGAGGATTAACTGTCTTCACTGTATCCCCCTTACTTTGGCTTATTCCTATTTTCAATTTTTACTTCTGCCCCTGTGTTCCTCATAACAGAGTTACAAGTAATGGTTGAAATGTCCCCTTATGAGACTGGACAGCTGTGGTGATATCTCTTATGCTACAGTGGTAATCCTGGTATTCACAATTTACGGATATAGAAGAGCGTGGACGCTCGCAACTCATTCAAAACTTCATTTCTCTATCTCTCTATAAATGCAAGAAATCTCTGTCTGTTTGTCTGTGTGTGTGTGTGTGTGTGTGTGTGTGTGTGTGTGTGTGTGTGTGTGTGTGTGTGTGTGTGTGTGTGCCTCAAATATCTCTGCAGATCTGGATCAGACTGACCTGACGATTTTCAACATGGCTGCTGTGTGGTTAAAGGTGTGCAACGTCAGATTTGTTTGGACTGCTATGATACCGTTAATAAATGATTTCATAAATGATTTACAAATTCCACTAGCATTGTCGACCATAGCCACCATAGCCACGTGCGCACCAGAGCCAATCACTGCAGAGCCCACCCCCACGCCCCACCTCCTGAGTTGACGGACGCGCCGGTGTGTCCAAATCACGTGACCAATTTCAGTTGACGTAGCAGCAAGAAGCAGCCTCCGTAAGTCTTGGTTCCGACATATGTCTTGTTGCGGCCTTCAAACTATATACCAGTTTTTAAATTGTGCTGATAGGGCAAGTAAAACTGGACTTATGATAAATAATGTCCGCCATGCTTTTTCGCGAACATTGCCATCACATTTGCTGAGCATTTGGTGCAGGAAGAAATTGTCAAAACGGGCTTCTCTCACGAAAGTGTCCGCAAGCAGGAAGTGTTTGCAAGCAAAAAAAACTTGTGCTACTCCCTTTCCTATGGGTGGAAAAAGGCACCACACTAACCATTCACAAAATTATATGGCAAACCACGTGATTTGGTTGCTGAGGAACAGGGGGAATTTGTGGGAGGGACGGCGGTGAAAGAGTGACAGCAACAGTAACGGTGATAGAGACAACAATAGAGATAGCGAGTTTTGAGAGATTTGTGACATTTAGCGTGTTTGGAGCGTATAGTTAGTGTGTTTTGTAGTGTTTGGTGTAGTGTGGTTAGTGTGTAGTGTGTTTAGTGTGTAGTGGAGTCGTTTTTTTGTTTAATGAGTCAAAACAATGAGGAGACTGCTGACTGTGGAGCAGGCAGTGCAGCTCTTCATTGAGCTGGAAGGAGCTGCGGGAGGCCTGAGCCTGAGGCATTGCCTGTATTTAAATGTAAATAGTTACATATAAGTTTGTAAATTTCAAACACTTATGGACAAATTTAGCAAAAAACATATTTGTGGTTTTCACAGTAAAAAATCTAACTTTTTCCTACTCGGATTATATGTTTTTTTGTGATTTTAGGTCCATTGTGTTAATACAGTATGTCAAAATGAAAAAATAACTGTACAGTCACACATATGAGGTTGTGCTGAAAATAATGACACCAAAAAGGCAAGGTAAATAGTTTTTAAGGTGAAATATAATGGCAAAATCAAAAATAGTCAACAAACAGCCAATTATACCCTAGAACATCGAATTTCACAACAAACCTAAATATCCCTAATGTCCCACCTTCAAACACAGCCTCATTTGGCCATCCATGAAAAAGCTACTTAACCTCCCACTTACCTACAGGTAATGCACTAGTGCTTTCAAAAAAAAAAAAAGGACACTGCTTCATTACTTGGTCTCGAGAGGTGCATTATAGATGTATTTATTTATCCTTTGGTATCAATCCATCTGAGACATCCTGTTTTATGTTCTTGGCCAGGAACACAGGAGAGTCCATATGCTCCTCTGTCAGCCGCATGCGCCTGGGACTGACAATGATACCAGAGGTGCTGAAAACGCGTTCTGAGGTACAACTGGAGGCGGCAATGCACATATATCTTTTTGCAAAATATGCAAGGATGGGCAGGCTCTTCTCATAGACTTTCCAACAAAATAATGGGTCTTCCACTGCACTTATCTCTTTAATCTGGCTGTAGATGTGAAATTCAATCATGAGTACTTCAGTATGGGTCTTTTTGAGGTCAACTCTCTGATATTGTACTGTTGTCTCTCTCCTTTCCAACATTATGCTGGACAGAAACCATTTCAGTTCTGTTTTTTCCTTCTTCTCCACTGTTTACCTCATAATGTTCTGCACCAAGTTCTCACCCTTACCTTCCTTTTCCATTGCTAGAAATGTCATCTTAAGTCTTGGATCAAGATATGGTGAAGGCACACTCCCACTATTAATGTAGACAAAACAACATTGCCCATAGTGATAATAATGTCCCTCCATGGCTAAAAAAAAATGTGACTGGGTTGTTGGAGTAACATTTAGGTAGAAATCAGAATCATGGTTTATTTTTTTGGAACTATTCATATAATAATACATGGGCATTGTGCAGGTCAGGTCTACAATACATGATGCAGTATTAGCATTTCTAATAAATATAACAATATATTAGCATTTTGCCCTGATATATGGTAAAATGAAAAAGTTAACATTTCATTGTAAATGTATTTTGTGTACTCTGCGGGTCCCATGGTTTTGCAACGGCAACACCCCACCACTAGGCATGAATGTGCAAGGTAGGGCTAAGTGGCAGGGGCGAGGGCTGTACTGGGATTGGACCTTTCAATTCTGATGTAAATAATTAACAGCAACAACTGAGGATAATCACAAACTTTGTGAGTGTTATACAGCATATCTTAAGCATGCCTAAAACCATTTCAACAGTCACTTCATGAATGGCTACATACAAGAAGTCACACAGAGATTAATGCCAAATAACGCAACCTTTTTCACTCAAGTATGAAATGACGCAGCATAAATTCCTGATACTAAAACAGATTTGAGAACTGTTTGAAGGTGATTTCACGATGCCACTTGGGTGCCAAATTTACACAGGGGAAGCAGGGAGCAGCTGTGGACGGGCTGTGATGGCTCAGAAAGCAAACTAGATTTTTCCAGTTTTTTTCTCACTCTTTACCTGCCAATTCTTCCACCTACACCATCCTACATTCCTGTCTTCGTCCATCCTTCCCTCACTTCCTCTTATTAATGTGTCACAGATCAACAAACAGCTGGCTATGGTTGCGGAACCACAGCTCGGCAAGTTCAATTAAATGTTGAATATCACATTCCCAGGCTTCAGGGTCCAATTTTGGGTAACAGTCGTGATGCTTCCTTGGACAGTCATCTATTTGATAATCACCTTCTCTTTCTCTGCATCCTTCCATCTTTCACTTACCTTGCTCCTCTCCCCTGCCATCCCTTTTCTGTCGCTTCTCACCAGAGAATACAGATCCCTCACTGTTGGGTGACAGGGGCGGGGTGCATATTAAGTCTCACAAGGGTTCTTAATCCCAGCTGAGGCGAGCCAAGCCACGAAAACATGCCGAGGAGATATGATTGCGATTTTTTCCCCCCTCTAGTTTTGCTCGCCATCATAAACACCTCGACTTTGCAGAGGGCTAAACTCCTCCTAAATGAATGCGTGTGTACACACACACACACACACACACACACACACACACACACACACACACACACACACACACACACACACACACACAGTACATTGGTGGCTGTATTTATCCTGCTTTAGTCCTGCAACAACCTGAAGGAAAACACTTGGGAAAAAAAATGCAGCAGAAGATCAATAATGTAGCAAGGCGTGGACGTCTACAACGACTACTGACTGTACACATCCATAGACACGCATCTTAGAGTTTGCAGGGAGAATAGTATGTCTTTGCAAATCGCTTCAGGCATGTTGTACAGTACAACATGAGTGGGAGTCGGGGAACGCCAGAGTTCCACTACCTCACCCTCCCTCAGCATCCCATTCCCTTCATCCTTAATGCTTTATGTATCACACTTTGCTTTGTCTCATTGAGGTGTATGAGGATGTGTATGAGGACCACATGGACTGAGACTGTTTGTCTGCCTCCACCCTGAAGGCACTCTGAAATCATACTTTTTCTACCCTAGTCTGAGTCAGACTTGTTTTATCTGTAAGTACAGCTTTTTGCAAAGTGACAAAAAAGTTTCATTTCACAACAATTATTAAACTTGAAGCAAGTAAACACAACAGTGTTCCCACTGTATCCTCACTCTTCTTAGAGTAATGCCAAATGTGAGAAAGGCTTCACTCTACAGTGCACTGGAAAGTAAAGTCATGTACTTCCCTCTTTTTAATCTTTCTTAATCGTACTAAACTCTAGGGATCAGTGTCAGTGTCTAAGCAGATTGAGACATATTTTAGTTGATTGAGTCACAAAAATAAAAGAAACAAAAATCTGGTCCTTTTTTTACTTGCTCACCTCAGCTAGGTTTTTTCTTTTTCTTTTTTACTTTATTGATGGTGATATGTCATGGTTTCTTGCTTGTGACAGAATTACTTATTGTAAGTCACTTTGGACAAAAGCGTCTGCCGAATGCCTTAAATGTAAAATACCATCCGTCGCTAATTAACAAACTTTTTTATGCTATATACTTTCATAAAAACTTGATGACTGGCCAAAACAAAACTTGGCTGTTGTCAGATTTGTGTGCTCCATGCAAGCTGGCGTCTGCACTTGGATGGTCAAAGTTGTTCAATGTTTGTGAAGGTTCTCAATGACCACATAAGAGGTTAAATTACCTAAAGCCTTTACCATAAGCCTTTTGGATGTGAAGTGAAAATATCTATCTATCTATCTATCTATCTATCTATCTATCTATCTATCTATCTATCTATCTATCTATCTATCTATCTATCTATCTATCTATCTGTCCCCCTGAGCCCAACAGAATGATATGACTTTCTCATGTGTTATTATATTCATACAAATATATGAATGGGATCAAAACATAAATGACTAGAGCGCAACCGAACGATTTCAGGTTGCTAATTTACTTCATCACTGAATTTAACCATTTCACTGCAATGTAGAGATGTTGTGGGTTTTGGAAATGGAATTAGCATCTCATTCATTTTTCAATAACAAACTCAGAAAGGGAACCTGTGGGTTAATGTGACTCAAGCGGAGACCTTGAGATACAAACTGTTACAAACCCCGGAGCTATTCATTGAAACAGACACAGACTTTATGAATAGAGTATCAAAGGGTGATATTATGGAAACAGTTTGTAGTTAATAACTGCTGGCACTGTACAGAGGAACCCCATGTATGGTCAAAGATATTGTGGGTTTGTGAAGGTGGATTTTCTTTTTAATTGCTTTAAAAAAAATAACATCTAATGTGATGTGGATCCATTGCTGTGTCCTATTTCTGGCTATGCCAAACTCTTGCATAACTTTTAACACTGGCAGCAGGTACATTTAAAACTAAGGGTGCTTTCAGGTGTCAAACAGGGCCTGTCTGAAAGCTGTGTAGGAGGAAGAGAGAATGGGAGAGAGAAAAAAAGTGAGAAAGAGAGAGAGAGACTGAGCCAAAATAGGATATCTGACTGCCAGTCTGTATCACGACTACATACTCTGCAGAGTAGGTGCAAATGTGCTCCCTGTTTGACCATTGATCCATGACTATTGGATGTAGAGGGAAAATCTAACCTCAATTTGTTTTTGTATTTCTGCGTATACGATCAAAACCACGTTTCTGGTCAGTGAGCTTCAGTTATTCTCTGTATTTTCTTTACTGCTTGTCCCAAATGTAGCATAACGTTGAGGTCAAATTAAGTTAAATCATAGGTTGCAAGCTTGATTACTGAGTTTCTCAGCATCATCTCACATCCAATTTAACTTAAAATGTAGCTGAATGTGCCAACAAGCAACCATTTTTCAAAAAAGAGGAAAGCAATTAAGCTACAAGATGCAATCACATGCATTTTTTTCAAATGCTGTCTCCCATCAGAACCAGGGATATAGTTAGCAATCCAAGAAAACTTTTTAAAGAGCACTTGGTTACTGTGTTACATTGTGTGAGTAGCGTGACAAACATTTCTCATCCACCTCACATGGGGGAGCTTCGATGTCAATGTCAGCGATATAACAGCATGGCTCTGGAAGTGACTGAAGTCTAGGTCACTCTGAAACTGATACAATCACAAACCTGCCACAAGATCACACTGGTTCTTTATTATTCTAACACAACAAGCCATCAGTTGATCAGCCACTACATTTAAAGGACTACTTCAGTGGGTGAGCTGACTAACATTGATAATGTCTTTACAATGCAACGTTCTTCTAGGAAACCTTGTGTTCTGGCAATTATGTGGATGCCACTTAGCACACTTTTGGAGAGTAACTATACCTGTCATGGTAAGTGAACTCTTCAATAGCCCACCTCCCATCAGCACAAAGCTCCCTGCAACACCGTAAATCTGCTCAAGAATGGCCCAAGGAATGTGAAGCTCAAAGCATCGACCTCCAGATCATGTCCGATTGAGCATCAGTGGGACATGCAAGACCAAGTCCAATCCATGTAGGCCTGACTTTGTATGAGACTTGGCTCTGACCCATTGAGGCATTTACATAAGACTTCTGGGAATGCCCTGTGGCGTCTGGCCCTAGGGCATCAGCTATAGATTATTTTAGTCCCTAAGGTTGTGAAGTGGCACCTCCATGGATCGGACAATCTGGCACATCCCATGAATGGTTTATCAGATTGGGATCTGTGAAATTTGGAGGCCTTGAGTTGTTTGTCACATTCCTTGGACCAATCCTGAGCAGTTTTTGCAGTCTGGCAATTTGCAATGTCCTGCTGTAGTGGCCACTGACATCAAGGGGTCTCTCAGTCAAATCAAAAACAAAAGAAGTAAGTTGTGTGGGATTGTGAGAGTGGTTGTCCTCTCTGCTCTGAGGTTTCTGCCTGTTAATGGGCAGAAATGTTGGTTCTCTGTAAATAAATTAATCAAGGAGTATTGTCTAGACCTGTTCAATTTCATGAGATGACTTTTGGTGTGAATTGGCGCTACATATAAAGACTGACTCATTGATTGATTGATTGATTGATTGATTGTTAAACAACCAGTATTGCTGATGCAATTCTATCTGATGTGACTCAGGCATACATCTTCAGGTAATGTTTTAAAGGAAAATGCACCATTACCATTAATACATTTAAGGATTTCTCTGGCAAATACACAACTCAAAATAATATTAACATCAGTCTAGTCGCTTTTGGACATTTCCCTGCTGAAGCATTACATATTATAACTTTAGATCTGTATGATCTAATCTATCTTTTTTGGGTCCATTTTCTTAAGGCTTATAAATAAACCTCTCTCATCTCTCACATGCCCCCAATTTCTTTAGGGGGTAGGTTGTGTACACTGCATTACAGTATGTAGATAGATATTTCTAGTTGATCTCTGTTCCAAATTAGCTTTACAGTATCAGTTCTCTTACATGGACATACTTGTTTTCAGGAGGCAAGAAAAAAGTTGGGGACTAATTTTCAATTATGTCTCACATAACTTGTTTACCATTGTGACACACATGTAAAGGCTCTTCATATCCAGCATTTCATTTTTCATCCATTTAATTAATTCAAGTAAGATTTTAGCTGATAAGCTCACTTAGGAATTGTGACTGTCTTTTTATTAGAGGCATTAGATGTAGGCCAGTGGCTTTACTTTTTACTATGCCCTCGATGTCCTGCTGGTTAAGCTGACATGATAGAAAGTGACTCATTTCCGCCTCAAGACACTGCAGGCAACAGAACAAACCAATAGCATCACGAAGGGACTGATATTAACGCTTAATCAAAATATCCAACTGTCAGATGTTCCTATTACACCACTACATATCTTCAAGGAATATGTTGCTGAATTGTGACTTGGCAAAATACTTGAAAGCCCCTCTGGTTGAGTTCTTACAGTTCAATAGCCACAAACTCAACAGATGGACTGCCTCCACTCTATCTGTGAGCTCACATCAATACGCCACCGTAGAGAAGGAAGTGTAAAATTTCAAAGGTCACTGCAACAGAACCCAGCCTTGTTTTCTGATAAAAGATAGAAGAAAATGCTTGTCTAAATATGGAATAAAACATTCAGAGTGATGAAAAGCAACATTTCCATACAGCCTTAAAATTCCTCCAAAAATGGCTTCAAGCTGTGTGCTGACTGAACTTCATAAACAACAACCTGGGTTAGAGAGTATCTGCTACCATTACCTACTACAATCCAGAGCCACTATTCTTTAAGTTTAGAAAAAGAAGATGAGTTTCAATACTTCATTTTACATATTCTCACAAATAATTTTAAGTATGAAGGTATTTTTTGTCAAAGTATTTCTGCTGTTTATAATTACACATGGTAAAAGTAAAGTTTCAGAGTTCCTTACCCTACCTCTGTTCATGTCACAGTCTTAATCTTCTGGACTTGTCCATCTAAGTCTAACACTTCTAGGTTTACTCTCTGTCAACTCAGTTGTCCCTCTCTGTCTCACCTCTCTCCCTTCAGCGGGCAGACGTTGTGGGTGCTCTCTCGCCTCCCACCCGCGGCGACAAGAGAGTGGCAGGCCGGGCGGGCGCGGCATTAGAGCAGCCGGGCAGCAGGACGAGCGGCAACAGTGATTGGAGGTAGTGGCTTTGGTGAAGGTCGACTGGCGCAGGAAGACGTTGAGGAGCTTGAGCAGCGATGGCAGGACCATGGTCCTCAGCGCAGCTCACCGCAGCAGGGTCAGGGTCAGGATGGCTCCCAGGGCGTCCGTGGTCATTTGAACCAACGCCGAGACTTCACTATGTGGTGTTGCGCCGACAAGGAGGTCACGGTGCGGAGGCAGCCCAGAAGGTATAGTGTGGCATAGACTGAGTATCATGCCTACAGATGCTGTCAGATGTCACATGAAAAAGGGGTGATCACTCTATTCCCCTGCTTCATGGGTAAAGCTCATCTTCTTCTCCCTTGAAGGCTTCTTCTCCCTCAGGCTTCCAAATGGAGGGGGTCTCAGCAGTTCGGTAGCCTGTTAAACATTCAACCATTCAACAGCTTCCATCCCGATGCAACTGAAGCACAGTCTGTCTTCTGTCTCTGCCTTCCCTCTGCATGGCTCAGATCAGTCCTCAGCTGGCCCACGGTTCCTTATCACACCAGCGGCGTCACTTTTTTTCTTTTTTCTTAAAACATCTCAATGAGTTTCTTCGACGGCCCAGCCCCCCCCACAGCGCTCTGGCTGACGGCTGTTTGGCTGTTTACTCCTCAGAATCGTTGAACAAATCAGCATGCAGCAGAGGAGAAGAGAAGGAGCTGGAGGAGGAGAAAAGAGAGACGAAGACGGCAACAGGAGAGTCGGTTTCCATTAGTTGTAGATGGAGCCTCGATGCCATTCAGCTGCTTCTGGTATTACTACTACTACTCCGAAAAGAGAGTGGAGGAGAGGAAGGGAGGGGATATTACAGTAGGAGAGAGCGAGAGTTAGAAAAGGAGCTCGTCTGGAAAGTGTTTCGGTGAGAGAAAAAACCCTCCGCACAAAAGAGAGGAGATGCTCTGTTGAGGATAATCAGAGAGGAAGGAATAGAGAGAGAGAGAGAGCTACAGACAGAGGGGGTGATGGAGGGAGAGAGAGAGAGACAGAGAGAGAGAGAGGGAGGGAGGGTGGAAAAAATACTGCCATGTATATGCATACACAGGCAGAGTAACTATGCTATAGGTGATGGTACTTTGGGATCATTGTATTTTTTCCTACCTGGAGATGCTGGAAACAGTAGTGGGAACACCTGACAATATTATGTAATCCAGGGCAGCAATGCTACAAAGTGGATCGAACATGATGGCGCTGAGTCGAACCACAGGTAATGTTGTATTGGATTATAATGTGCAGGTGTACACCCTCTGTGTTCTGTACGTGAAACAGATACTGTCAGACAGACAGATATATACAGTGAATACAGAGAGGAAATAGACACAGTGAGAGACACCATACACATGTATATATTGATTATACCAATATTGTTTTGGATGTGATTATTGATAGGAGATGAATATATCATTTTACACCAGTTTTCATTTCACCTTGTGACTTTATTCGCAAAGGCACGGCACAAACAACACAGTGGCGTATAACTGGAGTAGCAAGTGGACTAAAGAGTCTAAATGTGCAAACCCCCCCCCCCAAAAAAAAAAAAAAAAAAAAACAAAAAAAAAAACTGAAACAAACATAATTTGACTTTAGATGGCAGGGAGCCTCTCAGGCTTGACTGCAGACATGTCAACTGGCTCATATCCCCAATATTTTCCCCAATATATCAGTTGAGTGAACAGTAGGCATGCAGACAAGCAACGATGTCTGGAGTTAGAGAGAGAATAAGAGGGTCTTGCCCACTGCCAGCCTGGGCTGTTTATTGGGGCAGAAAAGGCAGCCAGTATTAATGCATTATTCTCAGCTCAGTGGCTTTGAGTTGACAACCAGGCTGTACAGTACCGCCTCAGATGGCAGAATCAGACAGCGGGCAGCATGGATGCTACCTGATATAATAACAGTCTGGAGGAGTGATGCTGGAGAGCAAAATTTCATTCTAGTAGACGCTGGTGTGTGTGTGGACAAGGGCTGTGTCTGTGTCTCTATGTGTGTGTATGTGTGTGTGGGTCTAAGTGCAGAGTGGGGTGTTGCTTCCAGGGAATTTCTCAACCACTGGAAATTGCTATGACAGTTAGCCATATTGCCCTCTGTCCATTTGTGTACATATGTGTGTAAATTACATGCATGTGTGCAAGTGTATGCAAGCACCACAACCATGGTGACAGGTGAGAAGGGACATGTGCTGTGTACTACACACATACATGCTCAAACACACGTACACAAACACACACACACATGAGCCATTAAAGGTCAGAGCAGTTGGCCGCTGCTTGGCACAGGGTCCTACAGGCTAGCTGGCTCATTATGCTCTGCTAGTATCCCAAAATAGGCTAAAGGAGATTTTTTGCCCCATGGTGGGCCACCCAGGCAGACCATGGATTTGGATCCATGTTCTTTTGGATTGGCAGTACCTACTGTACCTCCAGCCTATCCTAAATCACCATAGCCTATCCTTAATCATTCACAATCCAAATCATTACGGTGGTAGAGCTTGTTGTTGGTTAGTAACCTGCCTGGGATGAAGTAATGCCTTGGGATCATCTGGTTGGTGTTACTGGTGGCATTTTACATGTTCAATAACTCGTAGACACAAAGGTACTTTCTTGACTTTAGAAGTGTTGTGGAAGTTCATTCTGATTTAGCACACTGACAGTGTTCATATAACCAAAGTGCCTGAGATCACTAAGAGGCAGACACCAGCCTATCCGTACCCAGACCCCAGAGACTCATAGATGCTAGTAGCTCATGATGCTACTCTGCCAATCAAATCTGTGCATTTGGACAAGCATGGAACCTCAAATCAGTGAGAGAGATACATCTATTGGACAGACGACAGACAAGTCGGAGAAGGAAGCGAGACAGAGAAGATGTCTTTCACAAGGCATGCTCTCAAAAAAAAAAAGTGGACAATGGCAACAGAGCCTTTAATAAAGAATGGACAGACTCTTATGTTCACTCTTCCCACTGGCTGTTCAAAACCAGCATGTCTCATATTTTCTGAGACAGTGGCAATGTGAAACCAGAACTAAGGGCACTTTATTCAGTTGCTGACTGCTCACTGCTATTCATGGACAAAAGTCTGTTGAACATCCAGGTTTATGCTCCATGTCAACAGCTGGGTAAATTTGAAAGTGTAAAAACATATTTTGTATTAACAAGGGGATCAACAGCAGAGTGTGTTTTATCTCATCTTAGCAGATCAGCTCACTAATCAATTGCCTCTAGCAAACATTATAAGTCTGCTCTCTTGCTGGAAGAATTAAGTGGCAGGATAATTTCTATTACAGCTCAAACTCACCAGACGTCTGTATGGCTTTGCTTGATTGATTAAGTTACTAATATGTCCAGCATGTGGATGTGAGGAAGTGTGTGCTACATTTGCAGGTGTATTCACTGCCCTATATACATGTGTTCTGTGTGTGTATATAAACAATGTGTGTGACTGTATGTTGGTTTGTGTGTGTGTTTTCGATATCGATATATCATGGTATGTTATGAGTAATGTCTTTCGCTGGTTTTAAAGGCAGTATTTTGTGTTTTGTGTTTAGCGTTTTGGGAAAGCACCAATAGTCATCATTCTCGCAATATCAATAACTGGTATTTGGTCAAAAATGTGACTCATCTGAACTGCTTTTGAAGACATTTTTTAAAAATATCAAGGTATATATTGTGTATTTTCAGGCCATATCGCTCAGCCCTATTTTGTATGGGAAAAGAAAAGCATAGAAAGACAGAGAGGGAGGGAGAGTGTGTGATGGCAGCTCCAAAATTAGGAACCAGCTGGCTCAGTGATAAATTAAATTGATTGCAGATTTGATGTACTGCTACTGCTTCATACAGGACCAGCACCTGTCCTACCGCTAATGCACGCACACACATCTTTCAAACTTTCAGGATTGGCTGAGTGGATAACTGTATGTAAGTTTATAATTTAAGAACACCTCATTCCCTACAAATAAAACCAATGTGTCTCACCTGTGTTCTTATTGGTCTGTGACAGTTACTATCCAGCATGTTGATTGGTTACTGGTTTATTGAACAGCCCGAAAAACTGGTTCGCTGGTAAGTTACTGGTGTTGTGGTGATCTCTGTGGTCTCCTACCAGGCTGTGTTTTAAAGGCTGGCTGCAACGTTTACTCTGCCTGCCCTCTCTGTCAGTACAGCTTGTGACTACAGGGGTAAATAATGCCCTGGGTTTTCTGGGGCAGAGTCACACACACACACACGCACACACACACACACACAAACACACACACACACACACACACACACACACACACACACGCGCACACACACACACACACACACACACACACACACACACACACACACTCGATTGACACAAATGGTTGTACCAGGAAAAAGATTTTGGAGAAGATAGGAAAGAAAAAAAGTGGTTAAAAGATTTAGGAGGAGAGGAGAGGAAAACAGAAGAGGCAAGGAGGGGAGGGGAGCGGAGAGGTGCCAGTGTAAGGAAGAAAATTAGAGGAGGACTTGAGCAATGCTGGTTCTTTACATATGGGGGATAGGTTGCCTGGATACGGCGGAGAGAAACTCCAATCTAAATTTAAACCTGGAGAGGAGGAGAGAAACGGAGAGAGAGAAAGGCTGGTGTAGAGTGAGATGAGAGAGTGAAGGAGGACAATGGAGAGGTGAAAGAATGGAGAGAGGAGAAAGATGAGACATGGAGGGTGATGAAAAAGGTCAGAAGAGGGTAGTGAATGTGAGAGCTGAACGTACAAATGGCAGACACAGAACATGCTTATACAGATACATGCAGAATATGGATGATGGTGGAAACTTGACTAAGCAAGAAAAGCTGGAGAGAAAGACATAAAGAGGTTGAGGGTTAAGAAGTAAAGCTCTTACCGCTAAGCCCCTCATCAAACATGTATTGCCATCACAGCCAGCAGACATAAGGGAAAAAATCCTTCTCTTCTTAATTTTGTATAATTGTCTGTATGCGAACAATATGTGTTTAAACACTCTTCTATACTTTCTTGGTTCCAGGTTCATATTGGTGATGGATATTTACACCTTAACAAACAGACACATGAGCGTGAACTTTCTCTAAAAAGGTTAGCATTTAAAACACACACACACACACACACACACACACACACACACACACACACACACACACACACACACACACACACTTTTCTGCTCTTTTCCCGCAAGGCTATCATGGCAACACACATGCAAACTCTGCCCGGGGAAAGATGTTTGTTAGTGCAGAGCAACAAATCAATGATGGCATTGATGAATAGCTGTGGTTTCCAAATGAAGCACTGCATAATGCCGTTAGATGAAACATGGAGCTGTGCTGGGATTGTTTCTATCTGGGAGCCAGCAGCTCCCCTCCCTGGCCGGGGAATCACAGCACAGCATGTGGCTGCTCACTCTGCGTAGTGGGAGAGCTGCATAGTGCTTCTTTTCTCTCCTCTCATCTGTCTCATTGCCTTTCTGCTCATTCTTTTTGTTCAAACGTCTGTTTGCATTTAGGAAGCCCATTTTGTCATTTAAAGCGCTCTCCCCTGACCTTCCTAACAGCCACTTGCAGACCGGGGGGTTGGGTCGGAGGGGGAGTATAAACTCTCTAAATTGCTTGTTCTAACATGATGGGTCGTGCTCAGTAAATGACAGCAAATCTAAATGTGTTCTTGGCAAATGTCTTCCAGACGTCTAAATGCAGTCACTGTGAACCTGCTCCCTCGAAAGGTCGATCTCAGAGGCATCACTTGAGTTATCAGACTAATGGAACAGCTCTTAAGATGGATTCCCCTCAGGGAAATAACAAGTGGCGGTTGATGAAGGCTTGTTAAAATGACTAATGAAACAGGGACATCGTTAAAAGTGGCCGGAGCCTCTTCTCAACATGCACAAGCTGGACAGCTGGGAGAAACCCTGAACTAACTATCAATCCATCACAGACAGAGAACTTTTTCTAACACTTCTGAAAGGAGTGTATGCCTGTAGAGCCAGGACTGGAGGTCTGCTAGGTTGGGTGTTCAGAGAGGTGAGATATACTGTCTGCTGTAGGTTAAGGTTACGTGTTGCAGTCATATACCAGTTTCAAAGTAAACCTCGGTATGAAAATTGGCGCTTTGTGTATTTCTAAATCTGAAATATTAGAAAAAAAAATGTCACATCTTTTAATGAAGTGTTTGTCCAGCCAAAAAAAAACCCTATTTTCTGAGATGGTAATCGTACATTGAAAATGTGATACTTATGGAACCCCAGGTCAGATGAGTCAAGATAAGAGTCTGTGGACAGGATAAACGTTTGTGTTTTTTTCAAATATTTCTACATTTCTATATCAAGTTGTTCAAAGTCTATCAAGTCCTAAAAGTAATTTGAGACTATTATCACATTAGAAAAAGCCATGTAATAGCCTCAAATTTCTCTCATCTCCTTTTTACAGTATGTAAAAGGTAGGTCTGCAGAATTCTGATTGGTAATTCAGATCAGATGAGGGAGATTTTTTTTTTTCCCTTTTTGAACAAACTTGAGAGAAGTAACTTTGAAAGACAATGGGCCACATATAAATTTTTGGCCGTTCACACTCTGCAGATGGGAGGTGTCGATTTATAGTGAGAGATGGATGAAAGTTAAATGGTCTCTCTCACTTCAAAGGTGTTTTTGGGTTTAGTCCAGGATTCTGTCGGGATAACAATGTCAGAGAAAAACTTTTGTAACATTAACAGCACCATAAAATCTGGCAGTGGACTGAGTGAACATTGGATTAGACTGAAGCAATGTACTTATATACTTATATCTACTGTCCATCACTTGAAACATATAATTTTATGGACAACATAGATAACATGGAGACCCCCACTCTTTAATACAATGACTGACCAGCATAAATATGATGACTGCAGTTATATACATAGTAATAAAAACAAGGCAGGCGTTCCTAGATTCTTAAAGTGAATGAAAGAATGAAAACACATAATATCAAAGTGTAAATTAAATACAACATGGCCCATCACATCAAATCACATCACCATGTTAACAGGTTAGATCAACCACACACAGTATTATTAAATAGGTTTTGTGTAACTCCTCTTTGGGTCCTCAGAAGAAAACCTTAGAAGTGTGAAGTAGATTGGATAAACAGTTTTTTGAGATACGCAAATAAAATACAAAAAGTCAGGCAGACATTTGGGCGGACGGAAATTCCTTGCTTTATAGTTAGATTATTAATTCAACAGTTCAAGGGAAAAAACAACAGGCAGACACTGCAATTTAAGTGGACCTGCATCCACAGGAAAAACAGAGGAGATGTTGACCATTTGTACAGCTCGCAGGGAAAGGGTTTGTTTTTCATCTAAATGGCCTGCAGCACATACCAGGGGGTGGGGAAGATGTGAAATATACCACAGGTAGAAAGATGCACGACTGTTTTCTCTTCATGTTATTCTATTTTTTTGATTGCGTGGGGGAGAAATGTTATAGCCTTTGATTTGTCAGGTTGTCCAAGTTGGTTGATTTTCCTAACTGTTGTATCAAAACCATGTTTATTCACACTAATACCACAAGTATCAAACACAAATTAAAAATAATGAAGCAGACTGCCCCCTGCCTCCTAACATGGCTGACTCAGTCACAAGGACAATCTTAAACAGTCATTATTAATGTGATGTCTACATGACCACCACCTTGTAGGCAACCTCCAAAGGTCATGTTAGTGTCAGGAGTACACATTGGGTTTATGGACGAACTGCGTTGCACCTGGATGAAGTCATCCATCATGGACTGTGTAAATGAACAAATGACCCCCCACCCCCAAATGTTCCCCTGTGCTAAAGGTGGTATGTGAAGGACATGTGTCCTTCAGACAGCTGTACACTTCCATCTTATTGCCAGCACGGATAAAACACACAATGTAAGTTTAAGTAGGCTCTATGTGGTACACTACTCCCTAAAAAATAAATAAATATGTGTTATTGCTGATTACAGGAATTTTAGTTTGTCACTGCTGTGCCCTAATTTTACATCAACACTGTACGATTACATTTGTCTTCTCCTATCTGATAGTAAGCTTTTGATTAAAATTAATGTTTGGCTGGATTTTGCTGAAAGGTGACATTTAGGTGTTTCCAACAGATCAAAAAACACACAACTCTTAAGACATTTTAATTACCCGCTGAATACATTTTGTCTGCAATGTGCCTGCAGGGACAAGAGAGAGAGAGAGAGAGAGAGAGACAGAAAGAGAGAGAGAGAGAAAGAGAGACAGAGACAAAAAGAGAGAGAGAGAGAAAGAGAGACTAGACAAAATGTACAGTAACGTCTCAAAATGCCAGCAGTCAAGTGACCTTTGGGGCCTGTACGTTCCATTCCTAAAACTACTACTGACCATGTGTCAGTATGAGGATAATGTATAGACAAGGAGTAGAATTTAGACTTAAGATTATGAGTCGCCTCTGCAGATAAAAAAGGAACCTTGCATCATCTTGATAGTGTATAGTTTTGTTTTTCTGACATGTTATACCCTATTTACTGTAATAGGTATGATTAATGATTAAAAGCTTGATGTAGTTCAGTCCACCTCGTCACAGAGTCTCAATGTCCATGAAGTCTACTGGACAGATGTCAGGAAGAACTTATGTCTTGCCTCATCCTTAGGCCTGAGTTTTTTTTGATCACTTAGTTGTACAGAGAGGGTGGTATCAGGTCAAAATGTTACATCGATGCATGACGTTTTAATAGAAAGATTGAAGCATAACCACATATTCCTTTTCTAATTTGGGAGCAATTACAAACTCAATTAGTCTTTAAACAGAAGCTTAAGACACGAGGTGTGTAGAGGAGCAACTCGAGCTCTGAAAATCTGCATCAAAGTCTTTTAAAGTGATCAGCCTGCAAGCCACAAACATGAATATACATGCACACTCATTTCATTCCGCATGGCACAAAGGCATGTTATACACACTTGAAGATGGGCATGTACATATAAACACAAGCCTCACTTGCCATCAGCCTGCTATCTTAGTGTGTGTGACGTGTATGTGTGTGTGTGTGTGTGTGTATGTTGGGTATAAGAGGTAAAGAAGAAGGAACATGTTGCAGTACAGAAAGTGTTGCAGTATAGAGCTGAACTCAAGATAATATTCATCATTTGTACAATCAATTAACGATTTCTGAATTGATTTCCCTGTTATGAAGCAACTTTCATTTTGAAAAAAGTGGTGCATATGCAATGTTCTTTGTCGAGGCTATTCAACGGTGAGCAGTTGAGCGGCCAACAATGTGTTAGAACAGGTTGTGTGGAGAATGAAAAGAGCAGAATCAGGACTTGAGAGACTGTCCGGTCATTCCAGGAAGACGTGGCAGACGTGTAATGGTTGATTATCAAGTCAGAAAAACACCTCGACATGCAAGATGTTCAAAAAAGCAGCTTTCTGAGAGATTCCATTGTTTTAAACAGCACTTCTTCGGAAACATGCAGCGTGCAAGTGTCGCTGAATTATATACATTTCAAAAAATTGATATTTGACAAGTGCCTAGACTGCTGAATAGGTTAAGCTAGAGAGGAAGAGGAGGAGGTTGGAGAAGGAAGGCACTGAGCGGCATTTTACTTCTCTGAGAGTTCACTGGATTACAAGCTGCCATCCAACCTCCAAGCAATGTCTCAAACACTAACATGCACACACTCTCTTACTCTCATACGTATATGGGGTGTAGACAGGCAAACACACACACACACACGTCCTGGAAAGACATTGAAAAGCCATGATTCATTCAAATTCATATTCACATCCCATGGCCCCGGAGGAAACTGAGCATCTTTTATAACAGACAAGAAGAACACTGGGCACACGCAATTCATGTCAGGTCTGCTCGCACATTCTTCTGATGAATTGCCCAAATAAGAAGGAGGGGAACATTGCAGGAGTGTAAGCGTGAGTGTGTGTGTGTGTGTGTGTGTGTGTGTGTGTGTGTGTGTGTGTGTGTTCACTCATAAATATTCTCAAAAAGAAAAAAAAGGAAGTTGGAGTGAGTTGAAGGTACTGCTGAGAAGGTAGCGCTGTTGAAATGTCAGTCTGAGATGTACATTTTGTCACGGTATGACACATATCTTCTGTTTGCATTTTAAGCACGTGGGCGGATGGCTTTTGAGCAGGAGGGTTTGTTCCAGGCTTTTGCACTGTGTCTCATCGTGTGATGGAACTATGACTTGATAACTTAGCTAAAACATGAAAGTGGATGAGAGGTGTGTGCGGCTCCACTGCTCTGTGCAGCTCGTACTGCATCCTTTTACTGCCTAGAGAGATGTACTATAATGAAGTTATTGCTTCCGTACAAGCTCATACACACACACACATTAGTGCATGAACACATGAAAAAATACATTATATTTTATACGTTATATTTTAGTTAGATGTTGATCATCGTGGGCCTGCCAAAAGTCGTCCACAGCAGTGAAAATCATCAATACCTCTTCCTTCATCTCGGGGAACGCTTGGTAGTCTGAGTGTGCCAAGTCGCGTGAATAGAGTGTTCGACAAGATGAATCCACTTTCCTGGATGGCAGCCATCACCATTATAGATTTCTGAACTGGAGCGATGCATCAAACAATGCTGGCTTGCTTTTTTGATTTTCAATTATCCAAAACAGAAATACCACAGAAGTTTAACTTTTTGCATAATCAGTCAAAGAGGTGAACTGTACATGCGTGGAGCTAGAGCTGTATAGAGTATAGCTAGAGCTCTAGAGCTGGCCATGAACTTCTCAATCCCCCCTCATTAAAAAAAATATGATAAATCCATTTGCATGGTATAACCATTTTGGCAAGAGTAACAACCCTGATTCATGATTAATATCTAGCAGAGCTTGACAGGCCCCGATATCATCCTATGGGGGACCTCACAGTGATGGATAGCCCCGCCCCCCTTTGAGCCATTTGTCGGTTTGATGAATGGGTATGGCACGACTGGCAGCCGCAACAGCTAATCTGAGTCTTGTCGCTGAAGGTGATAAACGGCTGCAGTGGTGACGCTCCTTTGCGATGGGAGACCTTGGCCAACAACCTCCCCAGAGGAACAGAAACTGACGTCTGTTAGCCAGAACCCCCGAGCTCATCCAGGAGCAGTGTCCATCTATCAGGGGAGACACCTTCCTCTGGTCATGGCAGCTTAACAACTGACCTGCTGGCAGACAAGGTGCTACAAATGCTGAAACAAGAAATGCTCCTATAAAATATGTGATGGTGTGCCTTACGGCCAATTTCAGTATGTCCTTGAATTGTGGTTAAAAAACATGACATTTTGAAACATGTTATGTCAAGTCTTATCTTTTCAGAAATGAGCACTGCGATTTCAGTGTAACTGACACGTGATTGAAGCCCTGCATGGCTCATCATTGACTTGTAAAGCTGGGCCATGCACAGTATATATAGGATATTTCCATACATCACAAACAGTAAGTGCCTGGAGCACTGATCCAGTATCATCATTCAGATTGCCGTGAAAAGTCACAGCGATTGTCTCATGACAGAGCGAACTGCTGACAATGAGATGATGTAATAGCAGCACTCAGAAGTAGAGGTGGAGGAAGTCGAATCTTGCAAAGAGCTCACACAGCAAAACAACTCTCTAAAACACAGAGCTCATTAAAAACAAACTGTCTGGCTTCTAACCTACATGTTGCAGGTATCAAAACAAGAGGAATGACAGCGAACTGTCAAGCAAATTGTTTGAGTTAAGAGGTGCTCTCAAACACTAATTGGGTCTGTGTGGCTCTGTTTTGGGAAAGCGTTGGTCTGTGTTTGTATGTGTCTCTGTGTCTGTGGTGAAGATATCGAACACACACGCACGCACGCATGCAAGCACGCACACACACACGCACCCACACACACACACACACACACACACACCTTATGCTAACCTATACGGATACCATGAAGGTAAGGGAAAGGGAGGAGGAACAAAGTCAGAAATTCTGACTCCCACAATGCACTGCCAGACTCACACTATCGACCAAGTTGGAATGAATCAGGCTGCAGCTGCTGGGGAAGTAGATCATTTCTCTCCCTTTATTATCTCTGTGTCACTAATGCTGCTGGGTAAAAAAAAGATGGAGGGACGCACTAGTAGAGTAGAGCATCATCTCCACAAAGGAACTAAGTCAGTCAGACTGACGGAGGGATACAGAGAGGTAGAGAGCGAAAGGAACAGTGGAAATGAGCAAACCAACCCCATAATAAACACTACTGGAGCCACTGTTCTTTTACTAACTCGATGGATAAACATCCTTCACTCTGTCTTTAGTGACTCCATTGCTTGTTAATGATTTTACTCCTGAATTGATCCCTGCATCGCACGGACTTTCATGGGCATGATGGGTCAATAAAGACAGTCTGACTTACCATATCTAGGGATCTTGGCTACAGTCAGCTTGGTGAACATGAAATTTCAACAGCTTATCAAAATTGGAAAACATTACTGCATCTGCCATCACTTCTAACTTCAATCCACCAATCAATCCTGCCTGCATGCACAATTTCCACGCTCTGGATTACAATGAGGAACAATTCAGAAAATAAAACACGTACTTAACAGCAGGTGTACAGTAAATTCAAGAGCCCTACCATTATCTCAATAACATATCAGGTTCAGGCTTCATTTTTAATGCCAGGTGTAAATGTTGTAGGAGAGACGGGCAGCGAGGATGAGAAAGAATGAGAAATGAGGTGTGAAAAGAAGAGGGAGGAAGTGCCAACCCTCTCTGTCTCACTCTCTCTCCTGCTCTCTCTCTCTCATGGAATAATGACAGAGGAGGGCTTCTGCCTGGTTTGTAATTATTATTAAAATGTTCCACATTCCCATCCCCAATTTAAAGCCAGACTCATCGGGACAAGGAGGCAGAGATGTTTGACAAGTCAGAGTCAAGTACAGCATGTAACTGGGCATGTGTGTGTAAGTGTGTGTGTTGATGTGTAAGAGAGAGAGACAGCGAGAGCTGCCAAGGACAAGTTGTCATCATCAGTACAATGTGGGAGGCAGCTAGACTGACTATTGATTGGATCCTAAGGGAGGGTCTCGGCTGCTTTCGTTGTGTGTATGTATGTGTGTTTGAGAGCTTCTCTGTGTGGGTTTTATTGTGTGTATGTGTGAGGGAGTCAGTCAGGAAGTAATAGAGAGAAAGACTGTATAGTCGCAACTGTGTATGCAGTATTCATTGTGTCTGTCACCTGCATGTGTGTACAGAGCAGGATCTGGTGGAGAGTGAATGCAGCTCGAGATGCAAACGCAGGTGTTGGTGGCAGCTTCAGGCCTTATGCGCACAGATATGAATATTTTCCCTCTGTGTTTTGACAAAAAGGGGATTTTTTTAAACACGTTGTAAAGTGCAGACTCCTGTCTGTGAAGCTGTGTGGACATGTAAAACTATATTTGGGAAATGATGACATCATCACCTCAATTCAAGCATGCCTGTTGTAACGAGCATACACCTGAAACAACCTGAATAGTGGACAGCCAGTTTGTTTACATTTGGTTAGCACCAATGTAAGTGTTGTTGTTAGCGGTCCTCTGTCTAATTACAAATTTTCTACCTTATTGTATCATTTTATTAAGACAGAAGCTTATGACAGACACAGAATGTTCATTTCAGGTGTTTGATATATTGCTGACATAGACTTTTGTAAGGATCAACTGATTGTTTTCAGGGCTGATACGATACCAATATTAGTAATGGAACTGTTTTGCATTTGCTTTTGCAGAAAATGTAAATCAAGTACTGTACTCAATTTTGAGGTACTTGATTATTTTCCTTTTTCTGCTGCTTATAATTCCACTCAACTAAATTAATTTGATAACTGTAGTTACTAGTTACTTTGGAGATTCAGATTGTTCTGTGTTGATGGGCCATTAAATGTGACATTGACATAATGTCACAACTTGTGACAATGGGAGAGAGAGAGAGATCACAGAGTGGTAACTATAGAGAGTGAGACGATGCTGCAATGGAGCCAAACTAGAACTTTCTTAATGTATTTTATCAGCAATGAGACAAGAAGCACTGATATGATTATGCTATCAGCGTACAAATAATTCACCAATGCGGAGAATCTGCCCTGATAATCAACCAGGCTAATAGTCAGTCAATCTCCAGATTTTACTGCCACCTACTGCCACAGAATGCTTGTTTGAGTAATAGTTTGTGTTCTCATGTGTGTAGGGATATTCTGTACAATGACAGTGGCAGGCACAAATAGGAAAAAAATATTTGCATATGTTTGTGTATACAAATGTGTGTGTGTGTGTGTGTGTGTGTGTGTGTGTGTGTGTGCGTGTGCATGCGTGCGTTTATATGTATGTTTGTTGTTTAGTTGTTTTCCTGTTCCTATTGCCACACACACACACACACGAGCTGAGCTGCTGAATAAAAAATAAAAAAGCAGATATATCGCACAAGGCTCTGCACCACTGAGCTGGCACCATCATCTAAACACACAAACATGCACACACACACATTACCCCCCACTTGACACCCCAGAGACACACACTAAGACAAACACACTCACACTTTTTGAGATGAGTTACCTGCCAGCTAATTAAATCATGTAAAATGTTGATTCCACTACTTATCTGGTTTGATCCTTCCTCATTTGCATTTTTTAGACAGCTGTAGTTCAGCACAACATAAATTACTGTCAGTGTCAGTGTAAACATGTAAAGTACAAGGATGCTATGAAGCTCCATTAATTTACATTTTCTATCACTAATAATCAAAAAAAGTTTAGGTGTACGGAGAACTCTGAGACCTCTTATATTATCTTATTGCTATGGAACTATAAAGACTATAAAACAAGTCAGAGGGTCAATAAGTCTTTCGATTGATCCTTTGTAACATCTGATTGGGATTAACATCATCATGTTAATATCTGTAACACATTATATGACAACCCATCCAATAGTTGTTGAGATATTCCAATCTAAACCAAAGTGGTGACCCAACAAACACTGACGCTTCCATCATAGAGACGTGCCTCTAGAGGGAGTGTGGGACAGAAGAACAAGTCCGAGTGAATGCTCTATATCTACTGGATGTGTAAAATATAGCGCTAAAAAATAATGTAGATCAACCTTATGTCACTGAACATGTTCCAATCCTAGAATGAACTGTGGTTAATAGTGGGACGTTGTACATTGTGACATTGCTACCAGATGCTGTTGTTTCAGCATGATCAATATCAATAGCATGGATAGTAGCACAGACACAAATGGCATGGATATTATCAGGGATAGTGATAGCTGCTATTCAAACATGGTCCTTTTTGTGTATTCAGGAATTTCAGAGTTTATTCATGGTCAAATGAACGTTTCATTTGCTCCGGTGGCTAGCAGCTGTCTGCGATGAGCTCGGCCACTGACCGCTGCTCTCGACTTGCTCACTCCAAACTGCCCTGTTATTAACGGAGCCATGCAACTATTAGAACACCAGATGGCAAGCTTGGTGGATGACATAAAAGTCCTGCTGTAGTCCATTCTATTTTAGTGGTAACTATAGAGCTTAATTTTTCAAGCACAAAGATTGACCTATCTGTGAAAAAGTATCAAAAAAAAAAATGCTGGAAAGATCATAAAAAAACCAAAACACACTTGAGTGCTACTTTAATGGAAGCGTTGACAAGGTGTGTACCTGTCATCTTCATCCAAAGTCTTAAGTAAAACAAAGTTTCAAAAATACAATTTTACACCAAAATAGTTTATTCATTTTAATTCAACAGTATTCTAGAAAAATACTAGAATGTTGCAATGGCTTGTAGTTTCAGTGCACACTATGATGCTCGCCAAATGTTGGTGGAAACTGCAATTGAGTGTCGCGTGATGAATCCCCCTGCACTTGCGGCTCTGTACAACATAGTCAGAAAGCTATTACAATCATATCACTTCTTTCATAAATGTCTTACAATTACAATTTGCGGCACATTGTCTCATCTGCTTTAACAGAGGCCCATAAATGCTCACTGCCACAATTCAAGCAGCAAACCCCTCCATTATTTCCTTTATATCAATATTCAGGGATTATGAGGTGAGCTTTGATTTCAGTTTCATGGGGTTTTTGATGAAAGAGAGGAAAATAAACGGTGATACACCATGTAATCATTTACGCAGTGACGCATGGCTTGCCATCCATTCCCATCAGGGACTCCATTAGCATGTTACTGAGTCTAGTGTTTACAAAAATCACGCATAATGGCCTGTATAGTAAAGAGATTGATGGCAGAGCATGGATTTGTGCCTGTCCGCATATACAAATGTTGCTACATACATGTGCATTACTTGTACTGAATGAATGAATGAATGAATGAATGAATGAATAAATGAATAAATCAATTAGGATGCAACCAACCAGGTAATGCATTCACACCATCAAATCCTCCTTGGAGCGCCTATCATTCTCCCTTCTCCTGCCTGACCAACTGACATATTAAACTTTTAAAAAGGTTAAAGAGCCTTAAAGAGCACAAAATGATGCACAACAGACAAAACAATAATCCAAAGGAGAACTTTCCCAACTTGTCTAGTGTCTTTCAGAGATCACAAAGCAACTGTCCTTAGCTGCCCTTAGGCTTCAAGGTCCGTCTTCCGGCCTCCCCACACACCCAAACTCCCTAAAGCATGATAGACTAACCAACAGGGAATTCAACAGCCCTCCAATCACCTTCCTGAGATAGACAACAAAGTGGAGGGAGAACATGGACAGATAGAGGGGACAGGGGTAAGAATGCAGCACCCTGGGGTGAGCTAAAAAAACAAGCCCTCCTCAAGGGAGACCACTCACATGCTTACACATAGACGCACATGCAAGAACACACACATGCACTGAGGAAGTAATGGGCAAAGAAATAGTCTGACACAAATGAACAGAGTGGGGAATGAGACATGGATAACTATCACTCAGAGAGAGAGAGGCACATGTGAGTGAGAGCTACTGTTTGCATGGGTCTGAGAGAGGGAGGGAAAGAAATAAGGGAGGGTGAGGAGTGGAAACGCTGAATGCAAATAAGGATGGTAAAATGTAGACAAAACTGTCAGCAAACAGAAATCAGTAATTTTTGTATTTTTCTTTACGAACAAAAAGAGAAAATAGCAAGTGAGACAAAGAGAAAAGCCCACCAGACACAAGCCTCCAGTCAGAACTTTCATTCAACACTCTTTCAACAATTCTTACACAATGTCATGCAATTAGTAGTGCATTTTGACACTGCAAGTTACTTTTTGGTTATACTGCATATTCACTACACATGATGGAGGAAGCACTTTGACACTGGGAAAAATTCCCCCTCCTCCGGCCTCCGAGTCAGCTCCCTGAATGCCTAACACAGATTACCAAGACTGGTAATGGTGTCGTTTTCCACAAAATACAACTGTAATTCCATTCACAACACCACAATAGCACGTTAGCAATGATAAGTACCAGTGTTTATGCACCATTCAGGTAAACTGGGAATGGTAATTTCAAGTTTAGCATGCGTAGAAACCTATAATTATCCTGTACTGTGCCTGAATTAAAGCCCACATGTAAATACAAAACAAACCAATGTAGTGTTCATTAAATAAAATAATTCCTAATTAGATGGCTGAACAGAACGATGAATGGATGAAGAATCTCTCTATTTCATCTCGTATTTAGTTTAGCTTTTTGTTGCTTCTGTAAAAAAGGGGGCCATTTTCTTTTTCCTGTGTTGCTGGCTTTTGATTTAAATGCAACCACATTAATCTTGTCCAGGTTTATTCTGGCATGCATTTTTCGCTATGACTCAAACTCCACCCTCTGGCATGGAGCAATACACCTCCACCTCCAGCACACCTCGCTGTCAGTACACTGGCATTTACACTCAGTGCTTCCTTCAACAGCCTTCAATAATAAGCCAAATTCCATTTAAAACGGATGATAGCAGAGCTCTGACTGACTGATAGAGAGGATAGCTGACAGAAAGCGAAAGCTGCAACTTGCTCACGGGCAACAGCAATACCTATCAACCAAGAGATGGGTGGAGTGTGAGTGTGCATTGTGTGTTTAGACTTGAGTATCCAACAGTGGACCTTGATGTTGTTACACATTCACCAACAGTGGGCCAGCAAAGCTAACAGAAACCTTTTGGAGATTTCCTGTGGGTCAATTTTTAGGATATTAGCTGTAAGTATTCTGGGTGAAAATGCCTTAAAAAACAAAGGCCTTGTTATATACAGTATTTTGTTGAGTTGTGTAAAATTGAAATGTTCAGAGCTGTTATTCAAATATTTTACGATTTTTTAATTATACTGTTTGAACTAAATTCTTTGGAAGACATGCTTTATTCATCAGCTGCTAGACATTAACCAGCTTTTATCTGGGTCAGCATCTGTTGTTCTCAAAGATGATGACATTTGAGATATTTCTGTTGTTGAAGACGGGGGACATTTATACTGTTTATGTGATTGTGTGTGTGTGTGTGTGTGTGTCATTAAAGCGTCAGTGAGAAGTGATGCAGCACGACTGAGATTCGCAGTTGAGGTGCAACGAAAACGGGCAACAAAAAGGTACAGTGAACGGACACACTTGGCTTTGGTGCATGTCATTGTGATATGGCCAGAATTTTAGTTTAAAAATTCAAAAATGAACTAACATTCTTAACGGAGTGTAAAGAAACAACAGTGTTGACGATAGGTCAAAGATGTCTATGTAATGTGCTGCACAGTCTACTGAAGTTAGCGTGCTTACCAACCAGCCCCAGCCTTTCCTGTCTCGTAATATACCATTTTGTACCAGCAAAAAGGCGATGTCTGGTAGCCCCTCCATAGGCAGATATATGCCAGCTGTTAGCTCAATCAACAAAAAACCATACACCTCTCTGTTAAAACACACTTCATTCAAACTCGACATACAGAGCCCTGAATAAAACTCACAAAACACAATCGATCTTGGTTGGTCTTTCAACAATCATCTCTGGCTCGATCTAAGTAAATCCCTACAGAGTAAGATGCAAAACTATTCTGGTTCTACATGCTTTCACCCACTGCTGATGTCTGACTCTCTGAAATAATAGTAATAATAGTTATAGTCTTGTCAGCGGCTGTATCACTTCCGTACTGTATCCCTTGTTGTCAAACTGACCTCAGTCGGTCTTGCAGGCTGTGTTTAGTCCCAGTCTGGTGTTCACTCTCAGGCTGCCAAACCCAGTTGAGCCGAACCCTGCTACCCGTGGTGACTTCCAGTGTGATCTGAGGTCCCGGTCCAGAGCTAACAGATGTGATCCATTAAAAGTGTTGGTTCTATTAAATAATTCTAAAACAAATGGGTCATTTAATTACAAAATAACCCACTATACATAAAAAAAAAAAGTTTTAACTTTGATTAAGGATCATCAGAAAAGAATGTCCACATTGTACAGGATGACAGAACTGCTCTCTTAGCTAGCACATAATAACAAAGGTGCCCTTTTAAATATCACAGAGCGATAACCATACTCCAATATAGATGTCTACAGAGTGACAACCAAATCAGCATTGATCCTGATTAAGCAAGCGATCTTTCAGAAAATGTTCACTTTTGTGAAATATAAGTTTAAAATGATTTCTCTGAAGATATGGAGCATGATTCAAAGAAGACCCTTACTAAAAATTGACAGGGGTCCCTGTTTGTGGTGTAGAACAGGAGTTCACAGTTGGTAATATAAGAAAGTAGGCCCGTGTGTGTGTGTTTGCATGTGTGTAGTGCACTGTAGTCACGTGAGAGGATACAATTTAAGGCAGAAGGAAGAGAGTCCTGATTTATTTGTCCAGAGCTAATCATTGCTGCGTTCAAGGGCATTGGTAAAGCTGATGGATGGGAATTGTTTGCACCTCCCTCCCTTCTCTTTCTCTCTCTCTCTCTCCCTCCCTCTCCCTGATCAGACACTCCTGGAGACCGGCATCATAACTTTTCCCGTGGGCAAGAAAAAAAAAAAGAGCGACTGGACAGTAAAAAAAGCAATTTGTCTTGGAAGCGATTACTGATTTATTTTGCCTCACTATAGTCAAGTATTGAGGCTGTTTGTGCTCTGCCTCAGCTGGGACATGATGGAGAGCAACTAAATGTATCTGTTGTGGAAACAGAAAATTTTGTGCGCTTTGACAAAGAAAAAACAGTCCTTCAAATAGTTCTCCAAAATATGTATGCCTCCAAATACAATGTGCGGGTGTGTGTGTTTTTGATGAATTTAACTCCCATACACACACAAACACAAACACTACCTGCCACTGACATAATGTGATAACATGAAGATAAGGGAGAAGGAGGATACAAAGTCATAATGCTGACTCTCACAATGCACTGCCATTCATTGTGTGTGTGTGCATGTCTTATTCAAATCCTCCGGGGTAAGTAATTGCACTTCCGCTGAAAGAAACCACCACACATACACACACCTACTATAATACTGTGTTGACTGTTGACACCCTGTCAGCCACATGAGGTCAGGTTCGGGCAAGTAATGTGATAAACACAGTTATTCACGCTCACACCCACACCTACACATTTTCTAGATAAAAGAGCAGATTTGGTTACAGTCAGTAAAGCAGGCTGTGATCTGTCTATTGGATGGTTACTGAGTTCTAAAAAACACAGACTATTATTATCTCTGCTATTATTACTGCGCCAGTTTCATCTTCATCGCTTCTGTCTGCATGTACCTGATGCTATCTAATGTCAGAAAAAACACTTGAAATAAAAAAAAGTGAACAAAGCACTTTGTCTGAACTGTCATATTGCTCTGCTCCCGTTCTATGAAAGATGACAGAACAAATTCAGTTGCATGTTCTAAATAGATCATATAAGTGCCATACACTACTCATGTACTGAGTTATTATTTATGGGAAACAGTAGCTTTTATGATACCTTCCATTTGCTGCTTAATCTACAGCTGCTGCATTTTATAGTAATAGCTGTATTCTACTGGTTTGGTTTGCACTTCAGTGGAGTTTGGGGACTCACGAGACAAATTAGAAAAAAAGAGTAACACAAATGGAAGCAGTATAGAGGCCAGGACACTTGAGTTTGTATTCATGTTCCAGCTCAAAAAAAAAAAAAATCCTATAACAGGAGTTAGCACTATATTTCATTAGACAATCCCTGTTTCCTCCGAGGTAGAATTTAAAATAAGTGGATTCTTTCAAACCCAGTTTGTACTGCAGGCTTTCTGTTTAACTTTTAGCTCTCAAGCTTGAACCCAGACAACCCTGATGTCATAATTAGGTTTACGTTTCAGACTTTGGAGAGCTCCCTCCAGGACCACAGAGCACATTACAACAGTTTTCAGAAGCTGAGTCGTGCTGCTTGTAACGTAGCCTTATTTGTAAAATAAAGTATTAATATGGCAACTCTCTGGTGGTGGTTTTCAAGATGAGGTCATGCTCCTGCACCTTGTTCCAGAACAAACAGTCAATCAACACTTCAAATACAATCCAAAAATACAGACATGTAGGGTAATGTGTGTATGTATGGGTGTTTGTGTGTGTGAGAGAGCTAACGTGGACACAGTGTACAATCCACCAATTCTTAGCTTGTGCCTTATGTAAACACATTCGTTTGTATTGATGAGCCAGAGCCTGCCAGTGTCCCGCTGCACACTATCTGCTCCGGCACGCACATTCTCTGTCAATACACACATGCGCACTGTAAAACATATTTTGAATGTATTTATGATGTGATCTAATTTTTCTCTCAGTTGTTTATCAAACTATAATGAAAATATATTCATATAACCTCTTTAATGAAGTGGCTTTTGAAAGATACTTGGTCTTGCACTGCAGCATCCGTCAGGTTTTTACAGAAAGAGAAACATTGATAAACTAGGACCTTTTATATACTGCTTTTTCCTTCCTGTCCTTCATTTTTAGTCTTTTTCTCTCTCCCCCCTCTCTCGCTCTCTCCTTCTTTCTTCTCTGTGTCTCTCTCAATAGCACCAATCTCCAGTGTTTACAGAGCTGCTGAACGGAGAGCTTAAATGGCAATATTTGAAGAATGTCAGCAGTAGCCCAGCTCTAACCTCAATCTCTCTAATACACACAAATACACACAACACATAGAGGGAACTAAGGGAGAACACATGTGGAGCTGTTAGACACTGTGTTTACTTGATTGCACTGCCTTGCTAAAATTGGAGTGTCCCGCTTCACACTGTTCCGTTAGTATTGCCTGGGACTGGGTCTACATCAGCTGCTGTGGTGATGGAGGAGAGGAGAGGAGAGGAGAGGAGAGGAGAGGAGAGGAGAGGTAAGAAAAGGAAGAACGGATGGGAGGACAGTTAGGTTCAGTGCACTCTTGGACCCAATGTTCCCAGATGCTTTGGTGCAGATGTGTTGTGTCTCTCCACAGGCGACATTGGACACGGGGCCAAAAATATGGCACCACTGAACGCCCAGGGACCAGAGTCCACACGCTTACGCACACACACCGCTAAAACGTTACGCAATTCCCTTCCTTTCTAATGTGCGTATTTTTAAAATCAGTAAGTAGGTTTTCAGTCAGGTGACCTCAGGTGAACTGTTAGGTGACTGGTGGCTTTGCAGCATTTAAATTTACGACTAATTTACTACTAAATTAGCAAATTATCATGTTTGAATTCTGATGACCAATCTTATGTGAAAAAAATATCTACATCAGTTTAGAGTTCAGGTCCTGACTGACTTTAGAAAGAACATACTCATTCATCATTTACTTTTTATGCTGTAATTAGACCGTGTAGACAATTTCTTCATCACCTCTACACACCCCTGGACTTCATTATGTATGATTGATGAGCACTTTTCATTAATATTCAGCAGTGCTGTGTGTGTTGTACTATTTCACTATTGGGAAGCCAGTGGCACAGACTTGTTAGAAAAGAGTTCATGTTGTAGTGTTTGTACGGTTAAGGAGAGGATCTACATGTGGTTCATTCAGTCCACAGATTAACTGAAAATGTAATTCTCTGTACTGTGTCAATATACGGGTAGCCAGACTATTTTTATGCCTGTGGAAATGATGAAAACTTAGCACTCCTTCAATTTGGAACACAACCCAAAAATTTCACAGTACAATTATCTTGGTGTAGGGTATTATCTCGCCAATTGATATCTCAGTCATATATCCAGATATATGCTCAGTTAAACGGGCTGCTAGCAGTTCTATTAGTTGTCTCTGCCCGGAAAAAGGAGCTCGGAGCATCAGGAGGAGCTGTTGTTGTTGTGTTCGAGGCACAAACTGGCAAGGGGCAAGCATATTAACTTTAATATATATCTCTTCAACACAATATAAAGGCATCAAATCTATCATTTCTACATATTATGTTGATAATTTGAGTACATTTTAAGTATAAAATGTACATTACATATTGCAACTTTAATACAAAATACAATGTCCAATGTGTTCAGAAGTAAAACAAAACAGGAATCTAATGACTGGTGTGTAAACTAGGATTACATTCAGTAGATAATTAATTTGTCCACCCAATTCTAAATGTATGAACAGGCACTCCACTGTTGTGGACACATTAAGAATCCCAAATAACTGCAAATACTTGTCATATTTGTCCTTTGTCTTCTATTATACTAAATGAAGATCTTCGAAATTTAATATCATATAATGCAATGATGGCTATTTCTTATCTACGTACTGATAAATCAAAATGACTTTAATTCATCGAGAAGATAATACACAGGTGAACTGATAAGCAAAATCATTGTTAGTTGCTGCCCAAATATTCTTAAGTTTACAAAAAAATCAGACTGTTCTGTGCGGTCTGCATTTGATATACTGCACAGTGTGCTCATAATGTCAGTGTTGCATACAGCCAAGGAACAGAGCAGAATATTTTTCTTAAAAATCAGTTTCTTGATCTTCTTCCATCTACGTTACAAGCAACCAACAGTGGTGAGGTCAAGGGTCACATGTAGCGGAGCTCAGACTGCTGATGACAGAGAATCCATATACACGTCTTTAATAAACAGCACATGTATTTCACTGATTGCTTACCCTGTCTCACACACATGTGCGCGCGCACACACACACACACACACACACACACACACACACAAACACACATATCTCCCACTCAATACACTCTGAGGCCTCCATCACACTTTCATTTTCTGATTGTGTAATCTGCCACTGAACCAGATACACACACGTTCACTTCCAAACACACACAACCACACACACCGCTCTCCCACTCACCTCCTGAGCCACGAGGGACGAGATGCGGACAGCCCTTCGGACCCTGGCGTTCCTCCCCCCCTCCTGGGGGAGGCTGTCTCGCCCACTCAGCGACATCTCGCTCATCTGGTCGACCCAGGAGCCCCGGCCCAGGGGCACAGGCACGTCCCATCGGGCATCCCCTGTCCCTCCCCAGCTGGCCCCCCGCGCCCGCCCACCATCCGCACTCCCCCGTCCTGCCAGTCCGTCGGCCGTCCTCCCCCCTCCGCTCTCCCCCAGAGACGGAAAGGGCGAAGGCGGCACCACAGTTGGCACCGTCGGCACCGTCACTGTGCCCCCGAGGCCTCTTCGCTTCCTCCTCCACCTCCTCACCCGCCTTGTCCTCACTCTCCTCCTCCTCCCCCTTGACCGTGCTGTCACTGGTCGGCCCCCAATGCTCAGACAGCGACAAAGAGTTTTGGCTCCTGGGGTTCGTCCCTCTTGCTCCCCTCAGTCTCTGCTCTCTCCTGCTACTCTGCTGTCAGGCTGCTGTTGCTCTTCCTGTGTTTCTCTCACTCTTTCTGCATGCCCGTCTTTCATTTCTGACTGTCTGTCCCTTCTTCTGTCTGTGTCTCAGTCAGTCTCTTGAGGCTGGTGGAGAAACAGAGCTCGTATCAGATCCACAGCTGTAGCCAGTCTGACTGAGCGCTCAGACAAACTGCTGCTGCTGCTGAGGCTTCCCTCCGCTCAGCTCTCTCTCCCTCCCTCCCTCACTCTCTCTCTCTCTGCTTCTATGTTGAGGCTCTCTCTGTTCCTCTACACAGGATCTCTCTCCCCCCCTTTTTTGCAGGATCTCTCTCTCTCCGAACTGAACTCACTCTTTATCCAGGATTCCCCTTTTGTTCTCACTTTCAATACACCTGATCTCTCTCTCTCTGGGGTGTCTCTCTGCTGCTCCATTGCTTTGCTTCGTGGGGCTGTCTTTTTCTCTCTGCATCTCTTATTCTTGTGTCCAATCTCTCCTTCCAACCTCCAACCTCACCCCTTTCTTTATCTGCATCTCTCTCCCCATCTCATAAAAACTGTCAGCTTTTCCGAGTTTTATAGTTCTTTGCGTACTCAACCATACATACAGAATCTTTTTCTTTCTTCCACTCCTTCACATTCGTGGTCTGTGCCTGCTTTTCTTTTTTTAATCCGTCTCTGGTTTTATTTTCTCGGAGACAGACCAGCGCTGCCTCTCTTTATAGGCAATTCAAACAGCAATAATATTGATTCAAGCTAAAACAGGCCCACCAAAGTATGGCATTTGATGTTGAACAGGTGAATGTGCATCCACTATGCTTCAGTGGAATGGATGTTGGATACGAAAATATGAGTAAGAAGACCAAAAATTGCTAATATCTAATATTCCTAACATGTAGTTTAAGGAAGTTATGCTCCTGGAAAATCAACATGCTGTTGCACGTGCAGTTACGTGTTTCCAGCAGCTTTGGTTGCACTAAAAAAAGCATATTTAGTGAGCTTGTGGCACCTACAGACAGTCTGAACCAAAGTTCATAGAGAAAACTTATATTCCCACTTCAAGCAACTTTATTGAATAAAATATTTTGTCAAATTCACTTCCTGCTGTCTGTTCCCTTCCCTCCATCCCCTCTCACTCTTTTTAAATCTCAGCCTGCGTCTGCACTAATTGCTATCCTACATAAAAAACTCCCTCCCTCCCTCTGTCCATCCAGCCAGCCTTCACAAACTCTTAACATCCCTCTCTCTCTCTCTTTTACTCCATCCTCTCATCCCCTTCTGTTCGCTTCTCATTACTGAACATACTGCTGGATTAGTGTGTGTGTGTGGGTGTGTGTGTTTACACCCTCAACCAGGATTCTGCTTCAACAGCTTTTTTGGGTCTGTATGTCACTGTCTTCATCTCCTTCTCTACGCCTCACTTTTTTCCCTCCCCATTTCACTTCAGTAACTTCACCGCCGAGACTTTTAAACAAAAACACGTTGTCTAAGCAATTTGGAAAATGTCAAATTTCTAAACCGCTAAACCACACTTCATATCTCATTTGCTCTTACTTGTTTTTCACCTTGATTTCTCATCTGGATCTAACACAGTCTGCGCTATAGTTCAAGCAGCATCAAAAAAAAGAGCAATGAATTATAAATGAGAGCAGTTTATCAATAACTTCAAAACATTATTGATGCTGCCCGACTTAATCTACAGTTAAAAAACATCTGTTACCTTCCCAAATTCAAGCCGCATGGCAGCAACCCTTATATATCTTATGAGCATAAATGTGAATTCCTGCCACCTCCTGCGGTGCTCCTTGAAGCTCAGCGTTACCTCTGACCTCATTTGTGGGAGCAAGTGAAAAGAAGATTCCCCTACAGGGATTAAAAAAAAGGATAATGATTTCTTAAATTATTAAATACCACCTCCTTTGTGAACTGAGTAGCCTCCACAGCACAAGAGGACCCTTCAGACCAACTCTTAAGATCTCAAAATAATGCCAAGTGGAAAAACTCATGCCTAGAGGGACTCGTGTCCTGAAAATCAAAGCTTCTCAATGGAAAATATAACTGTGGACTTGACCACAGTAATAACTATTCTCACATCAACACAATCGGCAGCATTGTTGGAGAATCAAATGATCAAATTCAACTGAGCTGGTGATAGCTTGCTAGCAGACCGGATTGCGTCATATCCACCAATCACTTGTCTTCAGCAGTAGACATGCTTCAGATTGATTTGTTGTGCACCTATTTCAGTGGTGGTAGGTTATGATTCATACAGAACGATGCCGTTTGCTGCTGACCTAGTTCATGAGCGCTTATATGGGTGTATACATGTTTGTAGACCTAGTGCATGCAGTACATTTCTTTGTTTCCGACACTTAAACGTGCCTTCCCTTTTTTTAACAACCCCAAATGAATCAGGAAGTGGCAACGACGCTGAACAGCAGTGCATTACGTTTTTTGGACGATGCAGCCAAAAGGAAAAAAAAACAATAATTGCAACGGCCTGGAAATATTCCTTGATGAATTGCGCTGAGAATAGTCTGCTTTATGAATCTCATTACCAGACCAAAATTGTTTCAGGCAAAGCTGTGAAGCTGTGTGTATTTGAGAGAGAGAGAGAGAGAGAGAGAGAGAGAGAGAGAGAGGGGAGAGAGGGAGAGAGAGAGACAGAGAGACAGAGAGAGAGAGAGAGACTCTGACAACTCCAAGTAACACACTGCTGGCACTGCATGAATGGGGACTACACAGCGTTAGCTCGGAGCTGTTGCAGGGCTTCATACTACAAATGCAAGCACACACACACACACGCACACACACACACACACACGCATGCAAGCGGTTGTTCTTATTTTACTTGGTGAAAGAACACTATCAGAGCAGGGCGCACTGGCAGACTTCACTTGCGACTGAATCCAAAATGCACTCAAAATCAGCTACCAAACTTTTGATGCTAATTAAGCTACATAATATATCGTTACTGCTTGTTACTGCTGTCCCTGAAATCCGCAACTTTTAGAATTGGAGTGATTCAAAGGGGCTGCTATAAAACCTGAACAATATGGAACGTTCACATTAACTGATATATACATATATATATATATATATATATATATATATATTATATATATATATATATATATATATATATATATATATATATATATTTGGGGATGCAGGGTTCCACAGCAGGAACATACTGTACTTTTTTTTCTCTTTTCTGATGCCAATACACACATATTGCACAGTACAATTATTTCAGAAACTGTATATTGTTTGTGCACAGAATCACATATTTTTCCATTTTAACTGACAAACAGAAACAACTCAACCCAATTGCCATCCGTTATGTTGCAACTATATGTCTCTTTGGGTTCAATTTCTATTCTATGTTATGGCAACGCTGTGCTTATGAGCTACTTAGGTTTAGACTTAAAAACCACCTGGTGTCACGACTTCTTGTCAAACCACCTGCTTTTTGTCCACACAAACGCTGGTACAAATTGTCCCGAGGTCTCTTTAAAAATATCTACAGTCACCGGCTCGCAAGCTTTGTCGCCTGCAACTCCACCACCTCCCCCTCCATCAACCTATATGACAGTCAGGTCATAAACGTGTAATGTCAACGTGATCTGACATGCAATGTTGAAATGTCAGAATGGTATGTGGCCACATACAAATATGAACATATCAGTGGTGTGCAGAAACAACATTTTTTCCTGGCAACTGAGCTGAACAACCACCAGAGACAGCGTATAAGAGAATATATCACATCATACAGGGACATTGTATGATTATCTTTGACTTCCACAATTATAAGGATAATGTTTGATATCATCGCAGTACAAGTGCAACATATACTTTTCATCATTTTCATCATTTTCATTCTTATAAACATGATGTTAATGTCCTCAAATCATACACTCCTGCTGGTCCATCCAGGCTGACAGCTCATATTTCCTCTAATCTGAATGGATCTCTATATCTCTTTCATCTGATGCTTCATAAATAATAAACACGGCAGCAATGTGGACCTACATCACATGCCAACACAGGGCGCCAGCTTTGATGGACGAGGCAAAGTTTGACCCTTGCTGCCTTTGTAGATATGAAGTGTAACACTGAAATACAGAAAAGACCTTGACTGAAGATCATTCAGCATACTGAAAAAAACGTGTGAGTTGCTCCGCTGACATTTTGTGTTTATGGAAACTAAATGCTGCTTGTGTGTTGCTCTTGGTAGATACATTTTCAGATTTTCTTTCCACATTCCTGCCTGTTAACAAAACCATATTTAGATGATAAAATGAGGCTTGCTTCTCACGTCGCCATCCAAAACAACTCCAACTATAGACATGAATTTATTTTAGATCACACATGACTTTCAGATCACTCTACTTAAGTTTAAGGCAGAGGCCCGTATCGGTGCAGGCAACACACTGCATACTATAAAACAACAGTGTTTACATCATGCCTTTAATATCCTAACAACAGCCATTCAACGGTGATGAAGGCAAGGAGCACAACAGATATATAACAGTTAACTACCTGGGTTTAAGAGACATTTGAAGTAATAAATGCTGCATAAAACTCCCAAAAAGGAGCTAAACTGTTTGTCTGTGGGTGGTGACCAATGTGTGTTTACAGCATGGGACATAAACATAATCAAAATGTTGCAACAAAACAAAAAACCTAAACTAAACACTAGTCAAGTACCCACAGATAACTCGTCTACTTATTTACTGAAGACATGATTCAGCCAGAAGCTATCTGAACTGCGTTCACTTTCCTTCCTTGGATCAGAATCGCTGTTCTTATTCACTAAAGAAAATACCTAGAAAATCTGCTTCGATTATAATTTAAAGTTTATTAATCAGCGACAACTCTTTCCTCACTGCCTACTTGCCCCCTCGCAAACACACAACTCGCTGCAGTTTAAAGTTCCATGTAACACTGAACAGGCTCCCTACCTTTCCTTCTCCCCCTATTCCCTCATAATTGTCTCCCAGACATAATTTATCATTTGAATTATGCACCTCTCCTCTCTCCCCCTTTCCTTCCATCTCTGCCTTCCTTCCTCACCACCAAACCCGGGGCGATGGCGGCTCTTTTGTTCTCATACAGGTTGCAGAGCAGAATGAATTCATCTTAAATCACAGAGATTATGGTGGCTCCCTGCTCTCCATTTCCATTACCATGCTCAGATGCCTCTCCGTCATCACTCTTCCGCAGGGCGGAGACAGAGAGCAGACTTATTAGCTATCACAACGCTATCTTGACAGAATCAGAATAAAGTACAGTGGCTGAGATGACCAAATCAGCGCCACATCAGTGACGGTTGAATCAACCTTGAAATGAGTGGGAAGGCTTGCTTAAGATTTCCTTCAAACTGTACATACACATGCTGCTCTGCAAGAAGACATTGAGGTATTTGTGTGTATGTTTATGTCTCGTGCGCCATTATATGGTGCAACCTTCTGCTTTACAGTCTGCATAACAACATTTAACTATGTGTGTTTGCATGTTACCTGCTGAATGAAAGGTGTCTTGTTACAGGCTGTAATATGATCCCCTTGTCCATGTTTGAATTACCTGAAATGATCTTTCTGGACTTCTCCTCTAATTTAAATTAAACAAGTATGCTGTCCCCATTTTCAACAGGATGCATTCACTGAAGCATGCTGGTACTTTACTAAACAAAAGTGCAAGAGAGGCGTCCCTGCTGCTTCTGCAAGGCAGCAGGAAGCAATTATGTTTTCAGGATATTAGTTTTATCAGAATAGGTAAACACTCGGATAATCACAGTTCTAACTTCAGACTATATATGGAGCCAAAGCTTTGTGTCATCAAGAGGTGGAATGAGATTAACAAGCACATCAAACAGGCCTGAAGAAGGAGTGAAACATGGATGGTTTGAATCCTCTATTAGTTGTGACAGGACAGTGAGTTCAGCTATTTCCTTTAAAACCATCATAGTTAAGATTAAATCATATATTTGTCTAGGTTCCGATCCACTGGGGACAATAGGTGAAAGAATACTTGTTTGAATGCGGTGCTGTACGACCATATCTGAAGGCAAAGAGTTATAGCTCTTCTATAGAGAGGGGAGAGACACAATCCTTGTTTAAATAGGAGGACAAGAGTCTTTACTGGAGGCATTCACAGTGATGCTTTCTGCATATTGCACATGGAAAGTGACAGAAATAGTGGCACACAGAATGAAAAATGAGCGCATTAGCAAGAGAGTCTACATTCTCACCTTCCCACACCTGGCCAATCACTGCATGAAGTGAGAACGCTCTTGGGACTGTCAATGTTAGAAAGCGACAGAAATGGTCTGACCTCCAACTCTCCTCTAAATTCCAGCATGAGCAAGGTGTGTGTGTCGGGGGGGGGGGGGAGAGTCTCTGGTACTGTTCGAGCATACAACGAGCACTTTGGTCCAGGTTCAAAAGGACTCCGGTTTTGTGATTAGTGACGTTTGTTTGGCCGGCTGTGAAAGTTATCAAATTGTGGTGTGGCCTAAACGACAGAACCAAGACAGCTTCAGAAGGGGAGTCTCGGTCTTGGTCTCTGGTGAAGTTAATTTGTGCTGGGAAAGCAAGCAGATGAACTTTAATAATACATGTGTGAATTGTGGTATCACTTCAAAAGGTAGATTTGGATAACAGCTGGTTCGATTCCCCTTGTCTGCATGGCGGAGTGTCCTTGGGCAAGATACTAAACCCCAAACTGCTCCTAACCTACTGGTAGACACGTTGCATGGCAGCCTGCTAAATGCCCTGAATATGAATAAACTGATCAAGAAGCAATAATCAATCTGTAGCCAAGCCGTATATTTATGTAAAATAATGTCATGGTAACATGTATGCAAAGTGTGTGACAACAATCTCACAGTAAGAAGCCCAGATTTCAATGTACATTTAACATGTACATTTTAATGGACAATCCCTTTTTATCCCGTCTCTACCTGATAGTCAGTATTCATTCATTATTCAACTTCTGTGGAGTTTAATCTCCCCATATGGTCTTGTTGATGCACTGAAGATGCAGCATGACAGTTACCAAAACTGTCCAATCAGTGAGTTACCTGTCAGGCTGTATGACTCTATATTTACAGGAACTGGACTGTTTTTCACCCTTTCCCAAAATGAACCAAACTACAGGTGTAAAAACACGCTGAATCAAGTCAATTTTTTTCTTTATTTTTATTTTAATTCTTGCTCTCACTCTTGTGTTCTCAACAAAATCCAACACCAACTGCATCTTGTAAAGCACTAATCAATATCCCAAACTCATCCTTCAGTGTTATTGCTGCTCTGGCATCAAGGTGTACGTTACATTCGTAAAAAATGGGACCTGGCTTCAGAAGAAAAAAACTAATTCCTGGCATTCTGTCTAACCACCTGCAGCCCTGTGTGCTCTGCCAAAGGCCAGGATGGGATGTTACAGTCTGCACAAAGCAGCAAATCTCTCTCTGTCTCTGTCTTTGTGTCTCCCTGGCAGTCTACAGCAGGCAGTTGTTACTACTACGCTACCATTCCCCTACACAATGGACCAGGCAGCCATATTTAATTAGCTCCGGGGGTTAATTTACACAAACACAATGGACACATCAGTTACTGCCTTGCTGGCTTGTCAATGGCCCCCTGGGTGGAGGCTGCGAGGGGAATCATGACAAATGATGTGTGACTACAGCTGCAATGACAGCCATCAGACAGGTGTTTGTGTGTGTGTGTGTGTGTGTGTGTGTGTGTGTGTGTGTGTGTGTGTGTGTGTACGTGCAGCAGTCAGAATGTTGGTGATGGAAGCTGTATGTTTGTGTGCTCTATGGTGAATATGAGTACTCATGTCAAGGGACAGACTGACAAAATCTGTGTGTGTGTGTGTATGTGAGTTTGGTTGGACAGGTGCACCAACACCTGCTCCACCCATGTCATGCTGTGTGACCCTCGCCATGTTATCACTGACACCAATGGAACAGCAGTGTTTTAATATGATGTAAACCCATGTTCCTCAATGTATTAGACAACAAAACATTAATGGGCTGACCTGGCCTGTGCACCATCACTATTAGTGGTTTATCTATTGGTGGAACAAACTTTCCAGTGAGCTGTAGTCCGCCTAAAAGGTCTGTAATATTTTGATGTTTGTACATCATTTACATCAGGCTCCCTAAAATACAAAACACTGTGTTCCTGCCTCCAGTCTAGCCAGTAAACTGTACTAATTATTGCATTGATTGGATTTCCAAGCAAATGTCTTGGAAGGACCTTGTAAGGTTAATCTTTCAGGAGGGAGGACTCCCCAGCCTAATTGACTGTGTAAAGAAAATGACTTCAACTAGAATTTATTTCAGAATGTCATCCGAGTTTTATGGCACACTTTTCTTTATGGTGTCAAAAGGTGCAACTTGTATCGATTAAATGAGAATCTTGTCCTCAAAGAACTTCAAACCTTCTTAAATTGGATTTCATCAATGAGAGAAAAAGGCCTAGGGACAGGCATTGCAATAGATGGATTGCTTTGGATGGTTTTCTTTATTAGGTTTCCGAACATCAGTGTCAGACATTAGTGAAGTTGGTTGTGACAGAGGCCTGTGTGCTACCAGCATCAAATATGCTACAAACAGCAGCAGTGAAAAGTGTTGTCAAAGGGGGTAAGATCTCTGAAAACAGCCTCTTCTCATCAAGCCTTCCTCCATGCACATGGCTGCCCTTTACCTCTGTCCTTTCTGCTTTAATGTATGCATTAGAAGAATGTTGTATGCCAGCTACACGGTTCTGGTGCCTTGCCTTGCTAGCTCCTGTTTGTTCTTGCGAATCATATTATTTGTAAGTGCAATTATGTAATTGAAACTGACACGTCGACCATGGTTGTGCTTTTTCAAGTTTGAAACACTGGCAATGTGATGGTCAACGTATTTAAAAGACTGGAAGAATGAGGAAGCACATGGAAATGCAGCCAAGTAAAAGAGACTTTTCTGCTTTGACCAACTTCAACAGCAGCCTTCCCATGTCCTTGGTGATTTGTCCATCATAGTGTCGCTGAGCAACGGCAACTACCACAAGGGCAAGAGACTCATGTAAGTACGTACACAGTATGAATTCTTACAGGTTGGAGAGGGCCAAGCGGAGTTCTTTTACATGGATATGGTCTAAATATGCTACTTCTAATAAAGACTGAATGCTCTAAATGTTCCCGTACTGATCCTAGGGTGTCCAAAGTATGAAAGGAACAGATTAGTCATTCATTTGTGTTCAACGGGCCAAAACAATACCGACAGTTCTCACAGAATGGGAAATGAGATAACAACCATTTCATCAGAATGATGCACCTCATAGTTCAATGAGAAGAGGAAGGGCTGATAGAAGAGACATCTGTCTGACACAGGTGACTTACAGTGGCCTCAGACAAAAATAAGCAAACATTGTGGCTACTTGGAACGAGGTGGTTCACACACACACACACACACACACGCACACACACACACACACACACACACACACACACATATATATACACAGAAATCGGAACAGCGCTCATTTCTACACCTCCCCCTCTCAATGATCTCCGATAACAAACGACGCCATTATTTCTTCTCTCCAAGGCTCGTGCCAGTGTCCCACTTAACGTTTGTGTACTGCTGAGGTAGGCGCCGTTGCCACCTGCCCCTTGTCTCTGCTACACCGCCTCCTCCCCCCCTCAGTGGGAGTGAGGCCGCATCTCCAGGTAGGAGGGTGGAGAACAGCCCTCCGGCTCATGCATCTTCAGAGGTATCCCCAGGTCCTACCTCCCATGCATGGTGCTGCTGTGTGTGTGAGTGCGCATGAGTTTGAAAGAAAATATCGTCATATCTGCACCTATGGAAGAGTGTGTGTGCGTGTGTGTGTTATCGTGTGTGACTGTGTGTCTACAGCCCCCAACTGTGGGCCAGGTGCTCCTAATGCTCATTATGACGTACGACAATGTGACATCAGTGCTATATATGGCCAAGTTGCATGTCCTTGTATGATTGTGTGTTGCGTGAACTTCAGCAGGTTGCCCTTTTTCTCAAAAACACTTGCTTTACCCTCACAGGTACACTCTGTGGTTGTCTGCTTTGGAGCAATAGTAGGTGCCTTTCTCTGTGTGTTTGTGTGTGACTGATGACACAGTGTTGATGGCACCACACTGAGTGGGGAGCACATCGAGCCATCTTAAATGACACAGCTGAGGAACATGAGCGTGCATATGTGTGTTTGCTGTATGTACGGCACCACTGGATGCAGAGGTGACACGGGCGAGGCTCAGACTTGTAGTACCAACGCAGATCAGTCTCCTGGCGGTTCACTGAAAGGGACAACTCGATACAGACTGACCCCTCGGCACACGCTCCCCAATTTCACTCACTCAACTTTGTTTTTCTGTGTTCTGCCTAGTGTCCGGTGTTCACTCAGCCTTGGGAAACGTCCAATGGACCTAAATTGTCCCCATCACTCAATGGCTTTATCACTGTCGCAAATAAATAAATAAAATAGAGAGATAAATAGATAAATAAACATTCATTGCTTTTGATAGTGCATATAAGTTTTCAGGCAGCAACAGACGGGAAGGGAATTACAGACGCACAAGTGTGATGCACGAGGCAACGTACCCCAAGGACAGGCAAAGGACGACCCAACAGTTCCTCCACCCTCATTAATGACGTCTGCGGTGAAAGGGGGGAGATATGTATGAAAAAAGGAGGAGGAGATAACAAACCGATTCCAGAATGAAGAATATCTGCTATCTCAGGGGATGTGGAGGGAGGGATTGGGAAGGACGAGGAAGAGAAGGATGGGTCGGTGAAGGAGAAAGCTCCAGGGAGGATGAGGAAGGAGAGGTAGAGGTCAGGGGTTGGCTGAAGGCAATGGGCAGGGCACGTGGAGTACAGGAGGGTGGTCCACGTGGAAAATGCCCGAGGCAAGGATGGCATAGCCTGAAATTCAGGCGAGGGAGACGTGAGCAAAGAAATGAGTAAAGCTCCCCCCTCTATTAGTAATGCTGAGGTGCCCTTGTGCAAAGCTCGCGGGGCGAGTCCACTGATAGACATCAGAAAGCAGCTCACAAGAACTGAAGGAGTAGCATCTGAAACTATAAAAAGTAAACTTTTCCTGGATAAATAGAGCAATGACTAATGTTACAGGAGGAGAGAATCTGCTGATGGTGACAAAACCAAACTAGAAGATGATCTACTATCCCACAAACCGAAGAGGGACTTTGAAACTGAATCAATCAAATAAATAAGACAGAAAAAAAAAAAAAAACTGAAATAAGCCAAAGATGAATTGACACGAGGAAGACAGTAAGGCATCAGATAGGATAAAAGGAAGTGAGCCATAAAAATCTGGCTCTAAACTTAACTGAATGTGATGAAAGAATTTTTGAGATCCTGTAAAAAATCTGCTCTCCCCAACTCTGGCTATGGGACACTTGATAAAAAAATACCCGTAAAATTAGTTGGACAATGAAAATGGCATCTTAAATCTGTAAAGTAAAGGAGTTACAGGGGATGGACAGGAAACTGAGGTATACTGTTTTAAGGGGGGGAGACACACACACACACACACGCACACACACACACACACACACTAATAGGGCTTAGATCTTTTAATTAATGAGCATCTCTGCAGTGCGACAGGACATTATGAGGGACAGGGGACCACGCACTACAGCAATAATCAGAGGACAGTGAATGATATACTGTATATCTCTGAAATAGTGTGAGGTAGACCGGCCCACTGTAATTTGCAACAGAGGTCAACACTTCTTCGTTCACAACCTTTACCTATACTGTTTATTGGGCAATTCTAATCCAATCTGTTGTATGCCACTTTTTTCTAAACTCTGGATGCTTTCATAGTTATAATTTGTGTGTTAAATTGTCTTTGTTTTACAAAGGCAATGGTTGTGTCCAGTGTAGTGGACACAATGCCTTCATGACTGCAGCCATATATAACATCTTGGAGGTTGTGACGCAAGGTAATCTGGACAATGTATTGAACAGGGGACTCATTTGAATGATGGATATAGACTGGGATCAGAGGAAACAGGGTGGAGAGGTTGAAGGGCAGGCTAAAACCGTAAGAAGTCCTGGGAATTAAGGACAAGTGGGTGGGTGCAGCCCATGGTCAGGATACAAAAATAGGCATAAGGTGCAAAGGACCAAGGACTGCAAGCACACATTATGGAGTTGTGTGACTTTTTGTGGATATGTTTAGGGGTCAGTGCAGAGCTTTTGTTAGGTGATTTAGCTAGAATGAGCTTGCTAAGGACAGCAGTATCAACAGTGATCCTTGAAAACAAGTAAAACAGCAAGCTTCCTGGGCTCATTTTGCTTTACAACGCCACCAGTTTCTATCAGATCAAATCTCATTTTTAGCATTATATATATATATACATATATATATATACATATATATATATATATATATATATATATATATATATATATATATATATATATATATATTTATATATATATGTGTGTGTATATATATACACACACACATATATATATATATATATATATATATATATATATATATATATATATATATATACATATATATGTGTATATATATACATATATATATATACATATATATATATATATATATATATATATATATATATATATATATATACATATTTTATGTATAACATACACTTTTGTGTAATGCATCCATTAAAGTACTGACAATCAAGTCTACTGCAGTCCAAGACTGAACCACAGATAATTAAAAAATAAGGCCAAGGAAGATTATTACCTTACTCCAACTTCTTTTTTATCCTATTTTTTCAGAGTTAAATTTTATATAACTTTAAAATTCACTTCATTCAATTCAATCATCAGCGGTGTAGCCTTTTTTTCAATTACTGTAGTGGGCTCTACTTCACAACTTCCCTTTCAAAGAAAGTCCAGTAGAGTCTGGTTATTCTTTTCCATATGTGAATAAACAAGCTGTTCTCAGAGGAAAATAAGGTTCCAGTACACTGTTTGAAGCTAGAAATGTGGCAGGGTCCGCCACATATAAACAAAGTAAAACAGTATGAATTGTGTTGTCCATTGAGGTCATTTTGTTCATTCAGTTAATTGAGTCATGAAAACAAGAACAATTTGTTTATTTAGTTTGTTTAGGCAGAAAAAAAAAATCAGCCAATGAAGATCTTTGTCTTAACAAAGTAACTCCAGGGAAGTAATGTTTGAAATGCCCATGTCCCATGACTTACTACTACTTTTACACTTGAATGTGTCCTGTAACCATTTAACCATTTTAGTTCAATTGTTGTTCCTTTTAGCTAACTTAAATCAGAGACTTAACAGAAATAAAGTTGTAAGTTCACACTACACATGAGCTGTCAAAGTTCAGCAGTGTTTTTTTGGAAACTTTATGAAGTAAATCCAAAGGGATAAACTGAACATCCTCTGTGATTATTTATCCATTTCCCATATCTAAAACAGTTATTGTTGTTGTTAGCATGATTGTTAGCCATCCGCTGGCAATCCCATGATGACGATGGTTGAGATGTCAACCAATCAAATGCTGGGTTCAAGACTTGTTGACCAATCAAAGGCAGAGTAGGGTGGGTCTATTTAAGAACATCAGTGGGATCAATAATAACACTGTTAAGTATGAAACATTACCTTCTTCCAGTTGCAGCCCACTTCAATGCATGAGGGTCATTACCTTTCAGAGCAGTTAGCAAAACTCAGTTCAAGTAATTGGTTGCAAATAGACACGTTCAGTTCAACGTTCACCAAAAACATGAGCATGTTCAATGATGTGCATTCATGGCCTACAATGCTCATCTCTATTTTTTAATAAACACCTATCTAGTTATTGTCCTTAACCCCGTTCTGGACATATAATTGATTAATGGGCTTGTCCTTAGCTTGGCTTCACCAGTGTCACCAATTTGGTTACTCCTGGGTCGTGTTACATCAGGGAGAATTGCGAGAGCAGTCTGTGGCAAGCAGGCCAAACATACAGGGGGCTTTAAAGATAGGGGAAAATGGACCTCGTTGAGAACAAGAAGAACAACTGATTTTATATGTTAATATGTGACACTGAATCCTGTGCCTTGGTGTGATTTCTCATGAGTCTCATGAGTCATGAGTCTTTATTAAAAATAAGACTTTCAAGGACATTTTAAGGGTCAATAGATTCTCTGACACACGGAGAGAGAGTGCTGAAGGCCGGAGAAAAGCGACTGTGCATTATGCATCTGTTGCTCAGCATATAAAGGTCAGGGCTGATTGTGTGTCAGAGGCTAAATAGCACAAGACCCTATCGTAAAAATGTCACCACAGATGGTATTTCGAAACAGGCTAGTGATGGGAGCAGCAATCTGCAATCTGTCAATGAGGGATCGTGTGTGTTTGTGTGTGTAAGGTACAGTCCAAACAACAGCTCCCACAATGCAGTCCAAGTGTATAACCTTAACACCGCCTCTCAGGTTCATCCAACTCATTATTTCACCGTCAACCTCTACAAATTATTGCTACTGGCTAAGCCACTACTGACTATTTACATCCCCTGACCTCCATGTTTCATTACAATGGCTGTGACAACACGATGACTCAACCTGCTCATTAGCACAATGAGTCTGTGTGAGAATGGGTTTATAGGTGTGTGCATATAGGTATGTTGGTTGCAGGGCAATGAGTATTAATCACACACACAAACATGCACACACACACACACACACACACACACACACACACACACACACACACACAGGATCCTTATTTAATCCCTACTTTCCTATTCATCAAAGTAGCCCAGTTGGTTTCTGCAATTGGGTTTGTGAAAATAAAACTGGAACAGTAGTGTATGTTTGGAATGTGACTGTATGGCAGCGTGATACTATTTTTACACCAAAATTACATGCAACTTTTTCGAATGCAAGTAAAACTGCTAAAAATATGCAACTGGCTCCTTTCTCATTGCTAGTAGACATGTTTGCCTTTTTGTTTTTTTTTGACGTGTCAGCCTCGATGTCACAAATGTACAAGAAAACTGGGAACAGTGGAAAGCAGCATGGAGGCCAGTTTAAATTTTACAGTGGCTACTTTCTCATATGTTGTTGGCTTTAATCTCTCTTCCAAACTGAACAATGTTTGAGCACCCCTAACTTCAATGAGCAGCAGAACATCATGTTGATGAAGGGGCAAAACTAAATATGTCCCACCAGGGGTCATGTTTCCATTACTGCTGACCAGAGCTGGAGCTGATAAACTACCATGACTACTGAAGAGTCGTATGACCTGGGAGTCATTGCCGACTGTACATTTTGTTGTGCCCCTCCCACATTATACAACGGGGTGGGGTGGAGTCGGGGAGAAGATTCTAACTAGCATTAGCTATCTCTCATGTGGCGAACAGATTGTCAAAACTCACTATGATTTCAGCACTCAGTACACTACCCCATGATTCAAATCTTGACATGTAATAACTAATGTGAGGTGCATAATAATGACAGCTCTAATCACAGATGGGTTGAGCAATGGTTGACAACATAGGACAGGCTAACTGCCTGTCTGGCTGTCAGAACTGAACTGTGTTATTACGTTGTGTTTTTCGTGTCTGCCCACACAGGTATTACAAATCTACAAAAAGTCACACTCTATAGATTGCTATAGCAAAATAATAAATACAACTTTACAATAACTTTTGCAACTTTTTTTTGGTAGTTATGATTGTGCTCCAATAATAATAACACAACAAATCAAAGGGAGAATGATTTTAAATGTGTTTTTTGTCATCAGTCACATAAATGTCAAGACAGATATCAAAGACAAACACCTGCAAAAACACATGTTCACTCTGCACTTGTAAATTCATTACTGTATAAAACTCATCCTTCAACTTAAATGACAGTTCAATATAATTTTTTCATCCATGTACCACCTTAACAAAACGCCGTAAATGGTCTACGATACACACACAAACACACACACACACGATCTTTCAAACACAATGACAGATGGGATTTGACAGTTCACTTTGGGTACCGCGCCAGGTGGGGATGACCTTTTAAGACAACTGGCAAACAGAGGGAGTGAGCAGAGGAAAGGGAGAAAGAAAGAGGGACAGAAAGAGGAAAGAGGGAGAAAGAATAGAGAGAGACTCCCACAGAGAGCCGCTGAGGCTGTGAGGGATTTGCTCTTTTAAACTGTGAATTGGTGGTCTTTTAGAAATACCACAGGATGCCAAAGTGTTGCTGCTCACAGCCAACCTGGTGGAACAAAGTCCTCTCAGTCTCATTGCTCTGTTTTTGTTTACGCTGCCTCTCTATTCAGGTCCTTTTATCTCCAGTCTTTATTCTATTCAGGACGATCAACTCACTTTTGAAGAACCAGTCACTGTGGCAGCCATTTGAAATGCATATTCTATGAAAAGTCATCAAAGTCTCCATCAGTAAATCATTATCACAATAACAACCACATTAATCTTGATACACTCACCATAAGCATGGACCACATAGGCCCTCTATACCATTCGTCTGACAAGCACCTTCCAGTCGCAGATGTATTTATGTTTGAGTGTATGTTGTAGGTGTGCACAATTAATCGCAGTATAATTGAAATCGCAATATGGCTAACCCTAACCCAAGTCACAGGAAGCTGCAATGTTTTGATACACAATGTATGACAAAACGGCGTTATAATGAATTACTGCAGAGCTGCAGAGATGACTGACTGGCTTGCAAATCTCGTTCTCTTGATGTAATAAAACATGTTTGTTTTAGTTTTATATTTTTGTACAGACCCAAAAAATTGTCACTTTATTATGATTCTTGGTGGTGGGGGATAAGACCAGAGGACTTGGATATAGGAGGCTGCCTTTTGCATCCTGGGTCTCACATGTGGTGAGATTTGGCAACAACAGCGCTCTGGTGCTTTCTGGCCACTAGGGGTCTCTCAATCAAAACAATGAAAACAAAAGACTTAGTTGAGGACACTGTGAAATAGCAGAGGATCATGGGATCATTGCAACCAGTATTGCCCATTGCCACACAGTGATGGGTGACCACAGTCTGTGCCTAATCTACACTATTCATTACATTTATCTAGATATTTCCTGCCTTTGATATAAATGGGTAACGTAGACAAACAAATTATACACACCTTTTGTATGTGACATGGCTTCAATTAGAACATTTCCTAATTACGTAAACATAATTCAGGCAGCATTAACTTGTCTAAAAATGTTTTTGCTATTGAAAAGTATAGTAATTTCCAGAAGACAGGGTTGCCTTGCGGATGTATCATAATATATATACTTTCAAAATTAGTCAGCGCTTGGTAGGTAGCATTAAATTTAAAACCTTTTCGAAGAAAACACTTGATGTGAGGCGACCGGTTTTCTCTCTTGAACCCAGTACAGTATGGGATGTGTGCGTTTACTTATGTGTATCTGTTCAGACGTGTCCCCGACAGAAAAGTGATGATGGAAGATTGAAAAGTGCTAACTCATGCCAAATCCAACACAGTCCACTTCTATGTCAAAGCATTTCAACGAGACCGAAAAGTGCTGATGATCGTGACATTGCTCATCTGACTGTTTGCCCTTTCCCTTAAGTGGCCCTCTGCCATGACAGACTCAACATAGGGTTTGTTAAGTAGGCTCTTGGGACACTACAGTATGCTAATAAACACTGATCTGTGATTATATTTCTCCAGTGTTGTCAACAATAACAATCTCATTCTTATGTACAGTGTGATCGTAGGCATATCCAGATAAATCAGGGGGTTCATTCTACGTTCCTGGCTGACTAAGCTGATAAAGTGGGGACACTCAGCACAGGCTATGCATGCAAAACAGAGTTGTGATGGAGGTATAGCAGGGAGATTCATTGGCACTCTAACTCTCCTTGGAGAATTGTCTGCACGGTGCACCACCCTGAGGTTTTACTTTCTGCTTTAGTGCATAATAACACAGTTAATATGGAAAGAGAATAGGACAAAGTCAAATAGAATGGGTGGAAAGTAGTGGAAACTTGCAACAACTCTTGATGGGAATTATGACATGATGTGATGAGTGAAAGACGTGTTTTTCATTGTAAATTACGCAAATTACATGAAACAGGCATTAATGCAGATTTTGAAAAGTATTAGAATAATCTACAAGAATAGTTGAATCCTTTTTTGTGAGTAAATATTGTTTGGACTTCTTGAGTTCAGCCAACTCAAAGTGTGTTACTTTTGAACTTACATGGCAAGTCAAAGTTCTGATGGGAAAAACTTCAGTAAATCAGTAAGGATCAGTAAATTACTCAATTACATTTTTTTCACACAAATAAATAAAAACATATGACTTCATTAGGAAGCTGATACATGTGCACTACTTGAGCTGTTTCTACTGTAGCATCATCTGCATGATGCTACATAAGAGGCATTTGAGAATTATGCACTTAGATTTAAGTTGTCAGAGCTAAAACTACTGAGGATTAAACATGCCACATCTTCTTTAAACTGTCCCTGTTTGTCATTAATACTGTTTGAACTAACAGACAACGCAGCAAAAACTGTTCTGGGAAATTACAGTGAGCTCCAGAAGTATTTGCACAGCAATTTCTGATTTGCCATCATGGCGTCATCATGAAATGAATTTGACTGTGAGGTCCAGAAGAATATAAACTTGAATACAATGGTATCTTTCTGCAATCTCTCTACAATGTTCATATGATTTAATATTTGGTGAGAAAAGTTCCCTCAAAATCTAGCTGAGTTGTATATATTAAATGAACAGGATCATATTAATTCTTAGTACATATTTAGCACACCAATTGTAAAGATAAGGTGAAATCAAAGAACAAGGACATAAAGCAAAGAAAACAACTCACATTAATTCCAACAGACATTAGCTCAGGTATTCCCAGCAGACATGGAGGTACTGGAATAAGGTAGACAAAGACACCAGGAGTGGCTGACAGCTCCAATAAGCCTGGGCTGTGACAGTTACTCCCAAAAGATTACGCTTGCTTCCGCGCGCGCAAACACACACACACACACACACGCATGCACGCACGCACGCACGCACGCACACGCACACACACACACACACACACAAACATCCTACAACAGACAATTCATTCCCACATGTTTTCCTCGCTCACTTCCTTTAGGCGCATGTGTGCATACACAAAGGCACATGAGCCCATGACAAGCAGAGAGGCGGTTCATTGA